>JAFEMH010004043.1:0-229639 GCA_022495995.1 Adenophora triphylla var. japonica | reverse complement strand
GGGTTAACTTTGTCAAGTTGGGGACTGAATTGCAGAGTCCCTGAAATTTTAAGGGGCAAAAGGGTCATTTTGACCCTTGACAATCTGATCCGCGCGGATAGGGATGGAAAGTCAGGGGATCTAATGGGGCCAACGCCCTTCTTCTTCCCCATTCAATTTTTTGAACACAGACGAGAGAGGGAGAGAGCAGAGCAGCCATTTTTGGCCTAGGAGCTTCAAAATCGTCCATTTCTTCGATTTTTTGAGCAATGGAACACGGAAGGCGCTTTTCAAGGCCAAGGACGTGGTCCCATAGCGGAGAGGCGATCGGAGCCGTCCGGATGAGGAGGCATTACAATCTTTCGCAATCGGCCGAGGAGGAGCATTACCGATGCTTGGCAACATTGGGCTTCGGATCCGCATCTCCGAATGGTATACTTCGAATCTCTCTTGATCCTCTTGTCGATTTCTTGTTTGAAATTTTTGGGTGATTTTTGAATTTTTTTTTTTTTTGAATATTGAATATTGATATTGATGATATGCAATGTTGCAATGAATTTGTGAGTGTCCCAAAAATGTGCATTTTGCTTGGGAAAAGAATTGGCATTTTCGCCACATTTTTTTTTTTAATTCGAAAATTTCATGTGAAAATTCGAAGAATTGTGATTTTTTTTTTTTGGAATTGAATATTGCATGTTCTTGATGATGATTTTTTTTTTGAAATTGAATTTTGATATTGATGAATGATGATGCAATGCATGCATTTTGTTTGGAAAGAATGGGCATTTTGCCAATATGAGATGTATGTATGTTTAGGATTTTTTTTTTTTGAAAAGTGGGACGGATTTTTCCTCCCGTTGTATGTAAGATGGATGATATGCATGTATGCATTTTTTTTTTGAAAATGGGACGGAGTTTTTACTTCCGTAGGAATGCATCCTCTTTTTTTTTTTGATGAATGCATTGGGACTTGCAAATTGTTTTCTTTCATGCGAGAAAAATGGGGCTATGCTCATTGTATGCTGTTATGCTGTCGAATTTTTTTTTTTTTTAATGTAAATGCAAAGGCAATCTTTTGACATTTTCTCTCTTTTTTTTTTACAGGGCGGAAACCGTTTTGTGACGGAGCAACTGAACAAGATGAAGACTCGAGGATCGGTGGAGTCTGTGATTGACTTGTGGGATCGGCTTCCGGATGCGGGCCGAGGAGCTTTGCCGAGTCCGAGACAGATTGTTGTCGAGACGGGGCTCTGGGAGTTTGTCGAGTGCTTGAGGGGACTGGTCAAGTTCCCTAAGAGCAAGGGCTTGATGTTCGCCTCAGCGCAGCATTGGTGGGATGCGACCCTCACATTCCACTTCTTCTGGGGTGAGGCGACGTCACGCCTCCGACTATGCTGCCGCCATCACGGGTCTGCCCTTCAACGGACGCAGCATCGAGTGGAGAGATGGCTACAGCGATGCTGACCCGCAGGCTCTTCTTGGATTTTCCCTATTCCCAAAAAGGGGATGGGGATGGAGATGCCGTGGCTCCGGGAAGATTGTGGAGACCATCGCGAGTTACGAGGCTGGGGAGGACAGGTTCAGCGCCGAGCAGATTGCTAGGTCCTTCCTCTGGTTTACCTTTCCGAGCACGCCTTTGGGCATGCTGAGGGACGGAAGTCTCTGCCTTGCTGAGGTCCTTGGAGGACATGGAGACGGTTGGAGACATTTCCTGGGGGAGGCCGCCTGCTGCTGAGCTGGTACTTCGCTCTCATAGACAGCACTGGAGGCTGCGAGCTCCCTGCACTGCTTCCAGTTTGCTCCTGAGGTATAAGCTCTCTTTTTGCTTTCCTCTTTCCTTTGAGCACGCACTTTCATTTGCACTGGATTGATTGGATTTTTACCTTTCGCAGGTATGGGCGCTGGAGTTTTTCCACGCCACGGTGCGGAGGCAGCGAGCGCACGCCGGCGTATCCGGCCACGCAGCCTTGGTCCAAGCCTGCCCGGAAAAGACAAGCTCCAGGGGGCGCACGACTCTCAGGACGCCATTGCCTTCCTTTGACCCAGGCCGAGACGGCATGAGGGATGATATTCTTCCCCGGATCGCTTTGAGGCAGCGCAGCTGAAGGGCGCTGAGATCTGGACAGTGCAGCCGGAGGACTTTGAGGGGCCTGACTGCGACGCCCACTATCTGGGAGAGAGGGTGACGCGCCAGCATGGCGTGAACTCGCCTTCGAGGACACCGTGGAGCCTCCCGCGACATGATGCACCCGAGCGATCGGTCCGTGACCTGGATGATTACCGAGCAGGCCACACTTCTCGGACTTCGTGGCGATCGAGCCACATGCGACGCTCGCCTTGAGGAGGCTGAGGATGCCTCAGGTTTTGGAGAGGGAGGGGCTTGGGATCCCGCGGCACCCTCTGACGGATTTTTCCTACATCCAGGATGGGGTCTGATCGAGGGTGCAGGTCCCTCAGCCGCGAGCGGCTTCCACGAGCTTTCCGGCTCGCCCGGGTATGAAGGCACGGCTTCACCTTTTCCCCTTCTTTTCTTTCTTTTGTTTCATCATCTCTAGCATCACTTCTTTTTTTTTTGACGCTTTTGCTTTTGTGCAGCTTTTAGGTGGTCGCGAGACACTTGACGAAGCAAGTGATCGGAGCCAAGAGGTTCATACGGAGGATGGTTGCTTGCGGGCACCTCAGGTGAGGCGAGGAGACCACGGCCGGCACTGCCCCGACGGGAGGCTTCTCCTATTCCCTCTGAGGTTCTTCGAGACCCCTCTTTCTCCTCTCATTGATCACCGCGCGGCACGCCTTCGGATCACGCCATTCTTGGGGACCCGCACGGAGGGACACGCCCGGCGGCATGGTGGGTCGTCTCCGCATGTTCAGGAGTCGGACGCCTTCACCTTTGGATTCGACTTCTTCAGGGATCTGGGTTTACCCTATCAGAGTGTGCCGCTGGTCCCGATGAGCTCTTTCTGGAGATGAGGATGATTCTGAGCCCGAGACTTTCAGGGCTTCTTATGAGGCGGCCCGAGTCGCAAGAGGGGCTGGGGGAGACATCGGGCGCTGGAGACTCTGATTGATTTTTTATTATTTTTTTTTTAGATTTAGATTTGTACAGATCATGCACATTTTTTTTTGATGTAATAATTTAGGATTTTATTTATGTTTGTTTGTTGTTTTTTTTTGTACACTCTCTTTTTTTTTTGGAATGTAATAATTTAGGATTTTATTTTATGAATGCAATGCAATATGAATGCAGTGTTGCATGAGCCTTGGTTTTTTTTTGCAAGGGTGTTTGGTATATGGACTGGTTTGGGGAGGGTTTTTGCACAAGTTTCGAGCAACCGGGACGGAATATTCCCTTTTTTGGTGTAGCAGCTTGGACGTTCTGCAATTTTTTGATGGGGAGCAAACGGATTTGCGCGGATGGGGACAGCATCTGACACTGTCCTTTGATTTTGCTTTAAATCTGGCTTTGCTTTATTTCAAATTCAAATATCTTCTTCAACCTCCAGCCCAAACAGCCATTTTTGGGGAGGAAGAGAGAAAAAACCATGGAAAGCCTTAGAAAAGCTCCCTCAAAATTGTCCCAAGAGTCCCAAATGTCATTTTTCAACAAGTTCAAGGATTGGTCCCGGGAAATTATGCATGAGAGAAGGTCTTTCTTTGAAGAACGGTACAAGGTACGATGCTTGTGGTCTCTCAAAGTATTGGTTCCGGATTATGACCTCTTAAAGGCTTCTTCTTTGCTTGGGATACTAGAAGGCATGTCTTTTGCCTTTCCTTCAACGAGATTGTTCCGACTTGTGGGAAGAATTTCGGGCCTTGCTTGGAGGTCCGGAGGTGGAGGAGATAGCAATTCCTTTGTCCGGAGGAGCTTCTTTTGTTGACAAGTTGTGCAACCTTCTTCATCTTTCCCAGGCAGCACCAGCATGATCCGTGGTCCCGACCATTTTGATATTTCCGGTCTTCCCGACAGACTCAGGGGCTTAGGCTTGGTGGATGACGCTGCATTGGGATGCCTTTGCACTTTGCATGTTTGGCACTTTGTTCATGGTCTATTCCTTCGGGATTTGCCATCGATCTCGCTGGATGTCGCCGTCCACGTCGCCCTGGCAGAGATGTCATTCCTTTGATTCTTGGGGAGACTTTTCATGCTCTCGACAGATTAGCTACCGGACGGCGGTACATGCACGGGGGCAGCCCGTTTCTCTTGACCCTGTGGCTGATGGAGCGCTTGGGGATTCATCGGGAAACCTCTGACATGACCAGGCCTTGGACTTTTGCCAGGAGAGGTGTCGATGCAGACTTTGATGATCAGGACTCGCTGGGAGCGCTGGATGGCGGGTCGCGAGACTGAAGACATCAGATGGTTGGTGCCTCATTGGCGGGTGGAGACTCGCAGAGTGCTTCAGACGGGTCCCATGTGGTTATGCTTCTGGGCTTTCTCAGCCCAGCTTCTACATTCCGGCTCTGGTCCTTAGGCAGCCTTGGCTTGGAGCAGGTTCCTTTGGAGGGCTTTGATGGATGTAGCCACCAGGGTGGTGGCTCCCGCTTCCATGGATGATCCCTCGGTGTTTCCATTTCTTTCCCGAGCATGGAGGTACGATGCCTTTCCTCCTCGGGTCATTCTCGGTGCGTCCGAGACCGGTGTTCCTGACCACTTGGTACCCTGGATTGGTACGAGGGCATCTGGGAGAGACTCAGGTGGCTATTTTGAGACGGCGTGAGGCCATTGTAGGTGCGGAGGACCGGGCTGTTCTGAGAGGAGGAGGGCCGAGGCGAGGGCCAACCCTCATGACAGGAGCGGAGACGCTGTGACCTTGACTATGAGGCTCACGTCAAGAGACAGGAGAGGAGGGCTCCTATGTTACGAGCCAGGTTACAGGAGATGAGGGATGACGCTAGGGCTACTAAGGCCCTGACAGAGGCCGGTTTGATAGACCCTGTTCCTATACCAGAAGCTTGGAGGAGGAACACCGACATTTTTCCGGTTCAGAAGAGAAAGACTCGGAGGGGGAAGAAGAAGGGAGAGACCAGTACGAGTGGGTTGGAGTGACTCTGAGGTTTCCAAGTATCCCTTTCTTGCCATGACAGACACATTAGTTTGATTATGTATCTTAGTTTTCTTTTAGCAGGTTGCCAGTTGTAGGAATGAATCGGGCTTAGACTCATCAAAGAGCTTTTAACTTGTAATGAATATTTGAATTGCTTTAGAGTTTTTTTTTTTGAGACGCTTTCATGGTCTGATCAATTGTATTGATGCCAAAGTATGGCTTTTATTTGTGCTTTAGACCGAACCGTTTCCGGCTGCCTACGTTCCCCTCATTTTGAGGAGCTCAGGTCTTCGTAGTTCAACCTGTTTTTTTTTTTTTTGTTTGTTTTTTTTTTTTGGTGCAACCCTGTTTGTTACCTAGGCCGCCCTTTTCGGGTTTCTAACCTAGTTGGGTATTACTCTTTTAGCACTCTTTTTTTTGTTTTTTTTTTGTTTTTTTGTTTTTTTTTTTTTTTTTTTTTGGTGCAATCTGCTTTTTACCTAGGCCGCCCTTTTCGGGTTTCTGAACCTAGTTGGGTATTACTCTTTTAGCACTCTTTTTTTTTTTGTTTTTTTTTTATGCGTAGTATCTGCGTACTGTCACCATTCACCGGGTGTACAAAGGGATTCCCGTCAGGTCCGCAAGTTGCATGGCTCCTCTGAGAAGATCTTCTGGACGACATATGGCCCGACCCATACAGGCTCCCATTTGCCGAGAGGGTTGATACGGACTGGGGGCTTTTCTTTTAGAACGAGATCACCTTCTCGGATCTCCCGATGCTTTACTTTCTTGTCGAAGGCTCTAGCCATTCTTCCTTGGCAGGCCCGGATGTGTTCCATGGCCTTCAGCCGGCGTCGCCCAGCAGGGCCAATTCGTCATGGCGACTCTTGGAGCCATTCGACCTCGTTGATCCGGCTTTCCAGCAGGATACGGAGCGAGGTATTTCCAGCCTCGATTGGGAGTACGGCTTCCATTTGCATGTGAGGGCAAAAGGTGTTTCCCCAGCCGCGCTCTGACTCATGTTCTGCAGCCTGAGAGTGCCAGGTGTAACTTCTCGGGCCACTCTGCCTTGGACAGCCATTTTCCGGATGATATTTTCCAGAGTCTTGTTTGCTGCTTCGACGCTTCGTTGGTTTGGGGCCTGCAGGGTGATGACTTGTGACGGGTTATCGGAATTCCGCCAAATTTTTCACATTCCCCTTCGAAGTGGGATCCATTATCTGAAAATGATTTCAGCTGGCAGTCCGCACTGCATATGATGTTTTCTTTGATGAAGAGGGCAACTTTCTTTGAATTGAGGATTTTGTAGGATTTTGCAGAGCATCCTTTCCACTTCCTTCGAAGAAATAACCAATCTGCGTCTCTTTAGGCTCTTCTGTAGTTCCCAAATTCACACTTGTCAAAATCTCTTCGGCAGCTTGGGCTCGATTTTCCTCTTTCCGGACAACCTGCTTAAAGATTTTTTGATTTTTTTTTTGTTTAATGTGTCTGCTTCTTTATCTAATGAATTATTATTAAAAAAAAATTTTATTAATTAATTCATCATTAGTTAAAGTGGCAATCAAGGGATACTCAGAAAGGTTCGTCATTTCATTGAAAACGAAAGGGAATACAGTGCTTGCTACAGACTCGTAGTCTTCAGGCGTAAGGCCATCGGACGACCCTAGAGACTCGATCTTAACAGAGAGAGACTGGGAGGACTTGTCCTAGATTGACACAAAGGGACGGGGGACCAATCCGAGCTTGGTGATCATTTCCTCCTTGGTCGCGGACGGGCCTGAGAGAGTTTCCCAATTCTTCAGCGGCATCGTTGTTGGTGGCCTCATGACTCGGGAACTGTGCTGTTTTTGTTCTCCTTTCTCAATTGCCGCTATCATCTCTTGGACTGAGCCGAGATCAATCAGGTCTGGCACCTGGACTTCTTCTTCAAACAATTGCTTCATAACCAGACCATCCCAATCATCTGAGGGAAATTCCGTGGCCTTAGCTTTTGGCACTGTCAGTTCGAATTCAGGTTTCGGATCTCCCTGGGCAGTAGGAATAGTGGTTGTGAGCTTCTCGAACTGTTCCACCAGGTCAGGCACGCCTCTGAAGGTATACTCACTCTTCATGGTAGTGGTAGCCCCAGGTATCTTGGGTAGGTCCAGGAACATTCTACGGACCGGGTTAGCCTTGGTTCCTCTGAACTTGTTGAGGCTATCCTGTAGCTTTAGCCATCCTGCCGTAGGAGTGGGCTCTGTGATGTTTCCTGGTTGTGTGGGACCCTTTACAAAGTAGTCAGCCAAATTAGGACTGAAGAGGAGAGATTTGGGATTGTCGGCCGGGACCTTTCCTGTGGCAGCTTCAAATCTCTTTCCCTTTGCAGTGTCCACTGGGGAGGCCTCATATCCCAGGCCGTGGCGAGTATTTTGTCCTTTCACTTCGATGAGTTTGAAAGTTCCTTGTTGGCGCTTCCCCAGACCGAGGCCAGGTAGATAGCTCATTTTTCTCATCATTTTCAAGACTGGTGGGATTTTATCCCGAGTGACCGTCAGATCTATGTTGCACACTTGGGCCTTGGGAGGCTCGACCGTGAAGCCCGTTAGCATGTGACCTTCCTCATCATGTTTGATTTCCAGAATAGGTATTCCGCTGCATCTGTGCCCTCTAAAGTGACTAAATCCCCGTAAATGGTCGTCAGATCCCCATTCGAGACGAATTTCACACACTGGTGGAGGCTTGAGGCGACCCCTTTGACTTGGTGCAGCCAAGGTCTTCCCAGCAGGGCATTGAAAGTAATCGGGATGTCGATAACCTGGAATTCCACAGGTATCAATTTCTGTCCAAACCAGAGGTCTAAAGTAGCAACTCCGAGGACTGCTCGGGATGTTGAGTCGTAAGCTTTGACTGTGAGAGAAGAAGGCTTCAAGTCCGTAGTCTTGATATCAAGCAAGCTCATGATCTTTGCTGGAAGAATGTTCATTCCGGACCCATTATCAACCAAGACCCGAGGAAGGCGTCGTTCATCCAGTGGTGCGTGATGAAGAGAGGCTCATTATGATCAGCCCCAAATTGAGGGAGGTCGAGATCTGTGAAAGTGATTATGTTCCCGTAGTGGATGTTTCCAATCAGCTGTACCACATCATCGGGAGTAGCATCGTAGGCACGAGAGTGCGAGCCAGGAGATTTCTTCCAGCTTCAGCTGATGGGGATAAGACGAAGTGAGTAGAGACCAGAGGGAAATGTTGGCTGTGTTTGCTTCCATGGGTGAGCACGGGATCCTCCTTTTCGGGAGTGCAGGTTTCAGCTGTCTTGGCATAGGGGCGGCGATCTTCTTTTGGTGCTTGGTCTGTGGCCTTCTTATCTGCCTTGGAATTTCCTTGGAAGATCTGCCCAGATCGGGTTAACAGATTAACTTCCTCATCAGTCGTCTCTTGACTAGATTTCTTCAACGCTGCCAACGTTAACGGGGGAGCCCTTTTGGCTATTGGCCATTGGTTCTGACGGAGCCTGGCAACGGTGCGGGGCTGAGCTTGAGCTGTATTGGCCTCTTCCTGGGCGGCCCTTATACCGCCTTCCCAGTTACCGGCTTTCGAGTGCGGGTTGTGTTGTTGCCCCCTGGATGGCCCACAGAGCTAGGGCGTCCTCCGATTCACTCTCATGGCCGGCCTTGCTCATTGTTATCATGCAACAAGAGTTGCTATTGTCGGGACTCGGCGGCTTTTCGATTTCATCCCTTGGATGGCCCACAGAGTTGTGGCTATCAGCCTCCATCTCATCGTATATCCTTTTTCTTTCAGTCTTGCAGGTAGGGCAGCCACAGGTGAAGGATAGGCAACGTTCCCCTTCAGAGCTTGAGGTAGCGGCTCGATAGATCTGTGTCCAAATAAGGAGCACCCGGGGTCCATTGTCGGGCCCTGTAGCAATTAGAAAGGCGTCATGTGGACTCATAGGTATGAAGGCCACTGGG
Source organism: Adenophora triphylla var. japonica (assembly GCA_022495995.1). Classification (NCBI taxonomy): domain Eukaryota; kingdom Viridiplantae; phylum Streptophyta; class Magnoliopsida; order Asterales; family Campanulaceae; genus Adenophora; species Adenophora triphylla. The sequence goes on along the minus strand of JAFEMH010004043.1, from coordinate 220,687 downwards.
GAGACGTTCAGTTCGATAACCCTTTTCTGATTGGCATTCGCCGCGCTCGAGCGGCCCGGCTGTGACCCTTACGGTTGTTACGCCATCCGTTCGTGGGAAAGAAGAAAAAGATCCAATAACGTTTACGAATTCTTCATCTTCCGGTGGCTGAAACCCTCCATTTTCGACCAGTGCTTCAATAAACCCTCTCCATTCACCATTCAGGTTCTTATAAGGAACGTTGTGTTCTAGGATTTCGGATATGTACGGATGCCGGACGCGGGCTTTGCCGTCCTTCATCCTCCGGAGTATCCGGCATTGGCCACAAATGCATCTTACAAGTGACACCTCGTAGGGTCTGTCTCCATTGGTATCCGATCCGCATTTCTGGCGGTCCTTCATTGTCGCTTGGTGACAACCAACCATTGTGGCTTGGGTTCATTTTGGGCATGATTGTTCCGCATTGATTCTGGTCCGGGGCCTCAGTTTGACTCTTCACTCTCGTCATCATCATCGTCATCATTGTCATCGGAATCATCTTCCCATTACCACGGGGATATCGTTGAGAGAGAGCGACGGTCAAATCTGTTAGGGAAGAGGGTACGTGCGGCCGCGAGAGTTGTCATATGCTCCCATTCCGGAAGTGATGGTAATTGCGATTCAGCTTCTCCTCCCGAAATTGCGGGGGAAGAGTGAGAGGGCGGCACATATTTGACGCCGGGTAGGATATAGAAGGAATCCTCCTCTTCGATTCTTCACTGTTCTCGGGATCATATTCGGGCTCTCCCAAAGCCAATTTGCGAAGTGTACTAGCTCCGAGATGCTCTTCGGCCTCTTTGCTGTGATAAGCCCCGGATACGGCGCCCGCGGAAGCTTTCTTGCTCGATTCTTCTCGATTGTTCTAACCATCTTGTGTAAATGGTCCTCTCGTATTTTGAATGGAAAAGCCCCGGTTCTTCGGTATCGGTTTTCCCTTTATCCCAGAAATAGCGGGCCTCGTATTCTTGCAAGGAGTCTCGACATGAGACCAAGATGGGTTGATTCGTTCGATATCCTCGAGGCGAGGGGAATCGAATTCGGGATCCTCGACGAGATTGGCCACGGGTATTTGGGGACCTTCATCGGCATCTTCTGGGCGTGTGAAGATTCTCCGCATTCAATCATATTCACGATTATGGTTAGTGGCAGCGGATTTTGGCTTGTGTTAGGCCCTCGGGACCTTCCAACTTTCCTTGCTCTATTAGCCCCTGGATTGCCTTTTCAGAGTGAAAGCGGTGTCAGTCGGATGTCCGTGAGCTTGATGAAAGGCACAATACTTTGTAGTATCCACGGGAGCATTCGGATTTACAGGTTGGAAATTCTCCAAAGGCCGCAGCAAGCCTTCTTTTACCGATCCCCTAAAGATGTCATTCGGGGGCATCCCAAAGTTTTTGAGATTCATGACCCGTGGTGCAGGCTCGGTGGTTTCTGGGAGCAAAAGGAGTCGTGTTGTTACATTCTGTCCCGCATAGTTAATCATCTCTTTGCCTTTAGCGGGAAGCGAGGCGATGTTTGCGGGAGGAGCCCGATATACGTGGCGGAGTGCGGCGGCCGATTGTCGATTGTAGGCCTTTTCAAACTTAGGCTGCAGAGTTAACCGTAGCCCTTGAGTCTGAGTACGGGAAGTGGCGAGGAGGCTCTCGAGATGTGGTTTCAAGCATGAGTGGAAGATGTCCAGGTTGTTCCTCTTCGGAAGGAGGGATGGCCATTTCAGCTGAGTTTCGAGATTCCACCGCTTGTAAAAGTCCCCAACATTCTCATCAGACGCCATTTGCACCGTTGTTTGTAGGTCAACCCTATTTGTTTCCCATTCCAAGTTGGCCTTATATTTTTACGCTGAAGGCATTGGTAATCTGGTCCCATGTAGCCACGGCTTTCGGGTTTCAAACGGAAGAACCACTTCAAGGCACTTTGGACTTCAAGGATAGATCGAAATAGTCGGCTAGCTGGCGATTGGTACATCCTTTGGCTTTCATCGCCAAGGTATACGTGTCCAAATGGGTTTTCGGACATGCGGTTCCATCAAAGAGATCCAGATTTGGCATCACGAATTTGTGGGCAGGGAACAATGGAGTCGGGTGCTGTAGGCGGAAGGCGGGCTTCCTGGCGGTCCGGTTCGGCAATCTGCGCTTTCATTTCCTTGTGTTGTTCCATGAACCGGGCCGGATGAGGGTCTTGTGGCGGAACCATGGCATTCAAGCTAGTGGTGAGCTAGAGAGAGGAGCTACCACTGGAGCGGACTGGTGGAGGGAACGGCCTGGGGACGTAGGTGAAAACCACGTCCTGGGGTGAGTTACCCCTGGGGAGCATGAGTAGGAGCCTGAGCAAAGGGTAGAACCTTGCGGCTTGCTGTGGATTTTCAACTGGCAAAGTAGGTGGGGAGCCCCGATGTAGCCGGATAACTTGGATTTCAGTGGGGCCCGTGAGTAGGCTTGAGTGCGGGCTGCTGTCATCGGATTGTTGAATGCATAGGCTGCTTGTGGTGAAGGTGTGTAACCCGGTATGCTGCGGTCCTGGTTATTCGAGATGACACCGGGATGGGAGGCTCGGTAACCCATACAAGTCCCGGAGTGAGGAATGGATTTGTGCAGGAGCAACCCCTGAACTAGTCGTTTCCGAGGAGGGGCTCGATCTGACGTGGTCCAGAACAAGTTGTGGCGGCATTCCGAGCTGTAGGTTTATTCTTTGTGAAGGTCCGGATTGATCGGTTCCGAGCGAGGAGGGATCCCGATTAGGCGTGGCATTCCGAGATAGCCCCAACCATGAGAAGACATTCCGTGATCGATTGATTTGCCCCCACCGATTGTCGTGCCGTCTGGCCGCATGGATCCGGTGGTACGTGGTTGGGGAGGCTGGTGACCCGAAAATCGAGGAGCATGGGTTACGGTAATGGCACCATAGGAGGTGGATGGCGGCATCCTGGTGTAATCGGGCGGCGAGAGTGGGGTTGGCATCCTCGTCTTCTTCCACGGTGAAGGTGCCATCCGGATTGAGGCCGGCGGCCGACCGTGACTCTTAATAGCCTCCATAAGGCCGTTTAGCCGTGCTTCTGTCGTAACCTCATACGTTACGCTAGCGATTCCACATTGTTGCTCTGCGAGGGGTCCGGGAGGCGGAGTGACGTTATCCCCATCATTACCGGGCGATGCGAGACATTACGAAACCGGAGTTGGAACAAACGGCGAAGGCGACGATGCGCTTGACTCTTCCCAACTGATCAAACGGTGACCCGGTGCCGAAACCAAGCTTTGTGCGGAGGCATGCGGGGAAAGGACATGAAGGTTCAGATGTCCGGGAATGGAAGGAGGGTAGGTGTTTGGGCTTTAGGCTCATGCAACATGCGATTATTTGTTCACGTTTACTTAAAACATGCTTTATTAACCTAATCGGTTGGAAAAGATTGCTCTTCTTTTTCGCGAACTACTATGATTCCTGGATCAGTGGGCCCCGTCACTACGTCTATAAGCCCCTCGTATTCCACCCGTATTTCGACCTCCCAGGGTGGGACGGCCCGGGCGAGGGTCCTATAGGGCAAGCGGGTCCCACCGGCCGAAAGAAAAACGATCCTAAAAGTCGGCGGGTAATCGAGTCTTAACGAGCATTCGATGTAAATTACGGACAAAGGCGACGTCGAAAGTCAAGATTATGTCCAGGGGCTCGACAAAAAGTCGGCATGATTTGACCGATAAGCGTCCAAGATTGATCTTGACTTGTCGTCGGTTAAGCCGTAATTAGGCATGGAATAGTCATTAATCCCCGATGACTCGGTGTCAATCTTTGGGAGTCGGTGTATAATTTGTGCGATCGAGCCGAAGTCAAGGCGCCGGTCAATATCTTGGTCAAAGTCTGCGGCGGAAAACCGCGAGAACTTCGACCGATTAGCGACTGATTAGGGACCCGAGAGATATTGAGTCGGTATGCCGACAAAGGCTTGAAAGGAAAGGTCTATACACGGACAGGGCATGACACAGACCAGACTAAAAACCAACCGGGTCTCGGACAAAGTGTGTCACGGACAAGTGCATGGTCGACACGAGGCTCCATGGGATGTTTGGGTAGTCATGTGCTCATCCGAGAGGCGTAATAAGACCAAACGGACCGCGACAAGGATTTCCGGGTTAAGGACGTAGTGTGCGGTGTACGGTCACGTGCGCGTAGTGTGCAAGCGATCTATATTCTTTTTCTGAGTAAAATAGAGATTTTTTTATGTGTCTTAAAAATATGATGCATGATTTTTTTTTGGAAATTTTCTTTTTTTTTTGAAAATCTTTTTTTTTGAATTTTTTTTTATGAGCACATAAGCACGTAAGCATGAAAATTCCGACAGTTAGGGACATTATTCCGACAGTCAAAAATTTTGACTTTCTCCGAGGCGGCCAAAACAACATGAAAACTGTGCAAAAATCAACACACACACAAAAATGATTTTCGAAGCCGGGACGGAAGCTTGACCCTCAAAAGCCTTTTTTTTTTTTTGAAAACGGTGATACCGGTACGTGGGATTGTTAGACCACAATTTATCCCCGACTCGTGTTAGGAGGCGATAACGGGAAATTTAGTGGTTTCCACCAATATACCGAATACCATTTTTTTTATTAAAAAGCTTAGTCCCCAGCGGAGTCGCCACTGTAACGATGTGTTGCCTTTTTCGCGGGAAAAATTCGATTTTTGCGTTTCTTTGAAAAACCAAATAAAACCGGAAAAAACGGAGTCGCCACGCCATTTTAATTTTGAAGGGCCAAAACTTTGAAAAAAGCCCGAGATCAGAGATTTAGGTTCGGAGGTCATGTTACGCGTCGGGAAGGACGTTAGTGTGCACCCGACGCGCCTCGTAAAACGAGTCTTCCAAGCTGAAAATCATTTGTGTGTGTGTGTGTGTGTGTTTTGGCCAAAATAAGTTGAAACTGGAAAAAGTAAAAATTGGGATGTCTTTTTAAGACTTTAAACTGATCCCATGATTTTTTGGAGAATTTTTGGTTTGAGATTTGGTACTCAAAAAACCTTTTGAAGTTGAGAAGTCACTTCTGCCAGAAGAAAATGGCAGCAGACACCTGATTTTGAAATGGATTCAAGGGTCCTAAAACTTCATAATCTGGATGAACTCAGAGAATGAAAGTTTCTCTAGACTCCTTGAATAAACTTTGTGTGAAAGAAATTTCCATTTTGGAGAAGATTTGAGGGGTCAAAACCTTCTGGAAACCTCAGATATGAGATCTGGATTCCCAGAAGCTGATGAACTAGCCTCTGAAAGAAAAATTGAAAAGAGGAGTTTTACTCACCCAAAAAAATAAGGTAAAAATATGTCTGGAAAGCTCTTGATGTTGGCTACAAAAGTGTTTTGTAGTCAACACCAAATTCCAAGTTCATCTGTGTCCAAAAATTAAGACCATGGACTGAGGTCTGAGAAATTTGCTACTGGACAGCAACTTCTCAAGAAAGAAAATATGATTTAAAGGGGGGTTTTGCATCCATGCTTGTCCCCATTTCCCTAGGTTTTGGTTAGTGATCACTAGACATTTTAGTGGTGAATCAACTATACCAAACCATCCTTGGGGTACATTAGGACTAAGCATTTCATTTGCTTGGGGAGGGGGATTTTACCCTTTGAAATCAAGATTTAGTGCTTGAAAATGGTTTTTTAGGGTTTTGAAAGTGCATTTTTGCAAGTAAGAAAGAAAAGCTTTGAAAATAATGTTGATCTTTGTAGAAGATCATCCATGGAGATGGTCTTCCATGGTGATTTTCTTAGATCTAGAGAAAAAAGATGAAAGAACTACATTTTGTAGTTTGAAGATGCATGCATGGATGAGATTTAAGGTTAGGAAGAAGAGGGTTTACCAATCTTCCTTGTGTTCTTGAGTGTTTGGCTTGAGTGTATGAGTGTTTAGGGCTTGAATATGAGAGTGAGTGGATGAGTATGAGTTGGGAAAGATTGGAGAGAAAAAGGTGACAATTCTTGAGAATTCTCACTGTTTTCTCTCTATATTTCGCCAGAGGTTCGTTGCATTTCTGTTCTTCCTTTCTATTTTTGTGACTGGAGGGCTCAATTTATAGCCCTCCTGAAAATGCAAACTCATCCGCGCGGATGGATCCAGGCAGCGTGCACTGTTCATTAAATGCAGCTTCAGCTTTGGACAAGAAGAATATTTCTTTTCAAAATTCAAATTAACAGCCAGTTTTTGTGTTTCCAGCCATTGCCATTTTTGGTTTTCTTCTTTTGTTTTGCTTTTTAAGATGCTTTTCTTGGTTTAACTTCATTTGGCAATGCCCATTCTACCCTCCCTTTGTTAGGAAAGTTAGGATAGTTAGGAATGTTAGTAATTGTTATAACTTTCGTTAATTTTATAACGAAAATTCTAACAAGCTCAAATTGGAGCACTTACAGGTAGTCGCGTTTAAATTGGCGACATTGGGATATTACGTGACCGATGTGTCTGCAATATTGGCATTTGCCTTTGAAGGGTGCGGCTGAAGGGTTTCTGGCAGTAGGTGGTGGAGTGGGAAATAAGGAGGGAGTTGGCTGATGAGGGAAGGACCGAGAGGTGGAGGAGTGGTGGGTGTGGGCGACATGGGCAGAAATAGGGAAGCTGGAGGTTGCAGAGTTTTGTTTAAGGGTGAGTTCATGGTGAATGAGCTTCTCGTGGAGGGCTTCGAAAGAGATGGGATTATCTCGGGCACGGACAGAGTCTATGATGGGTTTATAGGCTTCATAATCAAGGCCCTTTAGGATTTTGGCAATGACATCTTCAGTGTCCATGGGTTTGCCAAGGATAGCAAGTTTGTCCGTACAAGACTTGATGGACTGCATATACTCGGTTATGGTTAAGGATGATTTGGTAATGGAGTCTAGGTGATCCTTAAGTTGGAGAATATGGCCTCTAGAAAGGTTGGCGTAGGTGTTTTTGAGAGTGGTCCAAGCTTGGTTGGAGGTTTTGGCATGATAGACTAGTGGTGCGACGGCAGTGTCTAAGGTTCCAAGAAGAGCGCTGAGGATAAGGCGATCTTGCCTATTCCAAGTGGTTAGGGCTGGATTAGGGATGTCTTTACCATCGATCTTGATGGTGGCTGTTGGGGGAGGGTCGGAGCCATCGACGAAACTTAGCAAATCAAGACCGAAGAGTAGTGACTCGACTTGGGATGACCAACAGAGGTATGTGAGTGGTGTGAGGATTTTGCACTGAGACAAGTTTACCAAGAGGATTGGTTTGTTAGGCTCGGCCAAGTTTGGAATGGTGGAGGAAGATGGGTTTGCCATGGGTGGTAGTGGACTGGTGTTTTATAGAGATGATCGGTTATGCTCTGATACCATGTAAATGTTTGATCAAAAGTAATTTATTTCAATGAATAACAGAGATATATATACAAACATCCAAGGCTGTTCTAATTTTATAATACATTGATTTGAAAATAAAAGAGAACTGAAGTGGAAGAGACTTTGACTGACTGTTGGAAGTGGAATGAGGCGGGCGCACCAGGTGGAGGGAAGCGGCCGCCTGGGAGGCAGCAAGGCTGGCTTCAGCAACGGCAGGCGAGGCGGGCGCAAGCAATGAAGTGAGGCGGGCGCCAGGAAGACGACAGAGGCTGAAGCAACGGGAGGAACTAGTTGAGGCGGACGCCTGGCTTTAGTGGGGCGGGCGCATCGCATAGAGGAGAGGAGTTTTGATCTGTAACATCGACCACATCCCAACAATCTGGTAGGTTGTCTTCACCTCTGAAAGTGGCATTCTTTGAGTTATATCTAATTAAGCAAAGCAGATTTCATCATTTTATGGGTGTTAGCAATAGAAAATAAAACTGTTTGTAGAGGTTGAAAGCCCAAAATTTTGGTACCGAAACTGTTACCGAACATGATTAAAAAGTTAAATAAATCAGTGGATAGGGAAAGGGTGGGTAGCTATCGAAACTAAGAAAGAGGGGAAGAAAGGTGGGTTGTGCATGATAAAGAAAGATAGGGAAAATAGGGTGTGGGGTGGGTGGTGTTATCTTAGTAGAGAAGAGAAAATGGGGATAGGTAAATTGATTTAAAGGGGAGGGAAGGGAAGGGATTGTGAAAATGTGAAACTGTGAGGGTATGTTTGAATACCTCAATTTCATAGCTTGGAATTGAAATTGGGGCATTCAAAATCAATTTCATTGTTTGGGAACATAACTAAAATTTGAAATTGGAATTGTGTTGAAATTCTAAATCACTCAATTTCACAAAACTAATTTCATCTTAAATCCTATTAATTTAAATTCTAAATTTTGATCGATTAATAACAATTCACATTCTTTTTACCACCACCACAACAACTTTCGATCACCACCATTTGGGCCACCTCTCACCGCCGCCGGAAACCGCCTCCGCCGCCGAAAACCGCCGCCACCGCCGAAATTGCTGCTGCCACCGGAAATTGCCACCACCGCCACTGAAAACCGCCGGCAAACGCCTCCGGCCACTCTCCGCTACCACTGCCGCCTCCGCCCGTTAACCACCACCACTATATACTATTTATTTTAATAATTATAAATTTTTATACTTTTATTGTTAGTAAGGTTTGAACCCTTGTTAATTATTAATTATAATAATTAACAATCATATATCACTAGACTAAACTAGATATTTGATTTATTATTGAACTTTTATTTTAAGTTTAATGTATAATTATAATTGAATTTTACATATTATCTAAACAATGAAAATACTATAATTTTGAAAGCAAATTTTAAGTTATTTACATTCTATAAATTTGGCAAATACTAAATACAGAGAACCAAATATACAGGAAAGTAAGTAAATTACCAAAATAGCCTTTTATATACCTAATTTCCCCTCCCTCCTTTCATTCAAACGCACACTCTCTCTCTCTCTGGCACCGGCGGCGGCGCCATTTTACCTAGGGCGTTCATTTCCCCTCACTCTCTCTCTCTCTCTGGCACCGCGACGGCGACGGCGCCATTTTACCGGTGACCTAGGGCGTTCATTTCAGGCGACAGAAAGAGAAGAAGATAAAATCATAAGGCAAGAGAACAAAAAATACCCAGAAAAAAAATTGAACAAAATAGGGTTTCAAAAGCAGAAAAAAACGCATCATATTGAACAAAATTGAACGATTGAAGTGAATTAACAAATCAAAGTAATTACCTGAGTTGGAGACGATGGTCGGAGTGAGGGGGCCATCAGATTAGGGTTAGGTTTCAGAGAGAGATGGTGTATGTGTGTGTTTGTATAGAGAGAGAGAGAGAAAAAATGATAAATGACGTTGAAGAGAGGGAGCTTAGGATTTATTTGGAATACTGATGATATTGATATGTCTCGTGTAAACTCACACGAGACACATCTCGTGTGAATTCATACGAGATTAGTCTCGTGTGAACTCACACGAGACACATCTCGTGTAAGTATACACGAGACACATCTCGTGTAAACTCACACGAGATATATCTCGTGTGAACTCACACGAGATGTGTCTCGTGTGAGTTTACACGAGATGTGTCTCGTGTATACTTACACGAGTTGTTAAAAAAAAATTTATATATAAATGGGTATTATCGTCAATTGCGTTGGCCGTGTATTTTTGAGGCCGTGTATTTAACTATATCCATAAATTTTGAATATTTATTGAATTCAAAATCAAGATATTCAAACTGACCCTGAAAGTAATTTGAAAGCAAATGGTAAGCCGTAGGTTTGGGAAAAAGTAGATGACAACTAATATGGGTTTAAGATTATTTATCTTTGTTGTTGTAGAATGTGATGCTACTGGTTAAAAAAGGGAACAATTTCAAATTTTGGGTTTCTTTTCCTTTTTCATTTTTATAGTAACAAATAATCTACCTCTAATTTTTATGGTATTACATTAAAATAATTTTAAATTTCTAAAATCAATTATGGATTAACAAATATATTAAATAATCTCATAAAATTATAAAAATAAAGGTCATAAAAAATTAAAAACAACTTGGAATTTAACTAAAAACAACTGTGAACTTAAGTGAAAATAACTGTTAATTGACAAATATGTCAAATAATTTCAAAAATTGGAAAACAAAGTACATTAAAGACTAAAAACAATTATGAACCTAACTATAAACAAGTGTGAACTTAACAAATATGTCAAATAATTTCATAAAATAGCAATACTGGACACATAAAAGACTAAAAACAACTTTAAACTTAACAAAAAACAATGTTAAACTTCACAAATATGTCGAATAATCTCATAAAATTTTACAAATAGAGTCATATAAAAGACTAAAAACATCTTTGAACTTAACTAAAAATAATTGTAAACTTAACAAATATGCATGTAATCTCATATAATTGCAAAAATAGAGGTTATAAAAGACTAAAAATAATTGTGAACTTAATTAAAAATAACTGTAAATTAAGTAAATGTTAGTCATTTTTATGCATAAATTATGAATTTAGTTAAAACAATTGTGAACTTCTCTTATATGTTTTCGAAACAACTGTGAAAAATAAGTGTGAACTTAACTAAAAACAAATGTGAACTTCTTAATTATAAACAACTGTGAACTTAACAAGTATGTCAAATAACCATATATAAGTGCAAGAATAGAGAAATACAAGACTAAAAACAACTGTGAATTTAACTAAAAATAACTGTAAACTTTACAACTATGTCAAATAATCATATATAAGTGCAAAAATAGAGAAATACAAGACTAAAAACAACTGTGAAGTTAACTAAAAACAAATATAAACTTTACAAAAATGTCACATAATAAATATGTCAATTAATCTTATAAATTTGCAAATATGTCAATTAATCTTATAAATTTGCAAAAATATAGACCGACAAAAGATTAAAAACAAGCGTGAACTTAACTAAAAACAGTTGTGAACGTAATAAATATGTCAAATAATCTTATAAAATTACAAAAAATAGATGTCATAAAAAAAGACTAAAAACAACTGTGAACTTAACTAAAAACAAATGTGAGTTAAGTAAATAGTAGTCATTTTCATGCAGAATGATGAATTTTGCTAAAATAACTGTGAACTTATATTAGTTGTTTTGTAACAAATGTTAAAAATAACTGTGAACTTTTCAAAAACAAATGTGAATTTGAAATAATTGTGAACTTCTCAAATTTGCTTTATATTATATGTTGATGCTAATAGTTTGATTCATTTTGACGATACGAATATAACGGTGGTTTTAGATTTTTTTTTTTTTAAAAATTCTGGATCTTAAGATATTTTATTTTAAAATTTTGAGAAGAAAAAAAGAAAGAGAGAGAAGAAAGAAAGACGAGAGAGAAAACACATAAAGGGAGCTGAAATTCTTTTACGCACGTGCATGTCATTTAATTGAGTGACACAATCGTAATTTTTATCAATTTATCGAGGACATGTGTGTACATCAATAAATACAGAACTTGGTGGTCAATTTGCAAAATATGCATAATTAGAGGTTGTTTTTATTAGGGTGAGTAATTATTTGGTAATTGCCCCTAATTTAATTGTATAAATTTGTGATTTAAAGTAATTAAAAAAAAAAAAGTAAAACAGAGCACGAGAAACAAATGGGCAAAGGTCCTTTCCAAATGAAAGAGGCCCGGATTAAATACGATTGTGATTTTAAAGTGGAAGAGATAGGAAATGTGTCACTAACACGCACCATATCCTTCCAATAGAACAAAGCATGATCACATCTCATTAATGATTTTTAACAAAAACTATTTTGAACGGTATAAATCGCGATACGAATTGGGCTTAGTTCGAGCAAGGCCCAAATGAATTGGGCACTAAACATAATTCATCAAAGGTGCAGCTTATACAATCCTATTCTAATATGAACTGTGGACAGTTATAATTCCCTTGGGATTATAACTTAATCTCACACAGTTTCCTTATTCGACAAGGACTCAACATATTTAATCCTTACAGGATTAATATCTTATCTCTTAGCAATTCAATTCAGCATGAATTATACATTGATAGGCCTATAAATACAAGCCATAAATCATATATTTCGGTATGCAATCTTTTGACTCTAAACTCTTGTCATTTGATTTATTTTCCTATAAACGCAAATACTTACTCTCACACCCGAGGGTTTGCGCGGGGAACACCCCCGCGCCCTAACGGTGTCTGTTTTGCAGATCTGTCCGTTCGTTCGTCCAGGAATCCAACGCCGCGTTCCCGACTGATCAGGTACCCCCGGTACCGCTCATTTTTTGCTGCATCAGTTTGGTTCTATTGCCGGGAACGAAGACTAACACATGGCGAACGACGGACGGACAAATTCTTAAACTAATGATAGCAAGAGAGGAAATCAAATCAAGATCGGAATCAACAGATTCGGAAGGATCGGTCGTCTTGTTACTCGTGTTGCTCTACAGAGGGACGATGTCGAGCTCGTTGCTGTTAACGATCCATTCATCACCACTGACTATATGGCGTTGCTATTTGATTTCGCCTGAGAAGATGGCGGCTGCTATATGTTTATTGTTGCTGAACAAAAAACTTATCATTGTTGTTGAAATGAAATGAGTTTTATGTATGGGCATCTGCTATATATTTAACAGTTGCTATAAAGAGTCTGTTGCTGCTTAAAAGGGTCTTATCATTGCCATTATTAGCTAACAATAAATTTTTGCATATTTTTCTTATAGGAAACTTATGCAAACAAATTACGTGAGGCAAATGGATTGGAGCCTGCAGATCCTGTGAATGGAGTCGATGATCCTGGCTTGAAATTATATGAAGAGGCTGTCGGGGGTGTAAAAAAGGTAGGCTACCTGAAAGGCCCAATGAGAAGTGGAGCAAAAAGTCTGGTCATGTTTCATCCTCAGATTTTGTAACACAAGTTGCACTTCAGCAGTCCTCTCAAGAAGTGAAAAAATTAAAGGAAAAATTAGCTGAAAGTGAAAGGAAACGTCTAAGGAGTGAAAGGAAACGTCGAAGGTATGAGGCCAATCAAAATGCAAACTATCAAATGTTGTATGAATATATGGTATGTCAAGCTGCAAAACATGGAGATCCACCTCCCCCTCGTCCTTTAAATTTCAATGCAAATTCTGGTTCTGAAGGTGCATCTAATACTCGTAATGGTAGTTCTCCTACAAATCTTGGTGGTGATGAGATAGGCGATTATTATGAGACACCTGATGATGAGATGGGTACTGATGATAATGAGACAAGTGATGATGAGATGGGAGAAGATGAGATGGGTGAGCATTAGGATTATAGTTAGTATGGTTACTTGATCTTTCTTTTGGTTTGTGCTCTAGAGGGAGTATATACCCTTAGACTATTGATTTTTGAACAAAATATGGTAGCTAGAATGGTTCTTGAACAAGTTTAGTAAGACATGAATAGTTTGTTAAATGTAATGGTGAATGTTATTTTGAGACAATATATTTAGTTTTAAATGATTAAAAGTTTGTTTTCAATTAAGTTTTGGAAAAGTTTGTTGATTTATCAATATTAATTCATAATATTATGTAGTAACAATTATATTATTGTAATGAAACATTTAAGAACTAATGTGATTGCAAAACATCATTTTCATCCGGGATAAGGTGATTGCTTTTTCAGTCGCCTTCTCTAAGCAAAGGTGATTGCATTTTCAGTCAGCTTTTCTAAGCAAATGTGATTGCATTTCCAGTCGCCTTCTCTAAGCAAAGGTGATTGCATTGTCAGTCACCTTTTCTAAGCAAAGGTGATTGCATTTCCAGTCACCTTTTCTAAGCAAAGGTGATTGCATTTCCAGTTACCTTTTCTAAGCAAAGGTGATTGCATTTCCAGTCGCCTTACAAAAGCTAACGAGATTGCATACCCAGTCGCCTTATAGTAGCTAACGTGATTGCATTTGTGATTTAATTAATTAAATAAATAAAATTAAAAAACCCTTTACGTGACGGCCAAAAGCAGTCACGGAAAATAAGTTTCTAAGGTGACTGCTTATCCCGTCGCTTTAAGCTATTGCGACAAGGGTTTACGCGACTGTGTAAGTGCTCCAATTTGAATTGGTAGCTTTTTCGTTAGAAAGTTAACGAAAGTTTTAACATTTCTAACATTCCTAACAAACCCTAACCTTTCTAACAAAGTGAGGGTAAAGTGGGCATTGCCACTTAAGGTTAAGCCTAGAAAAGAATCTCAAAAAAGCCAAAAAACCAAAGATAGAAACTGCTGGAACAAAAACTGGCTGATTAATTTGAATTTTGAAAAGATTTTTCTTCCTGTCCAAAGCCTGGAGCTGTAATTAATGAACAGTGCACGCTGACGATACCCTCCGCGCGGACATGATTGAGGATTTCAGAGGGCTATAAATTGAACCCTCCTCTCTCAGTTTACACAACACAATTTGATCATAGCAACGAAGTTCTGGCGAAATATAGAGAGAAAACAGTGGGAATCCCTTGATTGCCACCATTTTCTCTTGAATCTTTCCCAATCTCACTCCAAACACAAATCCAAACATCAAACCTTGATACTCCTCAAGCCAAACACCAAATCTTGATACTCCTCAAGTCAAATTCCAAGCCTAGGAAGATGAGGGTGTCACCATTGGTAAAGCCCTCCTTCTCAAAACCCTAAAATTCACTTTTGACTTCTTGTTCATCTTGTTCTTCTTACTTGGATCTACTTGATGTTTAGTTTAACTTGAGTTTTGACCCAAGATGGTCATCTTGAAGTTCATCTTCATGAATGACCATCTCAAATGGTCTATATTTTAAATCTCTAAATTGATTTTTCTCTTTAATTTCATTTCTACAAAATATCCCTTTCCCTTTGCAAAGGACATGTTTAAACCCCATAAATTCCCCAAGGATGACTTGAATATGATAACCACTCAATAAAAAGTAGTGGTATCAAGTCTAGGGATGAAAATGGGGTGAACATAGATGCAAATCCCCCAAAAATCACATTTTCCCTCAAGAACATCTTGCTGTCCAGTAGCATTGTTCTGAGACCTCAGTCCATTTTCTTATTTTTTGGACCCAGTAAAACTTGGAATTGGGTGTTGACTACAAAACACTTTTTGTAGCCAACATCCAGATCTTTCCAGACATATTTTTATTTTATTTTTTGAGTAAGTAAAACTCCTTTTTCAATTTTTCTTTTAGAGGCCAGTTCATCAGCTTCTGGAAATCCAGATTTCACATCTGAGATTTCCAGAAGGTTTTGACCCCTCAAATTACTTCCAAAATGGAAAGTTTCTTTGCAGAAACCCTATTTAGGGTGTTTTTAAGCAACTTTAATTCTCGGACTTTCCCCAGATTCTGAGGTTTTGAAGCCTTTAAGTCCATTTCAAAGTCAAGGGTCAACTGCCTTCCTTCATTCTGGCAGAATTGCTTTTCAAATCCAAAAATCTTTTGAGTGCCAAGACTCAACCCAAAAATTCTTCAAAAAATCATGGGATCAGTTTAAAGTCTTAAAAAGAGATCCCAATTTTCACTTTTCCCAGTTTCAAATTATTTTGGTCAAAACACACACATTTCTCTGAATCTTTCCCAATCTCACTCCAAACACAAATCCAAACATCAAACCTTGATACTCCTCAAGCCAAACACCAAATCTTGATACTCCTCAAGTCAAATTCTGCCTAGGAAGATAGGGGTGTCACCATTGGTAAAGCCCTCCTTCTCAAAAACCCTAAAATTCACTTCGACTTCTTGTTCATCTTGTTCTTCTTACTTGGATCTACTTGATGTTTAGTTTAACTTGAGTTTTGACCCAAGATGGTCATCTTGAAACTCATCTTCATGAATGACCATCTCAAATGGTCTATGTGTTAAATCTCTAAATTGATTTTTTCTCTTTAATTTCATTTCTACAAAATATCCTCTTTTCCTTTGCAAAGGACATGTTTAAACCCCATAAATTCCCCAAGGATGACTTGAATATGATAACCACTTAACAATAAAAAGTAGTGGTATCAAGTCTAGGGATGAAAATGGGGTGAACATAGATGCAAATCCCCCAAAAATCACATTTTCCCTCAAGAACATCTTGCTGTCCAGTAGCATTGTTCTGAGACCTCAGTCCATTTTCTTATTTTTTGGACCCAGTAAAATCTTGGAATTGGGTGCTTTGACTCACAAAACACTTTAGTATCCAACATCCAGATCTTTCCAGACATATTTTTATTTTATTTTTTGAGTAAGTAAAACTCCTTTTTCAATTTTCTTTTAGAGGCCAGTTCATCAGCTTCTGGAAATCCAGATTTCACATCTGAGATTTCCAGAAGGTTTTGACCCTCAAATTACTTCCAAAATGGAAAGTTTCTTTGCAGAAACCCTATTTAGGGTGTTTTTTAAGCAAACTTTCATTCTCGGACTTTCCCCAGATTCTGGAGGTTTTGAAGCCTTTAAGTCCATTTCAAAGTCAAGGGTCAACTGCCTTCTTTCATTCTGCAGAATCTGCTTTTCAAATCCAAAAATCTTTTGAGTGCCAAGACTCAACCCAAAAATTCTTCAAAAAATCATGGGATCAGTTTAAAGTCTTAAAAAGAGATCCCAATTTTCACTTTTCCCAGTTTCAAATTATTTTGGACAAAACACACACACACACACACAACAAAGGATTTTGAATGTTTGGAAGACTCGTTTTTACGAGGCGTTCCGGGTGCACACTAACGTCCTTCCCGGCGCGTAACGTGACCTCCGAACTCGAATCTCTTGATTCCGGGCATTTTTCAAAGTTTTGGCCCTCAAAATAAAAATGGCGTGGCGACTCCGTTTCACAAAAAAAAATCGGGTACATCACAGTGGCGACTCCGCTGGGGACTAAGCTTTTTAATAAAAAATGGTATTCGGTATATTTGTGGAAACCACTAAATTTCCCGTTATCGCCTCCTAACACGAGTCGGGGATAAATTGTGGTCTAACAATCCCACGTACCGGTATCACCGTTTTCAAAAAAAAAAGCTTTTGAGGGTCAAGCTTCCGTCCCGGCTTTGAAAATCATTTTTGTGTGTGTGTTGATTTTTGCACAGTTTTCATGTTGTTTTGGCCGCCTCGGAGAAAGTCAAAATTTTGACTGTCGGAATAATGTCCCTAACTGTCGGAATTTTCGTGTTTATGTGCTCATTAAAATTTTCAAAAAAATTCAAAAAAAAAGGATTTTCAAAAAAAGAAAATTTCCAAAAAAATCATGCATCATATTTTTAAGACACATAAAAATTTCTATTTTACTCGTAAAAGAATATAGACTCGTTTGCACACTACGCGCACGTGACCGTACACCGCACACTACGCCCTTAACCCGGGAAATCCTTGTCGCGGTCCGTTTGGTCTTATTACGCCTCTCGGATGAGCACAGACTACCCAAACATCCCATGGAGCCTCGTGTCGACCATGCACTTGTCCGTGACACACTTTGTCCGAGACCCGGTTGGTTTTTAGTCCGGTCTCGTGTCATGCCCCGTCCGTGTATAGACCTTTCCTTTCAAGCCTTTGTCGCATACCGACTCAATATCTTTCGGGTCCCTAATCGCCAAAGTTCTCGCGGTTTTCCGCCGCAGACTTTGACCAAGATATTGACCGGCGCCTTGACTTCGGCTCGACCGGCACAAATTATACACTCGACTCCCAAAGATGACACCGAGTCATCAAGGATTAATGATTATTCCATGCCTAATTACGGCCACCGACGACAAGTCAAGATCAATTGTGGACGCTTATCGCCCAAATCATGCCGACTTTTCGTCGGGCCCTCGACATGATCTTGACTTTTGACGTCCGCCTTTGTCCGTAATTTACAATCGAATGCTCGTTAAGACTCGATTACCCGCGACTTTTAGGATCGTTTTCTTTCGGTCGGTGGGACCCGCTTGCCCTATAGGACCTCGCCCGGGCCGTCCACCCCGGGAGGTCGAAATACAGGTGGAATACGAGGGGCTTATAGACGTAGTGACGGGGCCCACCGATCCAGAATCGAGTAGTTCGAAAAGAAGAGCAATCTTTTCCAACCGATTAGGTTAATAAAACGTGTTTTAAGTAAACATGAACAAATAATCGCATGTTGCATGAGCCTAAGAGCCCAAACACCTACCCTCCTTCAATTCCCGCCATCCGAACCCTCGTGTCTTTCCCCCGCAGCCTCCGCGTAAAGCTTGGTTTCGGCACCGGTCACCGTTTAATCGCTGGGAAGAGTCAAGTGCCTCATCGCCTTCGCCGTTTGTTTCAACTCCGGGTTTCGTAATGTCTCGCATCACCCGGTAACGAGGGGACAACGTCACTCCGCCTCCCGGGACTCCTCGGATGCACAAAGAATGGAATCGCTAGCGTAACGTATGAGAATGCGACAGAAGCACAAATGAATAGCCTTATCGAGGCTATTAAGAGCCACGGTTTGGCCGCCACCTCAATCCCGATGGCACCTTCACTGTGGAAGAAGAGGATGACCCCAATCCCAATCTGCCGCCCGATTACTCCAGGATGCCACCACCAACCTCCTTCGGTGCTACCGTAACACATGTTCCTCGATCTACGGGTCAGGACCACTGGATCCATGCGGCACGATGGGGACGAATCGGTTCACGGCTCCTCGGTGGGGGCAAAGTCGATACGGAATGTCCTCTCATGGTTGGGGATACCTCGGAATGCCACAACAGATTGGAATCCCACCTCGCTTCGGAACCGATCAATCCAGACCTTCACATCAACAACCACAATTTGGAATGCCGCCACAATCTCGGTTCCAGGCCACACAGGAGCCTCCTCGAGAATGGTACTGGTTCGGTTGCTCCTCACACAGCCTTTCACAAATCCATTCACTCGCACTTCTATGGGTTATCAAGCCTTCATCCCGGTTTCATCCGAATCACCAGACCACAAGATCCTCTCGGTTATGCATCCTCGCCACAACCAAAGCCATGCAATTCAACAACCAGGACAAAGAACCCGCACTTAACCCTACTTATGGGCCTCACTCCGAAAATCCAAGCCATATGGCTACCTCGCATTTGCCTCCATCTTCTCTACGCCGATTGGAAGCCAACAAAGAAGTCGCCGGGTTCTATCCTTTTGCCCCACTCCTCCTACCTACACTCCCTGTGGTAATTTGGGCCAAGGACAGTTTTCACCTATGCTCCGGATATGGTATTCCTTCCACCAATGCACCACCAACAGCTAGTCCTCTTCCTAGCTCAAATATCAGCTCAGGAATTCCCGCTCCGCCTTTGGATCCCCAATTGGCTTGGTTTATGGAGCAACACAAGGAAATGAAAGCACAGATTGCCGAATTGACCGCCAAAAAGAACACTGCTCTTCGGCCTACGTATCCCGACTCGATTGTCCCCCCGCCTCACAAGTTTGTGATGCCCACTGGAATTGTTTGACGGAGTGCATGCCCTAAAACTCACTTGGACACCTATACTTTGGCAATGAAGGCTAAGGGATGCACAAACCGGTTAGCCCGATTACTTTAGTCTCTCTTTGAAGTCGTGGGCTTTGAAATGGTTTTTCCGATTGCCTGAAGCTAGGGCTACTGGGAACAAATTACCAAGACTTTCACGTATAAGTATAAAGCCAACTTGGAGTGGGAGACAAACAGAGTTGACTCCGCAAACAACGATGCAACCTAATGAGAATATTGGGGATTTCTATAAGAGATGGAACTTAAAGCTCGGTGAAATGGCCATTCCTCCCTCCGACGAGGAGCAGTTAGACATCTTTCGGTCATGCTTGAAGCCGCATTTGAGAGCTTCCCTCGGCCCACTTCCCTACGCCGACTTGCGTGCAATGGTTAATTTCGGGCTAAGTTTGAAAAGGCTTACAATCGCCACTCGACCGCCGCACACTCGCTACGGATATCGGGCTCCTCCTCCAAAACTACTCTCACTTTCGCTAAAGGCAAAGAGGCGATCGGCTACGCGGGACAGATCGTAACAATGCCACTTCCTTTGTTCCCAAGAAGCCCGATGCATCCAGATCCCGGCTCCAAGACTTGAGAAACTTTGGGATGCCTTTGAGTGATATCTTCAGAGGTTTGGTAAGAGAAGGTTTGCTCCGGCCTTTGGAAAATTATCAGCCTAGAAACCCCAACGCTCCTTTGGATACCTCCAAGCATTGTGCCTTTTCATCGATTACCATGGGCACTGACGGATGATTGCGTCCCACGAAAAAGGCCATCCAAGGGTTGATTGAGCAAGGGAAGTTAGAGATGCCTGAAGGACCCAATACTATCAATAACCCGCTCCCTAACAACATGAGTGTCAACATGATCGAGTTTGGTGGTTCAAGCCTTGTGGGCACAATGGAGTTTGACTCGTCCCTTTGCAAGGTCAATGAACCACTCATCGCAGTAATGAAGATGGTTGGATTGAGCAAAAAGTTGCCAAGGAAATCTGATGGAAAGGTCCGCAATAGCTCCCGTCCTGGGCGTCGAAGAATAGATGCATGGTTCAAACAAAGAAAGAGCGGCTAGACTGGGGGCTACCTATCTTTAAAATAGTCTTTTGAGTCAACCTTCGTAGGTTCTAGTACTTTTCTTTCACCTAAGTCCTTCCTGGACATTTGTCGTTGTAGTCCATTTTGGACATAGTGGTTAAGTGTCTAATTTTTAATATAAGTCTTTTTTTCTTTTCTTGCTAGACTCGAGACATCACTTGCGCACCCACGTTACACTTAATTGAAATGGTTTTATCCAAAATGATCACTTGTGCTGCTCAACCACTAATTCTTCGAAAATGATTAATATTTAAACTAATCGGAGTGAGAAAATCAATTGATATCCTTCCCAAATTGGGGCTTACCAACTCCCCATCTTGCATCTCATATGCTCACATCCCTTTCATCATCATCATCTCATTGCTCGATGAATTTGCATGGATCCTTTCTCATATAAAGCTTAAGCAAGCAATGAAGACTTAATCTCGTCTAGGTCATCCAGTAGGGATTGCGGTTGAAACCTTTCACCCATAGGAAAGCCATTACCTCACCCTTACTAAACACTACCCTCTCATTTCAAGATCGGCGTGTTTTGAAACCCGGTTTAGCCATCATTTTTGCTCCATACCGAGAGAAAGTCCAAGCGAGCCCGAGAAGTTAGCCGAGAATCGGCGATGCGCAAATTATCTCAAGCCATGAAGGAAGGACAAAGATAATCCTCAACTCCTCGGAAGCTTTCCAAGTCAAAAAAAAAAAAACAAAAAAAAAAACAAAAAAAAAAAAAAACAAAAAAACAAAAAAAAGAAACAAAAAAAAAAGAAGGATTTTAAAATCCTCACAATCTCGGATATAATTCCAAGCTCCTCAGGAAGCCTTCCAAAAAAAAAAAGAAGAAGAACTCAAAAGTCCCCGACATCTCAAGAAGCTCTCCAATGATCAAAAAGGAGCCTGAATTCTCGCAAGTTCGCAAAAAGTTGTCAAGCTCGGACTTCCTCTTATCATTACCTTAAACCAAGCCCAAGCCATCCTCTCAATTTTAGAGGATACTCCCATCACCATTACCCTTGCCCTTGGCCAAGTCAAAATCGACCTCTCATTCTTGGAGGCAATCAATCTTCCTCGCCATAGATTTCCCAAACACATCTCGCGAGCCAACCTCTCATCTTTAGAGGTTCGCCGATAAAAGGCCTAGCCGACCTCTCATCTCAAGAGGTCATAATCTCCCCAAATCACCCGATAGCCGATCGAAGCAGGAAACCCAACTACGGTCCCTACCTGGATAGCAGTTTCATTCTAATATCCTCGATGTCAGGATCAAATTAATGCTTCATTGCTTGATTAAATTGGAATCTAATCCATTTTGGTTCAAAATTACCAATCAAAGATTGTGCAAATTCAACCCTTCCCTTCATGTGAGCATATTTCATTTCTCCTCACAAACACTTGCCGTGGATGTCCCACTGGGGTTTCGCATCCGTGTCTTTCATGGACACTCTAAGGGGATATGTTATTCAATCCTCCAAATCCTCAAAATCCCCAAAGGTCCTCAGACCCTCGAATTTCAACATTCATTCTCTTTTCATTCGGGATAGGCCCGAACTACGGCGACCTGAGCTCTTCATAATAGAGGGAACGTAGGCAACCAGAAATGGTCCGGTCGAAATCACAAACAAATCTCAAAAAAAAAATCCGGTCTCATCAAGGATCGTCCCTATACACTTTCCGCCCTTCCAAGCTTGATTTTCGATATCAGTTGGTTTTCTCCTTGTGATTAATCAAAATGTTTGTTCATATCAGATTTAGGGATTGAATAACCCGAACATTAACAAAGGGTTTTAAGCAGCCTTGTGATCATCATGAATAAGATAAGTTTTCAAGTGTCTCGATAAGTCTTCTCTCTCTCCATCATAGGGAAATAGAGCCAAACACTGTCTTTCTGTCTGCAGGGGCTTCCATACACTTTTCCACACCTTGTGATGCTTATACTCTCTCAAAAGAGTCAAACCAAAAATGAGAGTGTCGTACACAAATTCGGGAGACATTCCCATCTTTCAAAAGATATGCCCCTGCACGTAAACATTTCTGAGTCTTGTCCAGTAACTGGTTGACTAAGGTCTGAAAAGATGGGTTCCCCCTCTGTAAGACTACTCTGAATTTCTTCATACTGGGGCTTGCTAAGCGGTTCTCCTGTGTTCTCCCGTAGTGACTCTTCAAGCTGGGGCTTATATAGTCATCTTTGGGTCCACGTTGGGTTCTTCACCACGAGATAGACTCACCAAATCGCTTCTTCAAAATCTGGACTTTGCCTACTCAGGATCCGGGGGCTTTGTCAAGATGGACCCGAATTTTATCAAGTCGCAAGAAAGAATTTCAGCTTCAGAACTTGGTACATGGCAGCTTCCCGTAGCATCGGAATTCAAGATCAGGGTTTCTCCCGGCATTAGCAATTCCATCAAATCATCCTCCGGACAAGGTTTCGCCAAGGTCACCTCATCCAAATGAAAGAAGCTTCACTCGTATCAACGTTGGTCCTAAAGTACGTCGCATCGGCTCAAATGACCAAGAATGAGAGGGAAAGTTTCAATCAAGACCAGGATCCGAATCCAATCTCATCAAGATTGAGGTCCATGTGATATCCGACAAAACCTCACCAACAACCGTCGTTTAAATCGCGATCAAGGGTTCTCATCCCCCACTTGATCAAAACTGTTCCAAGCGGTCTCCATACCCATGCATCCCCACTAAAAATCCCCCAAGGGCTCATGTAGCATGCACAAAACTTGAGTCAATAGGAATAATCCTAAATCATCGAAGATCATAAATCATAATTTTCCCACGAAGCTTAGGCTAAGTGCATCTTCGAAAGCAAGTAAATGCATCATCCCATAATCATTTTTGGTTCCATGCATGCATCTGTCATCATGAATGCCATATATGCATCTTCCTTTTCACTAACGAATGCAGGAATTCAAACGTGAAATCAAATCCCCCTTTTTTCGGCAAGGATAATCTTCACCAAAGACGACCTCCAATGAATGAAGACGCCCTCCAACATCTACAGTTTGGCAAAGACAAGCTCCGGCGTCTGCAACTTGCTAAAGACGACCTCCAAATGTCCACAAATGGATGAAAACATCCCCCAATGAAGACCACCTCCAGTGTCTACAATTCGGTCAGAGACGCCAAGTTCTCAAATACAGTTCGGTCAGGGACGCCAAGTTCTCAAATGCAAATCAAATGCCAGTCGGTCAGAGACGCCAAGTTCTCACATACAAATCGGTCAGAGACGCCAAGTTCTCAAATACAAATCGGTCAGGGACGCCAAGTTCTCAAATACAAATCGGTCAGAGACGCCAAGTTCTCGAAGGCAAGAAGGTCGAGAGACGCCAAGCTCTCCAATACCTGATGCGGTCGAGACACCAAGTTCCCAAAAGCAAGAAGTCCCAATGTGAATACAAGCTCAACCACCTCTACAAGGTTGACCGATCACTGACAAGATGCGAGACTCGGCCAAACTCCTCCTTCAGTCAAAATGCTTCCAAAGACGACAAATCGTCGGCGAAAAACCGTCCCACGAACAAAGAACTTAACAACTCTTCATCAAGCATCAGTAGTAGCCTCGGTCCCTTGAATTGCTACGGAAAGCACGGCCAGGTATGAAAGCATATCTTAGTCAACTACTTTTCTAAAAGAACCTTATAGGGCGACTTCCCCAAAACAGTCAAACCACAGGGCGACTTCCCAAAAATAGTCAGATCATAGGGTGACTTCCCAAAACAGCTTGAAACCATAGGCGACTTCCCAAAATAGTCGATCATAGGGTGACTTCCCAAAATAGTCAAACCGTAGGGCGACTTCCCAAAAAATAGTGTCATGTCAGGGCGACTTCCCAAAGCGATCCAAACCGTAGGGCTGACTTCCCCAACAAACAGTCAAACCGGGCGACTTCCCAAAAATAGTCGAGATCGTAGGGTGACTTCCCCAAAACAGATCAAACCATAGGGGCGACTTCCCAAAAATAGTCGAGATCATAGGGTGACTTCCCAAAATAGTCAAACCGTAGGGCGACTTCCCAAAAATAGTCGGATCGTAGGGCGACTTCCCAAAAATAGTCAAACCGTAGGGCGACTTCCCAAAAATAGTCGAGCCATGAGGCGACTTCCCAAAAATAGTCAAACCGTAGGGCGACTTCCCAA
Source organism: Adenophora triphylla var. japonica (assembly GCA_022495995.1). Lineage (NCBI taxonomy): Eukaryota > Viridiplantae > Streptophyta > Magnoliopsida > Asterales > Campanulaceae > Adenophora > Adenophora triphylla. The sequence continues at coordinate 196,124 of JAFEMH010004043.1, read as the reverse complement.
AAATAGTCGGATCATAGGGTGACTTCCCAAAACAGTCAAACCATAGGGCGACTTCCCAAAATAGTCGAGATCATAGGGTGACTTCCCAAAAATAGTCAAACCATAGGGCGACTTCCCAAAAAATAGTCGGATCATGGGGCGACTTCCCAAAGCAGTCAAACCATAGGGCGACTTCCCAAAAATAGTCAAACCATAGGGCGACTTCCCAAAAATAGTCAAACCGTAGGGCGACTTCCCCAACAGATCAGAGCAATGAGTGGACTTCCCAAAAAATAGTCAAACCATGGGCGACTTCCCAAAAATAGTCAAACCGCGGGCGACTTCCCAAAATAGTCGAGATCGTAGGCGACTTCCCCAAAACAAATCGGATCATAGGGTGACTTCCCAAAAATAGTCGAGATCATAGGGCGACCTCCCAAAAATAGTCGGATCATAGGGCGACTTCCCTAAAATAGTCAATCCCTCGGGTGACTCCCAAATCTGATCAATCTCTAGGACGACTTCCCTAAAATAGTCAATCCTCGGGTGACCCCCGGATCTGATCAATCCTTGGTCCATCCACTTGGCCGACATTGATCACCTTTCTTCCCGATGGTTCTCGTAAGCCCGAGTCTTCCCGGCAAGAACACCTTCAAATAGCCTCCATCGGGTAAAAAACCTCAACTTAGGTTCATACTCTGAACTAAGTTCCCATTTAGGTTCATACTCTGAACCAAATCCCGACTTAGGATCATACTCTGAACTAAGTCTCCATTTAGGTTCATACTCTGACAAGACCTCAACTTAGGTTCATACTCTGAACTAAGTTCCCATTTAGGTTCATACTCACGAACCAAATCTCAACTTAGGTTCATACTCTGAACTAAGTCTCCATTTAGGTTCATACTCTGAACCGAACCTCAACTTAGGTTCATACTCTGAACTAAGTTCCCATTTAGGTTCATACCCTCAAAAGAAATTCCGGCGGTTAAACGTAAGACCGAAGGTGCCCCGAGAAAGATAACGAGAATCTGTATCTTTCATCAAAATTACCAGACGATCAAACGTAAGACCGATCTCCCGAGAAAGATAACGGAATCCCGTATCTTTCATCAAAATTACCCCCGGCAGTCAAAAGTAAGACCGATCTCCCTGAGAAAGATAACGAGATCCCGTATCTTTCATCAAAATCATTCCACGGCAGTAAAACATAAGACCGATTTCCCCGACGAATATGTCTGATTTTCCCCAGCAAAGGCTAACAAAATCCCCAGCAAAGTTAACGGAATCCCACAAGCCAACAGCATCTCGAGAAGATCTCGAACTACGAAAGGGCTTGATTCCCACTAGGGATACGTAGGTAGCCTGTCATTAGGTCCAGCCCCTCGACTAAAACGGTCACCCTCTCCTTCGGCAGCAGACAAAGTCCACCGAAAGGGCATTTCACATCAAGGTTCGAGGCACCTAAAAAGCCATCATCATCCAGGTTCAAGGCACCTAAAACGCCATCATCAAGGTTCGAGGCACCTAAAACGCCATCATCAAGGTTTAAGGCACCTAAAAAGCCATCATCATCCAGGTTTGAGGCACCTAAAATGCCATCATCAAGGTCCGAGGCACCTAAAATGCCATCATCAAGGTTCGAGGCACCTAAAACGCCATCTCCAAGGTTCGAGGCACCTAAAACGCCATCATCAAGGTTCGAGGCACCTAAGACGCTATCACTAGGAAAGCGATAAATCGCAATCATCCCCAGCAGAGTGGATAGCCGTCAGACCGAAAATGGTCATTCCTATCCCCAGCAGAGCGGATAGCCATCAGACCAAAAATGGTCATCTCTTATCCCCAGCAGAGTTTCTCTCCGGCCCGACCGGGGCTCGCTTTTCAAGGTTCGAGGCACCTAAAACGCCATCATCTCCTGGGGTCAAAGACCCGAACTACGACGGCTTGATTCCTCTTAAGGATACGTAGGTAGCCTATCATTAGGTTAGTCCGTCAGGCCAGAAGATGGTCATCTCCTATCCCCGGCGAAGTTTCTCCAAAGAACCGAGAACTCGCTCATCGGGTTCGAGGCACCTAAAACGCCATCATCCAGGGGTCAAAGACCCGAACTACGGCCGGCTTGATTCCCACTCGGGATACGTAGGTACCCTATTAAATAGGTTCAGCCACTTGATCACTTGATCATCCTGTCAAATTTGGAGCCTTACTCTTATCGACGACCCCGCTTCCTTCGAAAGCACCGTCGCCGAGGGGCTACTGTAAGTGCTCCAATTTGAATTGGTAGCTTTTTCGTTAGAAAGTTAACGAAAGTTTTAACATTTCTAACATTCCTAACAAACCCTAACCTTTCTAACAAAGTGAGAGTAAAGTGGGCATTGCCACTTAAGGTTAAGCCTAGAAAAGAATATCAAAAAAGCCAAAAAACCAAAGATAGAAAGCTAACTGGAACAAAAAGCTGGTGATTAATTTGAATTTTGAAAAGATTTTTCTTCTGTCCAAAGCACGGAGCCGTAATTAATGAACAGTGCACGCTGACGATACCCTCCGCGCGGACATGATTGAGGATTTCAGAGGGCTATAAATTGAACCCTCCTCTCTCAGTTTACACAACACAATTTGATCATAGCAACGAAGTTCTGGCGAAATATAGAGAGAAAACAGTGGGAATCCCTTGATTGCCACCATTTTCTCTTGAATCTTTCCCAATCTCACTCCAAACACAAATCCAAACATCAAACCTTGATACTCCTCAAGCCAAACACCAAATCTTGATACTCCTCAAGTCAAATTCCAAGCCTAGGAAGATAGGGTGTCACCATTGGTAAAGCCCTCCTTCTCAAAACCCTAAAATTCACTTTTGACTTCTTGTTCATCTTGTTCTTCTTACTTGGATCTACTTGATGTTTAGTTTAACTTGAGTTTTGACCCAAGATGGTCATCTTGAAGTTCATCTTCATGAATGACCATCTCAAATGGTCTATATTTTAAATCTCTAAATTGATTTTTTCTCTTTAATTTCATTTCTACAAAATATCCCCTTTCCCTTTGCAAAGGACATGTTTAAACCCCATAAATTCCCCAAGGATGACTTGAATATGATAACCACTCAATAAAAAGTAGTGGTATCAAGTCTAGGGATGAAAATGGGGTGAACATAGATGCAAATCCCCCAAAAATCACATTTTCCCTCAAGAACATCTTGCTGTCCAGTAGCATTGTTCTGAGACCTCAGTCCATTTTCTTATTTTTTGGACCCAGTAAATCTTGGAATTGGGTGTTGACTACAAAACACTTTTTGTAGCCAACATCCAGATATTTCCAGACATATTTTTATTTTATTTTTTGAGTAAGTAAAACTCCTTTTTTCAATTTTTCTTTTAGAGGCCAGTTCATCAGCTTCTGGAAATCCAGATTTCACATCTGAGATTTCCAGAAGGTTTTGACCCCTCAAATTACTTCCAAAATGGAAAGTTTCTTTGCAGAAACCCTATTTAGGGTGTTTTAAGCAACTTTAATTCTCGGACTTTCCCCAGATTCTGAGGTTTTGAAGCCTTTAAGTCCATTTCAAAGTCAAGGGTCAACTGCCTTCCTTCATTCTGGCAGAATTGCTTTTCAAATCCAAAAATCTTTTGAGTGCCAAGACTCAACCCAAAAATTCTCCAAAAAATCATGGGATCAGTTTAAAGTCTTAAAAAGAGATCCCAATTTTCACTTTTCCCAGTTTCAAATTATTTTGGTCAAAACACACACACACACACACAACAAAGGATTTTGAATGTTTGGAAGACTCGTTTTTACGAGGCGTTCCGGGTGCACACTAACGTCCTTCCCGGCGCGTAACGTGACCTCCGAACTCGAATCTCTTGATTCCGGGCATTTTTCAAAGTTTTGGCCCTCAAAATAAAAATGGCGTGGAGACTCCGTTTCACAAAAAAAAATCGGGTACATCACAGACTGCCATGGCGATTGATTTCCCAGTCGCCTTACCTTTTCGTGACTGCTTTTCGCACATACGTGACGGCTTTTAGCAGTCACAAAAAGCCTTTTTTCTTGTAGTGATTGAAGGGGCATCGGAGAAATTGCCTCGTCTGACCAACTCTCTTCGAGACCCGTTCGACGCCGACCAAGCTTACGTTCACCGGAAAATTATCCTCCAAACCCTAAACAATCGCAGAAATATCGCCGCTAATGTCTCCTCCTGGCGAACCTTCTCTTTAAATTTCAGATCTGCCTTTTCAGGCCTCTGCAATCGGCTATCGGAGTTTGGGTTAACGTCGGATCGGTAAACGGTGATATGATTTTGGTGGATCCCGGTTGATTGACCGTCGTCGCGTTTTAGTGGAAGGTCTGATTCGACTTTCCATGGCCGTCGGTTTGTGAGATCTGCTTTCGATCTCTAAGTCTGAAATTTGGATGGTAGTGGATCCATGATTCAGATTTGCTCTTCAATTTTATTTGAAGCTCGTTATCGCTGGATTGATATCTCTCTTTTGACCCAGCGCTGTTGCGCCTTTTTTTATTGCGAGTTCTGCGGCAATTTCGATGGTGGTAGATCCATGACTCAGATTTGCGCTCAAGGCTCTCAGCATGTCCAGAGATTATCCATTGATGGCTATCATGAATCATACTCCTTTCCCTTTATGGAAGAACTTGCAAGATCATGTCTTCTTCATAGCTGTTGCTTTCTCACTCTCAGTTTGCACCTGCTATTCAGTCTGCCTCTGAACCATCTGTGTGTGCACAGTTTGGCATGATTTTATGCATGTCCAGTATCCTGAGATCACTTGTTTTTTTTCGAGGGCAGATCAGAATATTGTAGTTGAAGTAAGCAGTCAGCAAAGTTTGCATTTCAAGTCGTTGGAAATTGTCAAATTGAATGTGTGGCCGAAATTGAAAACTCCCGGAATCACATCATAATCAGGTGCACTCCCTCCAATTTATTAACAAAATTGGCAAATATTTGGAAAAGCATTGTTATTTGTAGCATAATAGCATGCCCAATCATTGAAAATTTTCCCATATGTTTATTATTTTTCGCTCAACAGCGTTGCAAACCCTCTAGTAAACATAGCATGAGCAGAATATTGCATGATTAGTTATAATTCGACTCTCATATAATTGCTTTCCTTAAAGCCCGAATAAATGTAAGGGTCTTATTTATAAACTCCTATGTTGTTATGCTAAATAGGTATAAGTTTATTCGTACATATATGATGTACCTCATTTTTTACATCTGGATAAAGAAATAAGGCATTAGAGTGCTCCAAGCCAGTAATTAAATCGTGCTTGATTCCATTGCTTTTACTTTTAGACATTAACGGGTAGTATTACAATTTTCTGCAAAAACTGCTACATTAATGTCTTCTCTATTTGATCAGGCAACTCTAAATAGAGTCCTTCGATTGCCTCTCTTCCCTAGTCGATAGCAAAATGCAGCTAACATGTTTGAAATGGGTTTAAATAAAGATACTCATATCTTTTGTACTGCATACTGCAATTTCCTTAAAAACCACTCATACAAGCAACTTCAGCTGCTCAGCAATTCCTTCCAGTTGGGCAAGGTATGCCTGTTGGTCAAGGACAGCCTCCACAGTTCCTCAACAGATGCAGCAGTTACCTTCAAGGCCTGATCATCTTACTTCGCCACAGTCGATGTCAATGCCATACATGCAGCCAAACATGGGCTTCACATCTGGTTCCCAGCAGTTTTCAGAATGCTACCCCTCCAAATAATCACCCTGGTCTGGGTGGCTCTGGAGTACCTCTCTCTTCATCATATACTCTGGCTACATCCTATGGTCTATCCCAAAACACAACAAATGTATCTTCCCTGTTTTAACCTTGGCAATCTTGGGGAAGCCAAAGCGCACCAGGCATTACTCATCCAAAGCAACTTGGGCAGCAGTCTCCAGCTACCACAGCCTCAATTCAGCTTCTCGGGTGATCTAGCAACTTTGTCGGGCACAATTGTTGTGAAACTAAGTTCAAGACAACATCATAGTGCAATGAATGATCAGCATAAATTACACGCATGCGAGCAACCTAGCAGCTCGTCAAAGCAATTAAGCAACACAGCAAAACCAGTTCTGAGCCAGATCTCTGATGATACCGTAGACATTCATGAAGATAACAACAATGACTCAGTTATGTCCATCCCAGATTTAGCCCCTAGTCTCGTCATACGGCCAGAACTCGGGGGCCAGCTATGACTAGAAGATAAGTAGAGCTGAGGGACGTAGACTTTCTTGATACGGTTCTGTCCGTCCTAGATGTAGCCCCTAGTCTCGTCATACGGCCAGAACTCGGGGGCCAGCTATGACTAGAAGATAAGGAGAGCTGAGGGACGTAGACTTTCTTGATACGGTTCTGTCCGTCCTAGATGTAGCCCCTAGTCTCGTCATACGGCCAGAACTCGGGGGCCAGCTATGACTAGAAGATAAGTAGAGCTGAGGGACGTAGACTTTCTTGATACGGTTCTGTCCGTCCTAGATGTATCCCCTAGTCTCGTCATACGGCCAGAACTCTGGGGCCGCTATGACTAGAAGATAAGGAGAGCTGAGGGACGTAGACTTTCTTGATACGGTTCTGTCCGTCCTAGATGTAGCCCCTAGTCTCGTCATACGGCCAGAACTTGGGGGCCAGCTATGACTAGAATATAAGGAGAGCTGAGGGACGTAGATGAACTAGTGGAAATGAGTCAATGAAATTCAAATTTACTTCTTTAAACGTGCAAGGCCACTATCAACTACTGACACCAACGCCGGAAGACGAAGATCTCATCTCCTACTCTTCAAAACACATGCCTTACGTCTTGACGAGGGTCCGCCTCGACTCAATGACTATAGGCTCTTCACAGCCAAGACTAAGGATCTCTCCTCAGCCTACTAGCTTACCTTACATCCTGACGAGGGTCCGCCTCGATTCAAGGATTACAAGGTTCCAACAATCTACCTTACTTCCTGACGAGGGTCCGCCTCGATTCAAGGATTACAAGGTTCAAACAATCTACCTTACATCCTGATGAGGGTCCGCCTCGATTCAAGGATTACAAGGTTCAAACAATCAACCTTACATCCTGACGAGGGTCCGCCTCGATTCAAGGATTACAAGGTTCAAACAGTCAAGACCAAGGAGTCTCCCTCGGCATAATGACTTGAGACAGACAAAAATATCAAACATCTAGAACCGAGCTAACCTCCTCGTTCTACATTATCAAAGGTATGAGATGATCTTCCTCGGCTTCCCCAAGTTTGTATCGGCATTCAAGAAGGGCAGATCAAGTAAGCAAAGCAGTTTATACTAAAGCACTAGATGAAGACAAAGAAGTCCGCCTCATCGTCTTCCTTCAGGTCAGGAACCGAGATGGTGACTTGTTGAGTTGAGCTTCCTCCTCGACATTTGTCTCCTCGGCCTGCACCTCGACATCAGACTCATCGTCTTCCTTCAGGTCAGGAACCGAGATGGTGACTTGTTGAGTTGAGCTTCCTCCTCGACATTTGTCTCCTCGGCCTGCACCTCGGCATCAGACTCATCGTCTTCCTTCAGGTCAGGAACCGAGACGGTGACTTGTTGAGTTGAGCTTCCTCCTCGACATTTGTCTCCTCGGCCTGTACCTCGGCATCAGACTCATCGTCTTCCTTCAGGTCAGGAACCGAGATGGTGACTTGTTAAGTTGATCTCCTCCTCGACATTTGTCTCCTCGGCCTGCACCTCGGCATCAGACTCATCGTCTTCCTTCAGGTCAGGAACCGAGATGGTGACTTGTTGGGTTGAGATTCCTCCTCGACATTAGTCTCCTCGGCCTACGCCACGGCACCAGCCTCGTCGTCTTCTGCCATGCCATGATTCGGGATGGTGACTTGTTGGGTTGAGCTTTCTCCTTGACATTAGTCTCCTCCGCCGGCACCCCAAAATCCGCCTCATCATTTCATTCTTGAACCAGCAGACAACTGAAGTGACACTTGTCACGTGACGCCTGTTCGTATTCTTATAAACCGAGGTAGAGCTCACTTCCTCCTCATCATCGACATGGCCGAGCTAGGAAGTCGGGGGCCACTGAACAGTATAAATCGAGATACGAACTGGGCTTAGTCCGGGCAAGGCCCAAATGGATTGGGCCCTAAACATAATCCATCAAAGGTGTAGCTTATACAATCATATTCTAATATGGACTGTGGACAGTTATAATTCCCTTGGGATTATAATTTAATCTCACACAGTTTCCTTATCCGACAAGGACTCAACATATTTAATCCTCACAGGATTAATATCTTATCTCTTAGCAATCCAATTCAACATGGATTATACATTGCTAGGCCTATAAATACAAGCCATAAATCATATATTTCGGTATGCAATCTTTTGACTCTAAACTCTTGTCATTTGATTTATCTCCCTATAAACGCAAATACTTACTCTCACGCCCGAGGGTTTGAACGGGGAACACCCCCGCGCCCTAACGGTGTCTGTTTTGCAGATCCGTCCGTTCGTTCGTCCAGAAATCCAACGCCGCGTTCCCGACTGATCAGGTACCCCCGGTACCGCTCATTTTTTGCTGCATCATATTTTATTGTTGTTTTAATACAAATTTAATTAAATAAATAGCCAAAATATAAAATTTTAATATCTCACCTTCTACTTCCCTCCCACGCGACACACACACACTAGCTCTCTCTCTCTCTCTCTCTCTCTCTTCTCTCTCCTCAACCCATGTGAACCCTCTGGCCCCTACCCCTTTCCACCGGCAAACCCTCCCTCCCCTCTCCACCGGCCAACCTGTCCCTCGTCCTTCCCAGATTATTCCCCCTTTTATATTATTCACACACATACATATTTTCTCTCCCTTTCTCTCTCTATCATCCCCATCTTCGATCACCCCTCACCTTCCTCTCCTCTGGTGATCCCTCCTCTACCTTCCCACTAACCATCCTCTTTCCTTCAATTTCGGCCATCCTCTTTCCTCTCAAGCTCGTCACCCCCTATTTCTCAAATTTGTTTTCTCCTCCCCCCTTTTTTTGAAACCCAAATGTAGATTATGTTTGTGAGTGTGTGTATGTGTGTGTGGATGGGTATGTTTGTGTGCAGATCTGCTGCTGGTGTTGGAATGGTGATGTCGAAATGGTAGTGTTGGACGGTGGTTAGTAGTGGTGATTCGCGGTGGTAAAGGGTTGTGGTGGATGAATGAAAGGTGGTGGTGGGTGTTGTTTATGATGGTGAGTTTGAGTTTTAAAAAGTAAATTGTTGTTGTTTTGTACATTTAAATCAAATAAAATAATTATGCATAATAGTGTTGTACATTTAATTATTTACAATACTTTTTATTTGTGTTTCAAGAGAAGATTTTTTTTTACATTTTAATTAGTTAAATACAGACATATAAATAATTTTAACATAATCATATATGAATAATTTTTAATAAAAATATTGATAATATAAATATTAGAATTTTAAATAGATTATTATTTCTTAAAAAAAACAGATTAATATAAATTTTAGTAAAATATATTTTTTCAATTTCTTATTTATTTTTGCATTTTTTAATGTTATTATGATAAAATATCATTTGTTTTTCATATTTAGGGATATTAATATTTACATTTTAGCTATTCATTTTCATTCAATTAGCATTAAAACAACAATGAAAGCATTCTTGTTCAAAAGCATCCTCCGTTTCATGACACGTGATCACTTTACGTTTTTGTAAGTGAATGAAACTGACCTATAGATGGGTCTATTTATAGTTTCTGAAAAGGCAGGGTATCTTTCGATATGCGACTGCCCCAGATTCATCAGAACCGCCACACCCGAGCCAAGTTGACTTAACCACGAACCCTTGACTGAATTTGTTAAAAGTTTAAAGCTCCACACCCGAGCCAAGTTGACTTAACCACGAACCCTTGACTGGATTTGTTAAAAGTTTAAGGTTGCACAACGACCAATGCGAATTGCAAAGTGCGTCTCTAAATAGCCCAATGCGCACTGCACGTCCGAGTGCCAAAGGCCAGCCCAATGGGCCACTTGGTTGGTACAACAAAGGCTAGCCCAATGGGCCACTTGGTTGGTACAAGGAAGAACAACTTGATGACTCCTTGGATGGATCGATTTATATACCTTCATTACTTTCCTTCTCAAAGCAATGTGGGATGACATTTCATATTCTAAAAACTCTTCAACTAACCTCATTACTTTACATACTTGAGCCATTAATTTCTCATTCACCCGAAAATGGTTTAGAGAAAATAAAGTCATTTTCTTAACATACTCATAACGTAGATTATTGTTTTGTAACTTATTTCATTTTTCATTAAATGAAACTTTCTTTAAAATTGGGCCAAAATTAGGTAAAACCTAATTTTTAAACCCGTTTTCAACAATCTCCCACATATAATTCATGTATGAAATGTGACACTGAGAAAAGTCCCAACGAACTGTTATTGCATCGGGGGATAGGTAGCTTACAGCTTTGAATCTTCTGTAGTAAGATGCTTTCGAATTTACTAGTTGCTCATTGAATGTGGTATTTTGAACTAATCATCATTTTTGCGTAAACCAAGACGATAACATTTACACAACAATAATTCTAATATCTTTTGTTCTCACCTTGTGTCTAATTCGGTCCTATACCATATCTTGAATTCATAAGTGTTTTTCTTAATTTTGAGCGGCCAAATTAACTTCTCATTTATATAAGTGATCTCCTATAAATAATATCATGTTATATATACTCCAATTTATCAAGTATAGGAATCATTGCAAACTTTTAAAGTTTACCCTCAACACACATCTGCATGTTTAATCACTTAGACAGCTTCTGAGAATGAGTTATGATTTCTAAGCATATTACTAGAACTTTCATATAGCTTAGTTGCCCCATTGAACCAAGTTTGTAGGATCTCCACTTATCATGGTTGAGTTACCACTATAAAGTTTTTTGTTGCGTGAGTTTTAAACCCATTTTCCATATTGCATTGTATATTTGATTTCTGTTTATTTCATTTGTAAACAAATTCGCAATATTTTCTTTTGACTTTACATAGTCAATTGAAATTACCCATTAGAGATCAATTGTCTTATTATGATTGTTTTGGACAAATTTCGATAGGTGAATTTGTCATCTCAAGGAGGTTTGGGCACAAATGAAATATGATCCTCAAAGCAAGATGAACACAAGGATGTAACGAGGAAACCCTTAGAGCAATCGTCCAAGACAAAAATCTCGGGAGGCTTTTGGTAAGCCTGCCTAAACCAAACAAATTTTATTAAGTATTTGAGAGTTTTTTAGTACAAATGCAGAGTAGAGTAAGCAAAACTGTGTAACGTGAACAAGAGTGTTTCCTAAGAGCAATATATAGGCGCTAGTGTAACTGAAAATATCAACTTGAATGCCCTGCTAATCTTGCGCCTAGAATCTCGCTTCTTGTTGATGGAGTCCAACCGTTATCTTTTGGTTGATAGTTTGAATCTGTTATGTTGCTCTTTGACTAGGTCCAAATGGTCACTTAGGTGAATTATTTATTTATAATTCAATTCCTGAAAAATAGGATAAACACAACAAATAATTTTAAGGCGTTAGTCCAAGATGTAAACCAAGACGTTACCTCAAGATGGATGTCCAAGATGCAGAACATGTTGAGTGGATTTTTTAGGACGTAACAATTGCCCCCAAAATATTGAAGCGTTCCATGTTGAATACGGAGGGCTTTAATATTTTGCCATGTGTCACTTTAGGCTTGAAAGAAAGGTGATGAGGTGGTTGGCCCGCACGATGCCCGAGGATTTTAGGGCTCATTATGGGCTTTATAGTGGTCTTGTCAAATTCATTTTTAATTTTCAAAAAGGAAACCATATTTCGCCAAACTGCTCCTCTTTCGCCGGAGTAATTGTCTTTGCTTTGTCTCCGGTGAGTATTCTCCCTTTCGTTTCTCTGTTTATTTTCTGTCCATTGCTTATGGGTAAGGGGAAGGTAGTTATTGATGTTGAGGCCACTCCCCCCAAGGGTTTTAAGTGCTTAGGGTTTATAAAAAAGAAGGATGACGAGCGGTGCAACTTCAGCCCATCCCATGTTGATGCGTTGAAGTGGAACAATGCGTTTCCCCCAAGTGCAGAGTTTCTGGTACCAGGCGAAGCTGGGAGTGCCGACTGTTTTTCCGTGGATTGGGTAGGTTTCTATGAGTATCCCTTTACAATAGGTTTAAAATTCCCCTTTTCTCACACGATTACTCGCTTCTTTAAGGCCACGAAGCTCTCTTATTATCAACTGATGTCCATTGGCTGGCGTACTTTGCACACATTAGATAGGATTTCATCGGAATAGGGGTTGGTTGCTGGTCTAGAAGATTGACTTTTTCGTATGATATTAGGGCTTTTGGGAATGGTAGGTTTAACTTTAGGATTAGGCCAGGTAGGGATCCTTTGGTTTTAGGGTTAGATGCTGCTGATAGAGGATGGAAACACAAGTTTTTCTATGTGAAGAAGGCTAGTTTGGAGGGAGGAGGCAAGGAGTTGACATCTGCTTGGATCCGCCAAGGTAGATGTTGTTTTATTGCTTGGCTTACCTTTTTACGTCTTGCTGGACTTGTTGTTGTAACCATCTATTTATTTCCCTTTTTTTGCGTAGTTGCATCGTTAGAAGAATTGTTCCCGCCTACTGAGGGAATTGCTGCCAATGTTGAATCAATCTTGAACTTATCTCCTGACTCTTTACGAAAGTATAAACCTAGCCCTGTTGAGTTTGTTGGTGAGGATTCCAGGGAGGAGGAAAGAGTTTCCATCAGTGTTAGCCCAGTCAAGATGTCTTCTGGTAAAATCTTTCTTCATAAAAATGACACTTGACTTCAATATCCATCTGACTCTTGTTGTTTTAATGAAACAATAACTCGTTCAAAGGCAAGTTTTGATGTATCTGATATTATGGCCAATTTGAGAGCTAAGGTTGGGGTAAAACTAGAGGGAGGTAAACCTCCTCTTCCTAAGGGAGATAGCATAACCAGGGCTGGCAAGAAAAGGAAAGCTGATGACATGGTGATTATGGTGGAAGAGGAGAGTTTGAAGGAGAAGGTAAAAAATCTTCTTTTTGATTTACATGGGATCTTTTAGATGTTTACTTTGCTTGGTCTGCTTTATAGGTATTGAAGTTTATGTGGTCTTTGGCGAAGGAAATAGAAATGAAGGAGGATCGTATCAGGATCCTAACGCAGAAGGTGAAGATGGGAGAGGAGAAGGTTGCTCAAGAGAAAGCAAAAAATGAACAAGTAGAGAAGGAGCTGACAGACCTTACTACAAGGATGTTGAGGGTGGAAATGGAACATATCAAGGAGATGGCGGAAGCGAAAGAGCAATTCATGGCAGACGCTACTAAATCAGTAATGGAGAGTAGAATCACCATGATGAGAGAATACGAGGCTGGAAAGCATGAGGCTTGGAAGATTGATGAAGAGGTCACAATGTTGGATGCCTTTTTATGTAAAGAAGTTGATGTAGGCGAGGTTAATTCGAATGAAATCAAGGTGCCGGGAAGAGATGAAGTAAGAAGGGAGGAGGAGAAGATCGAAGCCGGACCATCTGCTAAGGAAAATGAGGGTAAGGAAAGTGATGCCCCTGCAACATAAAACAATTTAATATTTTTGTTTTAAACAAAAAATTTGGGTTTTAAAAGTAGGGGGTTGGCCCCTAAGACAATTATACTTTTGGAATTTTTGTAAGTGGCTCATAAGAGTCCGAACAACTTAGTTTTTGATGGTGTTGGGTTGGTCCAACATCTTGGGTGTTTTGGTAATTTTTAACTGCAATGGTGCTTTTGGATGTTTTATACCTTTGAGTACTTTTTTGCTTTAGGTACGGAAGACAACACGTACAAGTGTTGTAACCAATTGGCGAAGATAACATGCAACGATGTTATAACCGTGTTGTAAAGATAACATGCAACGATGTTATAACCAAGTTGTAAAGATAACATGCAACGATGTTATAACCGAGTGATAGGTGACATGTAGAAATGTCACTTTTTGGAGTCCTTAGGTAACATGTTAATGTTACAATCCTCAGTTCACATCTTCGAATTTTAGGATATCAAATGTGATTCCCTTGACAAGGCGAATTGTATTTGCTATTCTAAGTCGAGTGTGAAAATCGTGCGCCCAGTCGGTTATGGTTACTATCTTATAAATACGTTGCGAAGATGCGTAGAAGTATGGGGAATCATGTACCTTAGATTTACCAAGAAACGTTGGTTCTTTCGAGCAGCTCGCCATGTGATTTTGTAAAGCTCTCTATCCACGGTCCAGGAGTGTCTAATCTTGCATCAAAAGATAAATGGTTTGAAAGGCAGTAAAAATTAAATTTTAAGAAGAAGTTCGTACCTTGGTGTTAAAATTGCAATGAATTTTAACTTACACGTAATACCACTCAAGGCGTAGCTCATGGCGTCATATCAGAAGGTGACAGCTTGCCCAACCGTTATCTTTTGGTTGATAGTTTGAATCCGTTATGTTGCTCTTTGACTAGGTCCAAATGGTCACTTGGGTGAATTATTTATTTATAATTCTGTTCCTGAAAAATAGGATAAACACAACAAATAATTTCAAGGCGTTAGTCCAAAATGTAAACCAAGACGTTACCTCAAGATTGATGTCTAAGATGCAAAATATGTTGAGTGGATTTTTTAGGACGTAACAGCGATATTGTGTCTTTTTCAAATCTGTCAAGACTTACAGTTGTACATACTAATTTTTGCTATTTATATGGTTGACATGTTGTCACAATGTAACATCACACGAGCCACTGGCTTATTATAGCATGAAATGTCATCTAAGAAATTTATGAGCCACTCCTACACCAAATGGTTAATACAACCATTTGTGAATTTTAAGTCTTTTATATTTTATATTAGATACCTTGTTTAAAGAAAATCACCAAAGTGAATTGTTCTTGCTTCTCAAGAATGAAGGTTGATTTTATATTATTATAATTGAAAAGAAAAGATGCATCAAACAAATAACGTAAATCAACAATATACTCCCTTCGTCCCACAACAAGTGACACACTTTGCCATTTTGGACGTCCCACTAATAAGTCACATTTCCTAAAATGGCAAAGAATCTTTACTATTTCCTCCACTCATTCTCTCTCCTACATTATTTTAATACTCACAACACCATTATAATTTACTATTCTCTCCACTCATTCTCTCTCCTACTCAACTATCTACACTCACAACACATCAACTTTTTCACTTTTTCCTTAATTCTCGTGCGAAACAGTAACTGTGTCAATTATGGGACGGAGGGAGTATTTATGATAGTGACGTCCTTTATCTTGACTTGTACAAACTACTTTTCAAACATTAAATACTACGGAGTAGTATTTTTTATTTTTTTCTCACTCTCAAAACAAACGTTTCAACTTGCCACTTCTCAGTTGCAACTTCTCAAGAGTTGAGAAGTTAATGGCTAAAAATGGAGAAATGACATGATGACTCCAAAACAATAATTTTGAGTATTAGAATATCCTTAAAATATTTTGCAATATTTTAATTGACTTTTCTATAACGTATGTTCTTAAGATATAGAATAAGACTTAATTATGAAAGTAAATCTACATAATTATAGTAATTCTATCAAAAAAAATCTAAACATATTACTAAGAACTGTTGTAACTAATTAGATTCACTCGTAGAATTAAATTTTAACATATGCCCTAAGGGCATAAGTTAAAAAACCCTATTAAACAAATGAAAATATTTTACGGAAAACATTTTTCATAACAAAAAGTCGAAAACATGTTTATCTCATTTTCTGGAAACATTTTCATTTTTCGAAAAACATTTTAAAAGGAAATCATTTTACGAAATTCGTTGTACGCGAAACAAACGTAGGCTAATTAGATTCACTTCTAGAATTAAATTTTAACATATGCCCTAAGGGCATAGGTTTAAAAACCCTATTTTACATTTGTTTAGATGAGGGCTAAAATACTCCCTCCGTCCCACGTGAATACAAACTTATTTTCTTTTTGGTCCGTCCCACGTGAATACAAACTGCTCAAAATAGAAATAAATTTATTATTTTATATTCACCCTACCCCACCCACTCATTCTCTCTCTTCATTTCCTACCACACAATTTATTCAACCAACTTCACTCATTCTCTCTCTTCATTTTCTACCACACATTTTCATTATCTTAATAATATTTCTTAATTATTGTGCCCGAAAAAATGGTTTGTAATAAGGTGGGACGGAGGGAGTATTGTTTTGATTGATTCCGACTAAAACAATTCTTCTACAATTAATTTTGCAATGTAGATGTGTTGCACTATATTAGAATCATATCCAAATATTCTCAATCAATCAAATGTTTGTGCATAATATTTTTTAGATTTTCTTTTTATAAAAATAGCATTACTATAACAGGAAAAAATGTAAGCCGAATTTCTCCAAATGTTTCGGATCCACTGCAAGAAAAGGAAAATGATAACTCACAAATTCAATATATTAATGGAGGATAATTTGATTAAAAGTTTATAAAATATGTATGGAGAATGTGACAAAACCTCATCCAAATATGCAATATTGCAATAATATAACATATCTACCCCATGACTAATCATCCAAATAATGTGGGTTGGGTCCCAACATCCTTTAATCATATCCTCCCTCATTTGCCTTATGCTCCCTCCACAATTTCAATTTTTATTTTTATTTTTGATTTGATTGAATTTAGAAGAAAAAAAATAGAGAAGAAAACTATCGCAATAAAATTTATAAATATGCTATTCATATACCATTAAATATTTTAATTCTAACAATTTTTAGATATCTGAATCCACATATTCCCGATATCAACAACTATCCCATTAATATTTTAAAACTTACTCCCTCCGTTCCTAAAAGATTGTCCTGTTGTACATTTTGCAATTATTAAGGAAGAGTTTCACCTTCTTGTATCTTAGTAGATTTGCACTAACATTCATGTCTAAGTTTAGAAATGGGACATACTTTTTTGATGCTCAAATGACAAATGGGATAATTTTTCGGGGACAAGTGGACGGGACGGGGGGGGAGTATTATATAAGTAACATATGCACATAAGAAATATAAACATAAATGCACATAGTATTTTTATATAACATATAATAAAATACCTTAAAACCATTTTATAGGAAATATTTACATTTTGTTCGTAACGTCATTTTTCTTTACTGGCAGTGGCAGATAGTGTACTCTTCGATAACTAACCAACTAAAAGGGGTAGTAGTAGGCGTAGCCCATAAATGATAAATGTAATAAATCAGGTGAAGTAGGAAAATGACGTTTCACCCCACTCGAAAGTAACAAAATGAATCTTTTTGCATGTGATTTAAGAAAATTATACTCCCTCCAGGTCTATGCTTCACCATTTTGATGAAGTACACAAATTAAAAAAATAATATATATATTAAAAAATAATGAGAGAGGGAAAAGGGTTGTGAGAGGGAAGAAGTGAGTGAATATGACAATTGAAACCCATAATTTAAAATTTAAAGGTCCACTTCCTCTAAAGCCCCTCTGGCGAGATTCAAACCTAATGCAGGACACACTAGATCTAAAATTTCATATACACCCCTCGCTATCTTATAACTGACTTATAACACTATTTCATCTCTTATAAGTAAATTATAAGACTTATTTGTCTCTTATAACTAACTTATAAGACAATTTTTACAACAAAAAAAAATTCAAAATTTTCAATAATAACAACGAATTAATCTTATAATTTACTCCCTCTGTCCCAGCGAAAGAGCCATTTATTTCCTTTTTGGGCGTCCCATTTAAAAAGTCACTTTCCCAAAAAGGAAACCTTAAATCACTATTCTCTCCACTCATTCTCTCTCCTACTTTACTTTTACACTCACAACATTCTCTTTCTTACATCACCTCCCACTCATTCTCTCTCCTATTTAATTTTTCATACTCACAACATTTAAACTTTTTCTCTTTCCTACATCACATTTCTTATTTTGCGTGCCGGACAAATTTTGTGGCTCTTTCGCCGGGACGGAGGGAGTATACATTAAAACTCTTATAGCTGAATTATAAGACCAATTTTCCTTTTATAACTACTTCGTATCTTATAATTGTCTTATAACTAACTTAAAGAGTACTTCATCTCTTATAATTCAGTTATTAGACAATTTTTTCAACAAAAAAAAAATTAAAATTTTAATAATAACGAATTGGTATCATAATTTACACATTACAACTCTTATAAGTATTAGTCTCTTATAATTGACTTGTAAGACAATTTTTTCAACAAAAAAAAAAAAATCAAAATTTTCAATATTAACAACAAATAAATTTCATAATGTACACATTAAAACTCTTATATTTGAATTAAGATCGTTATAATTCAAATATAAGGTAGAGACTACATAACATTCTTGATGTAACCAAGCCTTCAAGATTAATAATATTGGGATGATTCAGCCTCTTCAAAACAATAATTTTCCCAGCCATAAACTTTACACTCTTTGGCTCTAAATTGTCAAACCTAACTAACCATCTTCAAAGCAACTATCATCCCTGTCAACAAATTCCTCGCTTTAGAGCCAAAGAGTGTATGCATTGCTATACATCCCTTGCCCAATCTAAACCAAATCAAAATTAATCAAAAAATCAGCATCAAAATACAAAATCTAACAGTAATTGCTAATCACAAAAACAGATTCACGCACAGATTTAGGGTTTATGGAGAACCTTATCAAGCTTCTCGAGGGTGTTGGCACCGTGAGGGGTCCAATCCTTAATAGCATCGCCGGCGACCGCACAAAGCCAAGACGGCCAGCCTTGAGCAGTGTTCAAGGAATACTCCGGTGGTTACCTTCTCGGCCTCTGTTGGATAAGGTTTTCATCGAATCATCTCGCGCGCCGTCAATTTCGTTGGAATCTGAAGAGATTGAAGGAGTAGCGGGCTGGACCGTACTGCACTTAGACGAAGGGAGCTGCGTCGGAGTTTAATAAGAAGAGTAATTCAACCGATTTTTTCTAAGCTGTGGAGATTTAAAGAGAAAATGAGCCGGAGCCATAACAATGGCCGCGACACCTTCGTGTTCTTAAACAATTCAACGACGACGTCATCGTCTTCGTCGTCATCGAAGAGAGAGAGGAGAAATCGGTTTTTTTTTTTTTGTGTGTGTGTGTGTGTGTGTGATTTTTAGATATATACTCCCTCCGTCCCGGCCGATTTAGGATTTTTTGGGCCGGCACGGGGATTAAGAAAAAGGTAAATGTTGTGAGTGTAATTTAAAAATAGGAGAGAGAATGAGTGGAGGGAATAGTAAATTATAATGGTGTTGTGAGTATTAAAATAATGTAGGAGAGAGAATGAGTGGAGAGAATAGTGATTTAAGGTTTCCATTTTGGGCCGTCCTAAATCGGGTGGGACGCCCAAAATGGAAATAAATCCTAAATCGGCCGGGACGGAGAGAGTATATATATATATACTCCCTCCGTCCCGGAACAATCTTCACACTTTCCCTTTTGGGCGTCCCAAAACTTACTTCACACATTTAAAACTTACCTAAAATGGAAAGGAATCTTTACTATTCCCTCCACTCATTCTCTCTCCTACATTATTTTAATACTCACAACACCATTATAATTTACTATTCTCTCCACTCATTCTCTCTCCTATTTTATTTTCACACTCACAATACTTTCAATATAATACTCCCTCCTTAAAATCAGTGCAAACAGTGTTTGTGAAGATTGTTCCGGGACGGAGGGAGCATATATATACTCCCTCCGTCCCATCACAAGGAGGAAAATTACTGTAGACGCGTAGAATAAGGAAAAAAATAATGATATAAATGTTGTGAGTGTAAAAGTAAAATAGGAGAGAGAATGAGTGGAGGGAATAGTGAATTATAATGGTGTTGTGAGTATTAAAATAATGTAGGAGAAAGAATGAGTGGAGGAATAAGAAAGCATTCCTTTCCATTTTAGGAAGTTTGTGGTTTGTAATGGAATGACGCCCAAAAAGGAAAGTTTGTGGCTTGTAATGGGATCTGAGGGAGTGTATATATATATATATATATATATATATATATATATATATATATATATATATATATATATATATATATATATATATATATATATATATATGTGTGTGTGTGTGTGTGTGTGTGTGTGTGTGTGTGTGTGTGTGTGTGTGTGTGTGTGTGTGATAAATGAAGTTTAGCGGAGGGAGAAGAGGGGAAGCTAGGGGTGTCTGGGAAATTTGAATCTGGGGATAACTCTTTATTTGAGATTTACAAAAAAATTTCTTTAAAAGGAAAAAAACCTGAACAGAGGGGCCCTAGGGGAATTTTTCCTAATTTAAATGTGTGAGAGAGAAAAGTTAGTGGGTATAATAGAATATTAATAAACCTTTTCCATTTTAGGAAAGATGAAGCTTCTATCGGGACACCCATTTGAATAAAAGGTGAAGCTTCGAATGAGACGAAAGGAGTAAAGTGTAGTAAGTGCTATGAGCAGGCCCAACACAGTACCCAAAGCGAGTAAGGCAGTCGCTTTATGCCCCCAAATTTTCGAATAGTATTAGGGCACCCAAATTTTTAGTTTTACTCTATCTATAGTATAAATGGCAATTTATAGTATAAATGAGGAAAGGGTGCTACAGTACTATGAATAGTGCCAAGCGGCAAATTTCCCATTTTGCCCTCATACTTTTGTTCCTTTCCCATTTTGCCCTTAAAAAAATTTAAATTAAAAAAAAAATTAAAAAAAAAAAAACAAAAAAATAAAAAAAAAATCGTGTCCTTGGACACGGGCATGTACTAGTATATATATATAACACGCCGATCATTATTCGGTTAATTGTTGTTGTTCCGGTTGTTGAAGTATCTGAGATAGGAAATTGGGTGCATTGTTCGGTCCTTGCAATTTTGTTTTATTTATTTTTTTTATCCTTTCTCCTATATATTCTCTCCGTCCCGCTACAAATTGCACACTTTTCTCCTTGGACGTCTCAATACAAACTACACACTTCCTAAAATGGCAAAGAATCTTTACTATTTTCTCCACTTATTCTCTCTCCTACATTATTTTAATACTCACAACATCATTATAATTTATTATTCCCTCCACTCATTCTCTCTTCTATTTTACTTTTACACTCACAACATTTATATCATTATTTTTTTCCTTAATTCACGCGCAAACAGTAAGTGTGCAATTTCAAGCGGGACGGAGGGAGTATAGGCAAATATAGTACCCCAACTATAGGGCTTATTTGATTTTTTAATACTTAAATTAGTTTTCGTTTCAACCATAGTAACTCATCTATTTTGTATGCTCGTCTCGTTTAAGGTAAATAGAGCTAACGACATCTATTTTTTCAGTTAAATTGACATGTGCAATACATCCATTTTATGAAGGGTAAAAATTGAAAAATCAATTCAATTAATATAACATAACTACAATAATTTTAAGTGTAAACTTTAATAAATAAAAGGACTACAATTTAAACTATTTATTCATAAAATTAACCCATCTCAATTTATATCTTGTCTTGTTCACCCTTCTTTTCCACCACCCACCACTTACCACCATCCCCACCTCTGGCCGCCCACCCACCTTTCTCTCTCTCTATTTCTCTAAATTAATCTCTCTCCGCTTATTCATAAATAACCTCTCTCTAGAATACTTATCTTTCAATGCCATTACTTTACTGTAAAATCAGCGGCATTAAATAATTTGCCAGATAAAATTTGACCTAATAATGATTAAAAGATGAATAAAAAAGGAATTTGATGAAAATAAAAAGTTTATTAATTGTGATTGAATGTTAGAAATGGTTGAATTGCAAAGACCAAGATTAGCCGCATTACTTGCTCAGTCTCTCTCTCAATCTCTCCCCTCTCCCTCCATCAACAATGCCACAACACTCCTCTGTCTCTCTTCTACTTTGATTATTAAATTTAACAGAAACAGAAGCTCTGTTTGGCAAATCGTCTTAGAGAAGAGAGGAAAATCAAACAGAATTCTCAGAGAGAAAGCTAGAGCGAGAGAGAGAGAGAGAGAGAGAGAGCAGATCTGTTTCTGCAAATTTGTGAAACAAATCTAAAATCAGAAGTTGTACGGAGAGAGAGTGAGAAACGAAATGGAGAAGGGGGTTGATTATCTGGGCGTAAGCGAGGGGTGTGAGGCGTGGCTAGGGGAGGGGGTAGAGGAAGGGACAGTGGGGCGGGGATGATGGAGAAGATGGGAGGTTAAAAAGAGATGACTGGAGAGAGAGTGGTGAATGGAGAGAGAGTGGGAAAGGAAATGGAGAAGGAGCAGTGAGAGGGATCAATTTTAGAAAGAGAATTTGGAGAGACTACTGAAAGAGTGTGTGTGTGTGTGTGTGTGTGTGTGAGAGAGAGAGAGAGAGAGAGGTACGCTGCGGTTCTGGGTTTTGATGGGGCGGCGAAATGAGGAAGAACACAGTCTCCTTCTGCGGTTTGACCCCGTGGCAATTCCGCCGCAGGTCTCCCACTTCGTCTTGCAAATCGCGGCATTGTACTCGAGATTTCGTAGAAATATCATCACATTTCGGAGGAGTGATTTGTTCGCTTTGCAAACATCGTTGACCATGACCGCCTTCAATTTGCAGGTGGCGGCGGAGGCGTGGATTATGGAGGCAGTTGGCTGGGTGAGGTTTGCAGGAACAAGATGAGTGGGTTTTTAGTTTTAGGTTTTTCTTTTTGTTTTAAATTTAATTACTTAAGTATGAGACATTTTTATTAATTTTAGTTTACCTTTTAGTTTTATATTTTAAATGTGAACCCTCTAAATTTATTTTATTTAAAAAATTGATTTTTCAATTTCACCCTTTATAAAATGGTTCACATGCATTGTAAATGTCAATTTAACTGAAAAAATGAAAGTCGTTAGCCATAGACACATTAAATGAGCATCCAAAACAGATGAGATACTGTGCTTGCAACAACGAAAACTAGTTTAGGTATAAAAATCAAACAAGCCATATAGTTGGGGGTACTATATTTGCATTTTTTCCTATTCTTAATTTGTAATTACCTTCCATTTTTTTCAAACTTAATTAATTAATTAATTAGTTAAACTATTTTCCCATTTTTTTTGGCTTTTCTCTTATTCTTTCAAGCTTAATTAATAAATTCATTTTTCTTTTTTGCAATATATATTAATGAATTATTTGCAATCATTAATTCATTACTTTAACATTATTGCAATGTTTCTTTTCTATGAATTATTTGCATTTATCATTTTGGTCAAATATTACTTCAAATGCAATTAATACTAAAAAATATTCCTTTATTTTCTATTTTTACAGTTATCTCAACCTAATCTAAATATCAAATTCAATTATATAAGCCCAAAACTCAATATTTTTATTAGTAAACTTCTACAAGTCTCGTTGTTTGTTTACGATTAAACAACTGTTCAGTAACGATAAAATTAAAAAAAAAATACATTCAATAGAAAAAACGATGAAATACGAGAATAAATAGAGAGAAAGATATATTCGTGACTATCACCACTCGTATTGTTGCTTATGAGGAAAGTTCAAGGGCCTGACTAAATAGCTTGCCTTGGGTCTCGAATTTCATAAGACCGACCCTGGTTGTTAGTATGAAAATTGAGGTAGAAAAGAGAATGTGGGATAGACAATATTAAGTGGATATTTATTGTAAGTATAACAAGTGATTCTAATAAATAAAGAAATATTAAAAACTTTTCATTTTTTGAGTGTTTGGGAGTGTGCCTTTTTAAATGAGAGACTCAAAATAAAATTTTGTGTCTTTTTGAGTAGGACGGAGGGAGTACACTAGAATTCTTTTATGCCCTTATTGACTAAAATATAATCAATTTTTTTATTGTGCAATATTTGCCTCGTTAAAACATTGAACTCAATTTTTGTTGGAGCGTGAAACGAATGTGAGTACCTCTTTCAATGATGGAAGGGATCAGGGGCGTTGCCACCTTAGGGTGAGGGTGGGCCACCGTGTCACGACCCTAATTCTAGGCACCATTTTGATCACACGTGGAGCACGTGGGGGTGGGGTGCATTGCATCTCATGTTAAGCCCTATATGAAAATTTGAGTGGCTATGTGTTTATTTGCATATTTTGCTAAGTTATGTGATTTTATACATTAATTAATCAATATGAAGTATATTATGTCTAATTGGATCAAATGGAAATTTTTGTAGTAAAGTTATAATATTTGAAATTTTAAATGAAATGTTATAAAAAGTAGTAAGGAGCTTATGTGTAAAAATAAGTATAAAGTGGTGGATTGTAGGAGTCTTGAACTTGAAGGAGCTTAGTTGTAATTAGTTTATATAAATCTTGAAAAAGCTTCTTCAAGAAGCTATTTTTACTCCCTCAGCTCTCTCTCCCAGCCAAGAAGGTCCTTAAACCTAAGTTTCCTTCCGAAATTCATTTAAATTCAACCTTCAATCCGTTCTTTGTTTTGATCGTGAATTATTGCTCAGGAAGTCGAGTAGAACTTTTAGAGCCGATCAAATCTTCTTTTTATTTCGACATAATTTTGTAAGTTATTATGATTTTCTTCTATAACTGTTCATAATATATATAAAGATGATATTATGATGTTATAAATGAGTTTTGATAGTTTGGTTCATTGTACTTGGCTTTGGAAATGGAAAGAAAAATTGGTTGTGGTTGAATGAACATGGCAAGGTTGGTGTTATGGGTTGGTTTAATTGGAAATGATAAGGTTGTTAATTATACATGTTATATGACTTGGAGGGAGTATGTTTTATGGTTGAAACTCATTTATACTGATGTTGGTTTAATTGAAATAGCTGAGAATGAACTGAAACTGGTGTTCTTGCCTTGGCTGAAGTTGATTCAGCCTTGATACTGATTTCTGGGCAAGGGCACGAGTCGTGTCCTTCAGTCGTGACAAGTCGTGCCTTATAGGGGACGACTGAATCTAAGTGGGGTGTAAAGGGGCACGAGTTGTGCCCTGCCCTGCAGCCTCTGAACCATTTTCTAAGCTGTGAAACCCTAGTCTACCTAGTATGGATTTAGTTCCTCTTTAATTATAATTGAAGTACAACATTAGTACTTTACCATGGAATCTTAAATGGTCCAAATTGAAAAAGGGAAGGTCTTTAAAAATAGTCTTGAAAATGGTTGAAGGGCTTGATTTGAAACTTAACCAAAGTTAATAAAAACTTGGTGAATGATTTTGGAACCTTTATAGAAAGTGTTCAATAGTACGACATGGATATGTAGGGCTTACTTAATATACATTGTGGCCATATGTGATTACATATTCATGGTTGGTTGTGCACATAGTGTTTAAATGCATGTTGCACTGCTTTATTGGTTTGAACAGGAGTATTAATACCCTGTTGTTGGATTGTTGTTATTCAATAGTGTTTAAATATATGTTGCAACATTGTGATTGGTTTAACATGAGTAATAGTACCATGTTATGTATTGATATCCCAAGGTGTGAATTTAATATCAAGTATCTATTATGTGCTTGAATGTGTTTATATCAGCTAATTGCCGGGGGTATAATGAAATATGATCACTTATGAGACATTGTTCCATAAGGTGCTCAAATTATGTTATACTTGTGACCGTTCACCCTACTGTGGCCACAGATCGGTGACGATGTCAGATCGTGCCCCTGTGCCTTACGTATAACTGTGAGTCTTATATGGTTCTCTGAAAAATGGGTCTTATAAGATGTGAATATGCCTAAGTAGTTCACATATAAGTGGGGTTTTACTCCCAATGCAGTACGACTTATTGGTCAGATGGGAAAGGTAAAATGAGGTAACATAATGTGTTTATCGCTTTATCAATGTGATTATGAGCAACTTGTTTATGTGTTGCATATTATATGGCATATTGTTACATTCATAATAGCTTGCTGAGATTTATTCTCACCCCTTCTCCCTTTACTGTTTTTAGATTTCACTGAGACAGGAGGATCGGACTGGTGAGGCCGGAAAGGAGTTTGGACATCTTTTGGGGTTGTCAGGGTATGTGTTTGGTTTGGGAGTTGGGAGTAGGTGATGGTTGTTATTCTTTTGGGGAAAGTTGTATTTCTAAAACATTTTCAGTATGTTGTGTTATAATTAAACTGGGATTGGTTTGGTTTCAAAGTTGACTTGTGTAAGCCTTTACATTTGTACTGTTTGTACTTAAACAGGTTATAACTGGTTAAAACAGGTTTTTATATTACCTCCAAGTAGAGAGGTTATGTTGAATTTGTTAAATGATGGTTTTTACTTCCAAGTTAATTAAACAAAAGTTTTTTTATTGGGAGGTTTTGAGACCCTCCAGCTTGGGACACGAGTTTATAGGGCCGGGAGTTGGGGAGGCGCCCACACACCACCCACACTCATTTTTCAAAAAGTTTTTTTTTCTTTCTTCCATTTCTTGTAATTTCTTGTAAGTGAAATAAATTATTCTTTCGTATCTAAATGAATATCTAATTCCTTTAAGTATTCAAATTTCATTTAGAAAATATTTTTGACAATGTTTATTTTTAAAAGGTAAAGTTGCATACATATTTTTTTATCCATTTTCTAAAAGTTAACTTTTACAAGTAAAAATAAACTAGTGAAAAAAGTAGATAAAGAAATATATAGGGATAAAGTTTTTTAAAAACATGACATTCGTTTTGGAAAAAAAAACTTGAAAATCGATATTTAATTAGGGCGGAAAGTAGTAATGAATACAATGTTAAACAAATAAAACACACGCACTTACAAATTTTGCTTAATCACGAAGTTTACGATTTGTGAAAACAATAATTAAGATTAAATTTGAGAAAGTAAAAATCAACATCCTCGGTCTCCTCCCCCCCCCCCTCTCCTCACATTTTCACCCACTCTTGACCCTTTTTGTAAGTTTTTGAACAATATAACAAAAATTCTTGTTGTTGATAAAGTCTTTACAAATGTCAAATTAACACAAATTTTGATTTGAATTCCTTATTTTGATTGTAAATTACTTCGATTACATCATTTTCAAAGTTATGAATCAAAAGTAAAACAAATAAAACACACGCACTCACAAATTTTGCTTACTCACGCAGTTTACGATTTGTAAAAACAATAATGTAGATTAAAATACACACACTCACAAATTTTGCTTACTCACCAATTTATATATATATATATATATATATATATATATATATATATATATATATATATATATATATATATATATATATATATATATATATATATACTCCTCCGTCCCCAACAATGTTCACATACACTATTTGCACATGTTTTAAGGAGGAGTATTATATTGAAAGTGTTGTGAGTGTGAAAATAAAATAGGAGAGAGAATGAGGAGAGAATAGTAAATTATAATGGTGTTGAAGTATTAAAATAACGTAGGAGAGAGAATGAGGAGGGAATAGTAAAGATTCCTTTCCATTTTAGGTAAGTTTTAAATGTGTGAAGTAAGTTTTGGGACGCCCAAAAGGAAAGTGTGAAGATTGTTCGGGACGGAGGGAGTATATATATATATATATATATATATATTAAAATTGGTGAGTAGCTCTATAAATTGTAGATATACATTGATAGAAGCTTCATTATAAAAAAGTCACCTCATCACTATCCCGAAATCTATATTACTTTTTTTATTCTCCTTATTAACTAATACTATTGTTAATAATAATAGTTATTATATAGGCTAACTATTACTGTTAATATTATTAGTTAACTATAATAGTTATTATATAAGTTAACTATTAATATTAATTGTATTAGTTAACTATAATAATTACTATACACGTTAATTATTATTATTAATTGTATTAGTTAATTATAATAATTAATATATGTTCACTATTACTATTAATAGTATTTATTAATTATAATAGTTACTATATATATGTTGACATTGCTATTAATATTATTAGTTAATCATAATAACTACTATATAGGTTAACTATCACGTTTACTATTATTAGTTAATTAAAATAGTTATTATATATATTAACTATTACTATTACTATTATTAATTAATTATAATAGTGATTATATATATTAAATATTATTATTAATAGTATTAGTTAATAATAATAGTAATTATATAGAGTAACTATTACCATTTAGTTTAATATAAGCTAATACTATTGGTTAAATATAACAATTACAATATATGGTGACTATTAAACTTACTATTTAAAAAATAGATATCATTATAGTGAAATATAATTAGAAACATTAATTTTTAATATATTTTTAATATTAGTTACTAATAATATTTACTATACATAGGGTAAATGTTAATGTTTAATTTAATAGTTAACATACTCCGTATTTGGTAAGTATTAGATATTAAACTTGCTATATTAGATCAATATTCCCATATAACTTTATATTTAATATGATGATTACTATATTAGTTAACCATAACTAGAAAAAATATTTTTAAGAAACATAGTAAATATTATTCTATTAATACATTAGATGTACATAATGATCTCCGCTAATTATATTTACTAATCATAATATTTGTATGTATGTAGTATAAAATCATTAATTATCAAATATATCTAATATTATTAATTCAATCATCTATAAAATTATAAATTAACTAATAACAATAATAATTCATTGTTATTGTTCAAATGGCTATATATTTGCCATGTGTACATGTCTTGATAGAAGCTTGATTATGCAGAAGCCACCTTATCATTATCCCAAAATCTATATGACTTTTGTTATTCTCCTTATTAGCTAATACTATTAGTTAATGATAATAGTATTATATAGGTTAACTATTATTATTAATATTATTAGTTAACTATAATATTTATTATATAAGTTAACTATTACTATTAATTATATTAGTTAACTATAATAGTTACTATACTCCCTCCGTCCCACCTTATTACAAATCATTTTTTCGGGCACAATAATTAAGAAATATTATTAAGATAATGAAAATGTGTGGTAGGAAATGAAGAGAGAGAATGAGTGGAGTTGGTTGAATAAATTGTGTGGTAGGAAATGAAGAGAGAGAATGAGTGGGTGGGGTAGGGTGAATATAAAATAATAAATTTATTTCCATTTTGGGCAGTTTGTATTCACGTGAGACGGACCAAAAAGAAAATAAATTTGTATTCACGTGGGACGGAGGGAGTATATGTTAACTATTATCATTAATAGTATTAATTAATCATAATAGTTAATATATGTTAACTAATACTATTAATAGTATTAGTTAATTATACTAATTACTATATACTCCCTCCGTCCCGGACCTATGTGCTCGGTTTGACTTTTCACGTAAATTAAGGAGAGAGTATTATATTGAAAGTGTTGTGAGTGTGAAATAAAATAGGAGAGAGAATGAGTGAAGGGAATAGTAAATTATAATGGTGTTGTGAGTATTAAAATAATGTAGGAGAGAGAATGAGTGGAGGGAATAGTAAATATTTCTTTCCATTTTAGGAAATGTGCACGTAGGTTTGGGACGCCCAAAATGGAAAGTGTGCACGTAGGTATGGGACGGAGGGAGTATAGGTTAACATTATTATTATTATTATTAGTTAATCATAATAATTACTGTATTTATGTTAACATTATCATTAATAATATTAGTTAATTATAATAACTACTATTTAGGTTAACTATCATTATTAAAATTATTAGTTAATTATAATAGTTACTATATAGATTAACTATTACTATTACTATTACTATTATTAGTTAATTATAATAGTCACTATATATGTTAACTATTATTATTAATAGTATTAGTTAATTATAATAGTAATTATATAGGGTAACTATTATCTTTGCCAAAATCTCAGGAAAAATGCGTTTTTTCTAGCACTTAGGAAAAACGTATTTTATTTTCCCCGTTAGTGCCAGTGCCAGTTTAACAAAGTGTCAGTGTAACAAAGTGCCAGTGCATGTGTAACAAAGAACCAGTGTAAAAAAGTGTTAGTGCCAGTTTAACAAAGTGCTAGTGTAACAAAGTGTTAGTGCATGTATAACAAGTGCCAGTGCATGTATAACAAAGTGCCAGTGTCAGTTTATCAAAGTGCCAGTGTTAATGTAACAAAATGCCAGTATAGAAAAGTGCCAATGCATGTATATTAAGTGCCAGTGTAAAAAGTGCCAGTGCATGTATATTAAGTGCCAGTGTAAAAAGTGTCAGTATTAGTGTAACAAAGTGTCAGTGTTAGTGTAACAAAGTGCCAGTGTAACAAAGTGCCAGTGCATGTATATTAGGTGCTAGTGTAAAAAAGTGTCAGTGTAAAAAAGTGTCAGTGCCAGTTTAACAAAGTGTCAGTGCAAAAAAGTGCCAGCGTTAGTGTTATAAAGTGCCAGTGTAAAACACGTTTTTTCTAAGCTTAGAAAAAAATACATTTTTCGTAAGACCAACTCATTATCTTTTAGTTTAATATAAGCTAATAATATTAGTTAAATATAGCAATTACTATATATGGTGACTATTAAACTTTCTAGTTGAGAAATAGATATCATTATAGTGAAATATAATTAGAAACATTAATTTTTAATATATTAGAATATCTTAGATGATACTTCAATATTAGTTACTAATAATAGTTACTATAAATAGGGTAAATGTTAATGTTTAATTTAATAGTTAATATACTCCGTATTTGATAAGTATTAGATGTTAAACTTACTATATTTGATCAATATTCTCATATAACTTTTTATTTAAGATGATGATTACTAAATTAGTTAACCTTAACTAGAAAAAATATTTTTTTTTAAAACATAATAAAAATATTATTCTATTAATACATTTGATGTAAATAATGATTTACGCTAATTATATTTACTAATTATAATATGTGAATGTATGAAGTATAAAATAATTAATTATCAAAGATATCTAATATTATTAATTAAATCATGTATAAATTTAGAAGTTAATTAATAACAATAATAATTCATTGTTATTATTCAAAGGGCTATGGATTTGACATATGGTCATGCCTTGATAGAAGATTGATTATGGAAAAGCCAATTCATCACTATCCCAAAATTTCTATGACTTTTGGTATTCTCCTTATTAGCTAATACTATTAGTTTATAATAATAGTTGTTATATATGTTAACTATTACTATTAATATTATTAGTTATTTATATGAAAAATGCAAATATACTATCCCAACTATAAGACTTATTTGATTTTAATACCTAAACTAGTTTTCATTGCAACCACATTATCTCGTCTATTTTGGATGCATGTTTAAGATACCTAGAGCTAACGACATCCATTTTTTCAGTTAAATTGACATGTGCAATACATATGACCTATTTTATGAAGGTTAAAATTGGAAAATAAAATTTTCTTAAGTAAAATAAATTTAGGGGGTTCAAATGTAAAATATAAAACTAAAATGTAAACTAAAACTAATAAAAATGTCTAAAACTTAAAGAATTAATTTAAAAATATAAAGAAAAACCTAAAACTAAAAACCCACTCATCTCCTTCCTCCAAACCTCACCCAGCCAGCCGCCTCCATCATCCACGCCTCCGTCACCACCTGCAAATTGAAGGCAGCCATGGCCAAGTTTGCAAAGTGAACAAATCTCTCCTCCTCCTAAATGTAATGGTATTTCTATGAAATCTCAGGTACAATGTCGTGATTTGCAAGACGAAGCGGGAGACCTGTGGCGAAATTGCTGCCGAGGCAGACCACAGGAGGAGACTATGTGTTCTTCCTCATTTCGCCGCCCCATCAAAACCCAGAACCGCAACGCACCTCTCACACACACTCTTTCAGCAGTCTCTCCAAATTCTCTCTCTAAAATTGATCTCTCTCACTACTCCTTCTCCATTTTGTTTCCCACTCTCTCTCCGGTCATCTCTTCTTAACCTCCCATCTTCTCCACCTAGACATGCCCAGCCGGTTCAGATCGGCGGTTCCGGTTCTGAACCGGCGGTTCACCAAACCGCCCAAGATTGAACCGTAATCGGACCGGTTCTTCACGGTTTCGGTTTCTGGTTTGGACCGCCCGTACTGATTTCGGTTTCGATTTGAACCGCCATTTTCAAAAAAATAAATAATAATAATAATAATTTTAGGGCGGTCGCCCAAGAAGGCTGAATGATTGGTGCGGTCGCCCTAACTTTTAAACTGTTAAATTTTTAACAGTTTTTTCAAAAAACAGTTAAATTTTTAATAGTTTCTGTTAAGTTCAATAAAAAAGTTTATTTTTTTTAATTTTTTTATAAAGAAGACTATTTTAGACTTTTGTTTACTACATACATTTTTTGCAAAAAGTTATATAAAAAAAGCTATGAATTTTGAAAGAAATAAAACTTAACTTTTTTAAAAAAATAAACGAAAGTATATAAAAGAAAAAGGGACGGTACCCTTAAATTTTATTAATTAAAATAAAATTACAAAGAGGGGGACAACCAACCTTACCCTTTTATAAATAAGGGGTAACATTTAGGAGCCTTTACCTTAACCTAACTATTACAATTAAATAAAAATAAACCTAATCTAAATTCTAATCTATAAAATTACAATTAACCTAATCTAAAGTCTAAAGAGCGGCGTAGTTCATTCGGCTTCGCTCCCCGATGTATCTTCATCAAATGCCTCCTCCTCCTCGAAACTACTTCTTTTATCTTGAAGTCGTAGTTCGACTCTATGCCAATCACCGAGCACCATTTGATATTCTAAATTATATGGAGACAATCTTGACCTTCGATCGGACAAGACATTTCCTCCTACACTAAATACTTCTTCTACGGCGACGGTCGAGGCGGGATCGGCTAGGATCTCTTTTGCTATCAATGATAGAATAGGATAGTTGTTTGCCCTTCGTGCCCACCACTTTACAATATCAAATTCTTCTATAGGCTCAAAAGAAGTGGTTAAATAGTTTTCAAGTTCAACATAAGTGGAGCCACCTCGTTGACGTTTTTGACTTCTAGAACTAATTAAATTATCTATAAAGTTAAAGGGATCGCTATCTTCCTGAGAACTACGTACCACCTACATTTTCACTACTAGGATAAACAATATTACCAAAAAGATCATAATATTCTCTATAAAGTGCATATAAAATATTTTTAGTCTCGGTTACAACGTCTTTTGTCTTTGGGATAGGTCTATCTAAAAACAAATCAAAGCCGGTGAGAAATAGATTCTTATAATAATAATCAAGTATTTGTTCTAAACCATCTTCTCTTATCATAGGATCTAATAGTTAGCTACTAAAAACAATGGGGGAATGTTCAAAAAATATTTAAGCCATTGGAAATGTTACATCAACTTTGTCATCGCTCAAATCGAGCGTTTCACGTGGTTGTATATTATCCCAAATGGAATCATCGGGGGGAGGGGGGAAATTGGATGCGTAGTTGCCTTATTATTTCCCTTATCGCCACCGCCGCCACGAGATGAAGACATTTTTTTTTTTGTGAAAAAATGGAGTTATGTAAAAAAAAATGGATTTTTGTGAAAAAAATGGAATTATGTGAAAAAAAAATGAAATTATGGAGACTTTGAAACTTTGAAAGTTTGAGATAATATAGAGATGGAGAGAGACATTGAGAGAATGAATAGAGAATGGTGTGAAAAAAATGAAGGGAGGGGGAGGGTATTTATAGGTTGGAAAATGGAGAGAAAAAGAAAAAAAAACGTTTTTTTTTTACATTTTGGTCCCTAAACGGTCAAAATGACCGTTAGCTAACGGGAAGAGAATAGGCGCCATCGGATCAGCCAAATCAACGGCCCAGATCAACTAGCCGTTAGGTTGCCGGTTCCGGTTCATGAACCGCCGGTTTCGGTTCGCGGTTCACCGGTTTTGAAAAGTATGAATCGTAACCGGACCGAAAAACCGTCGGTTCGGTTCAGGGGCGATTCACGGTTCGGGCGGTTCACGGTTCAGGCGGTGCGGTTTCTCGCCATTTTTGGCCGGTCCGGTTTCGGTCCGAATTGGCGGTTCAGGACCGGTTAGGCAAGTCTATCTCCACCATCCCCGCCCCACAGTCCCTTCCTCTACCCCCTCCCAAAGCCACGCCTCACACCCCCTCACTTACGCCCAAATAATCAACCCCTTTCTCCATTTCGTTTCCCACTCTGATCTCTTCGTACAATTTCTAATTTTAGATTTGTTTCACAAATTTGCAGAAACAGATCTGCTCTCTCTCTCTCTCTCTCTCTCTCTCTCTCTGAGAATTCTATTTGATTTTCACCTTTTCTCCAAGACGATTTGCCAAACAGAGCTTCTGTTTCTGTTCAATTTGATAATCGAAGTAGAAGAGAGACAGAGGAGTGTTGTGGCATTGTTGATGGAGGGAAAGGGGAGAGATTGAGAGAGAGAGAGCAAGTAATGCGGCTGATCTTGGTCCCTACAATTCGACCATTTCTAACATTCAATCACAATTAATAAACTTCTTATTTTCATCAAATTCCTTTTTGATCCATCTTTTAATCATTATTAGGTCAAATTTTAGCCGACAAATGATTGAATGTCGCTGATTTTATAGTAAAGTAATGGCATTGAAAGATAAGTATTCTAGAGAGAGGTTAATTTATGAATGAGTGGAGAGAGATTAATTTAGAGAGAGAGAGAGAGAGAGAGAGAGAGAGAGAGAGAGAGAGAGAGAGAGAGAGAGAGAGAGAGAGAGAGAGAGAGAGAGGAAGGTGGGTGGGTGGCCGGAGGTGGGGATGGTGGTGGGTGATGGAGAAAAAGGGTGAATAAGACAAGATATAAATTGAGAGTGGTTAATTTGGTGAATAAATAATTTAAATTGTAGTCGTTTTATTTTTTAATTTTATATTTAAAACCATTGTAGTTATGTTATATTAATTGAATTGATTTTCCAATTTTACCCATTATAAAATGGGTCACATGTATTGCACATGTCAATTGAACTGAAAAATTGAATGTTGTTAGCATTAGATACATTAAACAAGCATACAAAGCAGATGAGGTACTGTGGTTGCAACGAAATTTAGTTTATATATCAAAACCAAACAAAACATATTGTAGAG
This sequence comes from Adenophora triphylla var. japonica, assembly GCA_022495995.1. Taxonomy (NCBI): domain Eukaryota; kingdom Viridiplantae; phylum Streptophyta; class Magnoliopsida; order Asterales; family Campanulaceae; genus Adenophora; species Adenophora triphylla. Next base: position 161,125 of record JAFEMH010004043.1, on the reverse strand, counting down.
TACTATATTTGCATTTTTTTTCTTAACTATAATTGTTACTATATAAGTTAACTATATTACTTGTATTAGTTAACTATAATAGTTATTATCTATGTTAACTATTATTATTAATAGTATTAGTTAATTATAATAGTTAATATATGTTAACTATTACTATTAATAGTATTAGTCAATTATAATAATTACTATATATATGTTAACATTACTATTAATAGTACTAGTTAATTATAATAGTTAATATATACTGTATAGGTTAACATTACTAGTAATAGTATTAGTTAATCATAATAACTACTATATAGGTTAACTATCACTATTAATATTATTAATTAATTGTAATAGTTACTATATATAGATTAACTATTACTATTACCATTATTAGTTATTTATAATAGTTACTATATATGTAAACTATTATTATTAATAGTATTAATTAATCGTAATAGTAATTATATAGGGTAACTATTATCATTTAGTTAAATATAATTTAATACTATTAGTTAAATATAACAATTACTATATATGGTGACTATTAAACTTACTATTTAAGAAATGTATATCATTATATTGAAATATAATTAGAAAAATTAATTTTTAATATATTAGAATATTTAAGATAATGTTTCAATATTAGTTACTATAAATAGGGTAACTGTTAATATTTAATTTAATAGCTAATATACTACGTATTTGGTAAGTATTAGATGTTAAACTTACTACTCCCTCCGTCCTGGTCGAAATATCCAAAAATGGATCTAATATTATTAATTCAATTATCTATAAAATTAAGAAATGAATATATATAATGCAAAATATAGATAGTGAAATAAATGTTGTGAGTATGAAAATTGATGTATGAAAGAGAAAGTGAGGTAGGGAATAGTTAGTGGATATTTATTGTGAGTATGACAAGTGGGTCCCACAAATAAAAAAATAATAAAAAATGTTCCTTTTTTGGGTTAAGACATTTTAAATGGGACACCCAAAAAGAAAAGTTGAAACATTTCGAGCGGGACTGAGGGAGTATATTAGATAAATATTCCCGTATAACTTTCTATTTAAATTGATGATTACTATATTAGTTAACCATAACTAGAAAAAATATTTTTTCAAAAAGCATAATTAAAATATTATTCTATTAATACATCAGATATGGTCTGCGCTAACTATATTTACTAATCATAATATGTGTATGTATGTAGTATAAAATCGTTAATTATCAAGAAATCTAATATTATTAATTCAATTATCTATAAAATTAAAAGTTAACTAATAATAATAATTCATTTTTATTATTCAAATTTAAATTGTCATAATAAGTACAAATTATATACAACTAAAATTAAAATAAAAAAATTCTCCTGAATTTATAAATGTAAATATTATGATTGATATAAAATAAATTTAAATCGCCCAAAAAATTTTATGTGACTTTATCAAATAAAAACAAACAATTAAAAAAATTGACAGATTAATTTTTCGTGCGAAGTACGGGCTGCCCACTTTAAAATGGGAGATATTGTGAATTCCAAGATATGCCGGTGTCCAAGTTATAATTGAAAAGAATTATGTGCGTTTCAAAATATTGTTAACCGAATTATAAACCGGAAGATCGAGAATGATCATCAAAATCAAACTTTGGGTGATCCATGGCTTCATAAGGATATTAATATTTTCAGTGGCATTACAACTTCAAGCATTAACACTATCATTTGTCATTCTCTCTTTCTAATTTTCTTATATTTTTTTTTTTTTGAAATGTTATTTAAGTGGTTGACACTTTTTTTAATATATGGATTTTTCGATATTTGTTGAGTACCTATTCATATTTTTGTATTTTTGTGCCTTATTATAATCTATGTTAATTTTTTAAAAATAGAAATCTGTGGTCATTAATTTTGGATATGTCTGTTAAATTTTAAATGACTACCAACTCCGAGACAAAGTATCAATTCATGATTCTAAAAAATTAAGGATTAATTACAAATTAGGGCCTGAAGTCTCACATGAGATTCCTAAGAGGGGTCTGACTTTTTTTTTTTAGCGATTTAGGGCCTGACTTCACATTTTTTGATCAAATCAGGGCTTTTTGACGATTTCCATCCAAATAATCCGTTAAGTTAAAGAATAGGTAACGAAGGGACTAGTTTGTAATGATTATTAGTTTTAAGGGGTCAAATGCAAAGTTTAAATATAAAGTGTTCAAAATTTATTTCTTTTTTCAAAATAATTAATATTATCTTATTCTAAAATAATTAATATCCGGAATAAATATATGTTTTTTAATTTTTATATTAAAAAAATAAAAATATTATTATTATTTTTATGTTAAAAAAATAATTAATGTTCGTATATTGGTTTTAAAAATAAAATAATTTTAAAAATAAGAAAACATTTAATGTTTTAAAATTTTAAAATTAATTTATTTAAAAAAAATATTTTAGTTTTTTTTTTCAAAAAACTAAAATTGTCTTTAAAAATAAAATATAAATTTTTGATTTATAATATTCCTTAATTTTTAGTTTTAAATGTATTAAAAAACTGAAAATTTTCATTATTTAATATAATGTTAATATATTACGAACATTAACTATTTTTAAACATAATAAAAAATAAATTAATTTTGTTTTGTGACATAAAAAGTAAAAAAATATTTTTTTCAAAACTATTAATTATTTAATAATTAATATAATGTTAATTATTTTGGGAAAAAACATATATTTATTCCGGATATTAATTATTTTAGAATTAAGATAATATTAATTATTTTGGGAAAAGAAATAAATTTTGAACACTTTATATTTAAACTTTGCATTTGACCCCTTAAAACTAATAATCATTACAAACTAGTCCCTTCGTTACCTATTCTTTAACTTAACGGATTATTTGGATGAAAATCGTCAAAAAGCCCTGATTTGATCAAAAAATGTGAACTCAGACCCTAAATCGTTAAAAAAAAAAAAAAAAAAAAGCCAGGCCCCTCTTCGGGATCACATGTGAGACTTCAGACCCTAATTTGTAATTAACCCAAAAATTAAATATTAAAATAAATCGATTGTTCAGTCATCCATCTCATAAAATAAAATATAAAAAATATGGTGGAAAGAGCGGTTTCATTTCCCATGTTATTTATTTAATTAATTTTTACAAGTTGCAATATTTATAATTATAAAGGGTCAACTAGAAAGTTGGAAAATTACTATAAATAGTTCACAAGGCAATACAAATATATACATCCATCCATTTATCATCACATACACAAAACTATTAAACCTACTATACGGTGAAGTGAAGGAGAGAGAGATGGAAAGAGAGTGTCATCCATTGTTGAAAGGAGGTCGGAGAGAATCAAAGTACAACCATGGCTTCTCCTCATCGGAGATGGAATCTCTCTCTAGTATTTGTGAGGTCCTAATTCCTCCGCTACCCGCCGGTAATTCTCTAGAGGTCAATGACAAGGAAGAAGATCAGCATGTCATCCGATCCTTTCGTCAAGCTTCTGGCTCTCAATACCCTGTTCCTGATAAGGTCTCTCTCGCTCTCTCTCTCACACACACACACACACACTTCCATAAGACGAAAACCAGTGCAAGTTGTTAGACAAAATTTGTCATTATCTGCTAAGTTACATGTTAAACATGATGAACATGAAGATGAGACTTGCAAATTGACAGTAAAGGTGCCATCCCTCTAGAAAATTACAAATGAGTAATAGTACAATGTTTATAAAGAATTTATACCCTTTATACCCCTCCGTCCTAAAATATTTTCAAACAAATATATATTTAAATTTACTTTTGATCAAGAGTAAACTTTGACATTTTTTGAACATCCAGTTCAGTTCAGGTTGAGGGAAGTAAATTTTAGCCATAAGCGCAGTTAGAAAACACTGTAATAACTTACTGTGTGGTGGGGTTACTAACCGTTGACCCAAACATTGAGGAGGGTATCCTAGTTTTCTTTTCCTTTCTGACAAAAATAAGTACTGCAATAAACTGTCTTTGAAGATCAACTTGAAATCCAGTGCAAGATGGTAAGCTCAAAGACCCAAAAGATTCACCATATGTTTTTACCCTCAGTACAAAAAATGACTTTTCAAAAAAAAAAAAAAAAATTATGAATTTTTTGGATTTTCATTTTGAGAGACGGGAACAGAGTAAGTGTGTTAACTAGAGTACTCAGCTCCATTATATGATGCTTTATGCTTTCATATAATGGAAGTCGCAGTTGAAAGTCGTGAAAAGATGCCGGTCACAGATTTAGGTGCAGAAAATTACTAAACAAACAAAAAGTTGTCATAACATTTGACTAAAGTGAGATTGTTTTAGTCAAAGAAAGGCAGACAAACAGTTTTATTACCAACTAATGATATTGGAATCAGGTACCTGGACAGTATTTAGGATCTATCCATCCTATTTTTCGCACTCGAACAAAAAGTGTACTTAAAACAATAAAAAGCTATAAATATGACAGTCGGGTCCAACGCTTTAGAGGCGTTGGATCCAAAATTGTTTGGATCGACAGGTTTTAACTGCCCAGGTTCCGGACCATGTGTATTATCATTACTATAATTTTTTTTACTCATAAATGTATTTATATATGCTCACTAATTAATCTTATTGTAAAACTTTTGGACTTGAAAACAGGTAGCTGAAACAATAGCAAAGAGGGGATTTCTGGAAGCCGTGCTGGTTGTGAGGGTGGTTTTAATCCTTCTTTCGACTAGGTTGGGGACTTTCATGTTATGTGGATCGCTATGTCTGGGCAAAAAATGGCCGTACGTAAACAAGTTTTCAAGTATCCCTATGGAGAAGAGAGAGAAGATTTTGCAATTATGGTTCAGAAATTGGTTCTTCACACCTATCAGAGTCGCATTTGTCTTCATCAAATCTCTCTGTGCCCTTTCTTTCTTCTGTCAGGTATAGCTCTATCTTCTTCTACACATACTCCCTCCGTCCCACACCTACGTGCACATTTTGCCATTTTGGGCGTCCCAAACCTACATGCACATTTCCTAAAATGGAAATGAATCTTTACTATTCTCTCCACTCATTCTCTCTCCTACATTATTTTTATACTCACAACACCATTATAATTTACTATTTCCTCCGCTCATTCTCTCTCCTATTTTACTTTCACACTCACAACACTTTCAATATAATACTCCCTCCTTAATTTATGTGCAAAAGTCAAAGTGTGCACCTAGGTCCGGGACGGAGGGAGTATAAGATAAAAATCAACATTAATTTTAATTTTTTTTTTCAGCCAAAAAATGGATATTCATTTAAAGACGGAACCAGATATACTTAAAGCAATTGTTAAAGACAATTATTATTGTCTTATTCATACTTTGAAAGCCTACCTAAAAGATTAATTGTTTTCTCATTGAGATCCACATATTTTATTAAATAGCTATCATATTTATTTATATTTTTGGTTCATGGTCCCCTGTTGGTTTTCTGATGGAAATTGTCTTAAAGTTTATGATTATAGTTTCTTTAAATAAAGTTGTCCTTGTAGTTCTTCACTGATTAAGAAACCTTGCGAGTTGAGCACTAATCGAGCTACTCAGTTTGATTTTGATTGAACTAACTCAGTTAGGTGATCTCCTAGTTTATTTGGGCAGTAAAAAACTGTCTGCTGTCTTCTCTCTCTTCTCACTGTATATTCCTTTCCATGATATTTTTTAGTTTATTACAAAGTGTGGACTCTTGGCTTAAAGGTCAGATAAAAATAAATCTCTCTAAAAGACTAAAAACAACCAAAAATTACTCAATTTTTTATCCAGAAAGTCCCAAAGTTAATAAAATTTGATACCAAAAGATCTGACATATTCTTTTATAGGTCGATGAAAACAGACAAAATCCGGTATGGCCAGCCATCGGGTACCATCCAGAGAAAAATGAAAACTCGCCTGGCCATCATGACCAAAACGAGCGACCTCTTCATAAAGGAATGGTGGAAACTATACATGAAACTGAGCTGACTTTTGCTCATTCACTAGCTAAAAAAGGCCTCAAAGTCACAGAAGATCTCAAAAGAAACTCTTACAAGATTAAATGTGATGTTGTAATAGTTGGCTCTGGGAGTGGAGGCGGAGTTGCAGCTGCTATACTAGCAAGATCAGGCAAGAAAGTCATAGTTCTTGAAAAAGGGAATTACTTTAGTAAGAAAGATTATTCATCGTTGGAAGAACCCTCTCTGGCTCAGCTCTATGAGGCAGGTGGGATACTTCCAACGCTTGATGGGAAAATCATGATCCAAGCAGGATCAACGGTGGGAGGTGGGACAGCTGTTAATTGGTCAGCTTCTATTAAAACACCAAAGTCCGTGCTAAAAGAGTGGTCCGAGGATCATGGAATCAAATTCTACGAGAGCCCTGAGTATACTTCTGCAATGAGCAAGGTGTGCAATAGAATCTGCGTGACAGACAAGTGTGTTAAAAAAGAGGGGTTTCAAAATCAAATTCTACGAAAAGGGTGTGAAAATCTTGGCCTGAAAGTCGAAAATGTGCCACAAAACACCTCAGATACTGATCATTATTGTGGTTCTTGCTGTTATGGCTGCAGAACAGGAAACAAGCAGGGGACCGACTCGACTTGGTTGGTTGATGCAGTGGCTTGTGGAGCAGTGATCATAACTGGATGTAAAGCTGAGAAATTTGTGTTGGTAAAGAATGAGATAGGGAAGAGAAAAGGAAAGAAATGTTTGGGTTTAATCGCTAAAGTTTTAAACCAAGAAATCTCCAAGAAACTGCATATCGAGGCAGATGTGACTATCTCAGCTTGTGGGTCCCTTTTAACGCCCCCTCTCTTGATTTCGAGTGGGTTAAAGAACCCACATATTGGCAGAAATCTTCATCTCCACCCGGTTCTAATGGCGTGGGGATACTTTCCAGAGTCGAATTCAGAAATCGAGGGCAAACACTATGAAGGGGGGATACTCACATCAGTTCATAAGGTGGGGTCAGAGGAATATGAAGTGAAAGCCATCTTGGAAGTTCCTGCACTTGCACCAGGAACATTTGCTGCACTAACCCCTTGGCTATCAGGACACGACTACAAAAACAGGATGCTGAGGTATCCTAGAACTTCACATTTATTTTCATTAATAAGAGACCGTGGGAACGGAGAAATCAGATCAGAAGGGAGAATAAGCTATAAACTCGATGAATCAGATAAGGAAAACATGAAGGCAGGTTTAAGACAGGCATTAAGGATTTTGGTAGCAGCAGGAGCTGTGGAGGTCGGAACACAACAAAGCAATGGGCAGAGAATGAAATGTGAAGGAACAACAACTGAGGAATTGGAGACGTTTCTTGAGACAATTTGTGCTGGTGAAGGGCCAAAGGCTATGTCAAAGAACTGGACCACATATTGCTCAGCACATCAAATGGGGAGTTGTAAAATGGGGATTAATGAAAATGAAGGAGCGGTAGATGAAAATGGGGAGAGTTGGGAAGCAGAGGGATTGTATGTTTTTGATGGAAGTGTTTTACCAACTGCGGTTGGGGTCAACCCTATGATTACTATCCAGTCAACTGCGTATTGCCTTGCTACAAAGATGGTGGAGTCTTTGAAAAGAGAGAAGTTCTTTAAAGGTTATTGATATGGCGAATAATATGTATTCTAAGATATAATCACTGAATTAAAGGGTACCCCTATTTAGTGTTTTCCTTGTAGATATGTTCAAGTTCAGTAAAATATTTATTGAATAAGTGCAATTATAATTAGATAGCCAATGTGTGTTCTTGAAACTACAAAATTTTACCTGATTTTATCGTGAAAGTCATCCTGAATGGGTTTCTTCTTGCCTACGGTATACTCCCTCCTGTTGTGAATTCACGCAGCGGAACGGCCCAAGCTTAGAGTAATAATAAGAGCAACACACACGAAAAGTAAATCACACACAAAGGAACACACAAGAATTGTTAACCCGGTTCGTTGCAACAACAACTACGTCCGGGCGCTACTGCCAAAATATTCTCTCTAATATTTTCAGATGTTACAATTTGTTTCTAGGCTATCACATGTATTTATAGGGAACAATAAATCAAATCCTAGTAATAAAAGAATTCCTACTTAAGAAAGTAATCTTCTTTCTTCACAAGTCCTTCCAAATATTACTACCAAAAGGAATCACCAATGTAGGAGGAGATCTTGTCCAAATAGGAAACCAATCAGCTGCAGAAAAAACTTCCCCGGCACGTGGGCGGTCGCCCACCACCCTATGGGCGGTCGCCCATTATGGAAATTCCCCGAGCCCAAACTTCTGTACTGCTGGGCGGTCGCCCATCACCACCTTGGGCGGTCGCCCAGCTCGACAGTCACTCCTTCGCGATTTTCTTCTTGATTCCTTTATCCGTGGTTTTGACTCCACATCCCAACAATCTCCCACCTGGAGACAAACTATCCATGATACCTCTCTTGAAACAAATTTCAGTGGCCAGCTATTGCGTTGGTAGCACCCGGCCTCTTGTCTAGTTATTCAAGTGAGTTGAAGCTGAGCTACGCTTCAACATAACTGTCGGTTCTACCATGCTTCGAGTCTTCATTCCGAATGATCCTCCCTGCACATCCCCGCTCACTTGCTTGCTAACTAACGATCCTGAACAGCGCGAATCCACGTGCCCCACACAATCACAAGCTTGGAACCTTTGTGTGTTCTTTGCAACCCATCGCATCACCGTTCTAGATCCCGCTCCCATGTTGGCCAAATTGGCTCCGCGTCGGTCGACTTCATCACCCAATTTTCTACCAACATACCGTTTAGTGAAATTTCTCCCACCATGGCGATCTCGGCCACCACCATTCATCATTGGGATGCGCCCTCGTTTCCCCCAACGACTCATGTTGCATGTGGTATACAACATATTTTCCACGCCGCCACGAGCCACCAAGCTAGCTCCGCGGTTTACCTTCCATGTCCCACAACCGAAGGTCACCACACAACCCTCCTTATCAAGTTGCCTTATGGAAATCAAGTTCCTCTTCAAATCCGGAATATGTCGCACATCACGTAGCCGCAAAACAGTCCCATCCGTTGCTTTGACCCGAACAACCCCCTTTCCAATGACCTTGACAGGATTATTGTTTCCCAAACGAACAACCCCAAAATCACCCGAACGTCTTGCTCCATTCTTTACGCCTTTGGTGCATGAATGAAACGTCGAGCCCGAATCCAAAATCCACGAATCTGTTGAACTGCTCCCATCCAAGATTAATGCATCCGCTATCTCCTCAGCAACATTCAATTCCTTCGCTCTGTCTGACCGCTTCGGACAACTTCTCCTAAAGTGCCCCTTCTCCCCACAATCATAGCAAGTAATCACCTTCTTGCCACCCTTACTCTTTTCACCGACATTTAGTGCTAGCCCCGATGTCCCACCCTTGCTCTTCCTACGAATTTCTTCGCCAAGAATTACATCAACGACATCCGAAAACTTCAACTTCACTTTTCCTGTTGAAACGTTAAATGCTATCGCAGTCGTATCCCAACTTTCCGGTAAAGAAGAAAGTAAAATCAATGCTAGTACCTCGTCATCAAGAGTAATTGACCACGGAAGACAGTTGGGTCGCAGTAGATTTGAATTCACTTATATGCTTTGTTGCCGACATGCCCTCCACCATCCTTACGTTCAACAGCTTCCTCATTAGATGAGCATTATTCGCCGCCGATGGTGCCTCGTACATGCTCGCCAACATCTGTAACATCTCCATGGTAGTCTTCGCCTCCAAAACATTCTTTGCCACATTCTTGGTCAACGTTTGCCTAACAAGCCCTAACGCTTTCAGATCCATGATTTCGAATTTTGCTTCCTCTATGTCCGCCGGCTTTTCTTTTAATGGTAGATACAAATCCTTGTTCCACTGAACATCCTCGATTTGTGTCTTCCAAAAATTGAAATCCGTCCCATCAAACTTTTCGATCAACACCTTATTATCATCCTCCAAAGCTCCCAAGAAATCCATAGCAAAAGACCAGCCAACCAATGATTCGACAAAACCAAAGGCTCTGATACCAGTTGTTGTGAATTCACGCAGCGGAACGGCCCAAGCTTAGAGTAATAATAAGAGCAACACACACGAAAAGTAAATCACACACAAAGGAACACACATGAATTGTTAACCCGGTTCGTTGCAACAACAACTACGTCCGGGGGCGCTACCAAGCCAAAATATTCTCTCTAATATTTTCAGATGTTACAATTTGTTTCTAGGCTATCACATGTATTTATAGGGAACAATAAATCAAATCCTAGTAATAAAAGAATTCCTACTTAAGAAAGTAATCTTCTTTCTTCACAAGTCCTTCCAAATATTACTACCAAAAGAAATCACCAATGTAGGAGGAGATCTTGTCCAAATAGGAAACCAATCAGCTGCAGAAAAAACTTCCCCGGCACGTGGGCGGTCGGCCACCACCCCATGGGCGGTCGCCCATTATGGAAATTCCCCGAGCCCAAACTTACATGCTTGGGCGGTCGCCCATCCCGCCCAGGCGGTCGCCCGGCTCGGCCGATCGCTCCTTCGCGATTTTCTTCTTGATTCCTTTATCCGTGGTTTTGACTCCACATCCCAACACCTCCGTCCCACCCAACTGTGAACCATTGATCAAGGCACGCCGATTAAGAAATATTATTAAGATAAAGAAAATGTGTGGTAGAAAATGAAAAGAGGGAATGAGTGGAGTAAATAGTAGGTTGGTTGAATAAATTGTATGGTGGAGAATGAGTGGAGTTAATGAGTGGGTGGGGTAGGAAGAATATAAAATATTAAAGGACATATCATTTATGGTAGTTCACATTGAGCTGGGATGGATCAAAAGGAAAATAAGTGTACACTGAACTGGGATGGAGGAAGTATGAATCTGCAGTAGCCAACTTTGGATGCATCGGCCCCATTAGTTCAAGCCAACCTGCATAAGCAATGTAGGCGGTAAATTAAGTGGTAACAATTCATAGTTACCTACCCAATAAACTGATAAACATTTCATAACGAACATCAATGAAATATGGGAAAGTTAAGAGAACTAGAAATACATACTTGAAAGAGAAACTAGATTTTTGATTAATGGAGGAGCCATACAAGCAATCCATTGACTTTTACTTATGAAAACTGTAATAACCCAAAAAATTTCGAGGACTATTTGGTAAACTGTTAAAATTTCACTTAGGCTTTTAGAGGGACTAATATTTATATTGAAGTCCTAGGATTATATTATGTGGGTTAAATTATTTAGATGAGTTGGGCTTTGATATTGGGCTTAGGTTTAGTAGAACCTTTTTATAAATACTCATTTTTAATAATTGTTTTAGTAATTAAATTGTTTCTTTAAAATTAAATTATTTGAATTATCTTTTTAATAAAAGATTGTGTTTGGGCTTGAATAATTATTGGGTTAAAATACCTAATGGGCTTAGAGAACCTAATTAGCCTAGGATTAGAAAACCACCTATATATATATATATATATTCTTTTCTAATTTCTAAGGTGAGTTTTTATTTTACAAACCAAAGGAAAATAGAGAAGAGGGAGGCGGCACTACTGAAGACCAACCGTGAGAGAGAAAGCTGGAAGAAGGAAAGAAAACTAGGCTTTGCAATTGTGATTAGGAAGAAAAAAAAAACAATGTAAGTATTCGCTTCGTCCAATAATTATTATTCTTGAATTTTAAAAGAACTTAGAAAATCCTAGAAACTTTTGAGATTAGATTGAGGTTTTTATTATGAATATTATTGATTAATGAAGAATTAATTTAAGGACATTAAATTGAATTAGATATGAATTTTTGAAATTCTAAAACTATTTAATTCTAGGTTTAGCCATTCTTAGATTGTAATGGTTTAATCTTAAGGTTTATGTAATAAATTAAGGGTTTGATTATTGAGAAATTGTAGGTTATAATGATGTAACCCTAACCCTAATTCATATTATTTTGAAATTAAATCAATCTCAATAAATATAATTAAAAGTATTTTATTAAAAGAATATATAAATTAAATGATGTATTTAATGTTTGAAAAATAAAAAGAAGAACAAAAATCATGTTTTTGAACCACCATGGATTCGGCCGAATGGCCTAGGTAGGTTTTGGTTTTGTTTTGTTTAAACCGTTAAGTGTTTGGCCTATTTTGATAAAGCACAGTTAGTTTTCAAACTGAAAAGGGATCAAACTGCAAAGTTTTCAAAGCTGAAAGGGTTAAATTCTGATTTCCAGTTAAGTTATTCACTGGACAGTTAACTTCAGGACTGAACTGAAAAGTTCAAAGGTTCTGAGGGACTGTTCTGTGATTTTGAAAATTCGAAGGACTGTTTTGCAATTACTGAAAAGTTGAAGGACTGTTTTGTAATTTTTCAAAAGTTGAGGGACTGTTTTGTAATTTTTCAAAAGTTGAGGGACTGTTTTGAAATTTTCCAAAAGTTGAGGGACTATTTTGTAAAATTCTGAAAGTTAAGTGACCTCTTTGTAAATTTTAGAAAGTTAAAGGACTTAATTGAAATTAAGAAAATCTAAAAGAACCTTTTGAAATTTAGGAAAAGTCCAAAGACCTTAAAGGAATTATATCAAAGGAAAAGAAGTAGAATAACACTTTAAGATTAAGAAGGAATACTAAAAGACTTAGGTTCCAAAGTATTAGAGTTCGAAATAGAAAGTTTCTAAGGTTAGGAAACTGCTAAATTAGGAAAGTTTCTAAAAATAGAAAAGTTAATTAACCAGTTACGGTTAGTCTGAGAGTAACTCATAGGTTAAGTATAGGTACATAAGAAGTGATAACGATTACTTGTGCCTAAGTTATGTTATTCCATGATTGTAGATTTCGCATAAAGGCAATTGCTTAAGGAAGGAAAGCAAAGCTAAGGTAAGGGATTATACATCTTTAAGTTAATTGATTTCCGCTCCGTTTCATTGTTTAGGCTTCCGCATATTTCTTGGCGATGTACGTTCATTTGATACGTAAAAGCTGACCTCGCGTCGATATTTGTTTTGACTCCTCGATTACCGTTATTTACTAATCTTTTGTTATTCGTTTGCTAAATCGTTCTTTTGGTTTCGTAAATACGTAATTTTGTTGTTATTGTGAAAGTTCGTATTCTGTATAAAAAATGAATTTTGATATGATGTGATTTTTGTTCCATTAATGATCACTAAGTTAGACAACCTGCTCCGGCGGGGTATATTTGATATTTTGGCCTTCGGGCAAACTTAGTTCACCGCTTCAATGTAGTTGTGGTGCACTGTTTAGGACTCTGCGGAGTCAACCTTTGTTCCCTTTGTGGAATTTTGAACCCTTTGTGGGTATTAGTGCTCTTTGTGGGCATTTGTTCCCTTTATGGGTTTTTGGTTTGATAAGGTCAGTGGACCACTTTTGTGATCATGATGTCTGTGAGTAATCTGATTATCTACGGCTGGTATGGGACAGTTGTAGATAATTAGATTACTCGAGTTAGTTTTGTTCAGCTTATCAGTCCTTTGAAATTCCTAATAATCTGTGAGTGGTTTAGTTAGTTAAGGCTGGTATGGGACAGTTTTTAATTAAGTAAATCATTCGAGTCAATTTGAATCGTTTCCGTCATCATTTGGAACTCCAAAATATTTGTCAACTTAGTTTTTGAAACCGTTGAGATTTTAAAAGACATTTTGTTTGAGATTTGGTAAATAAATATTTCGAATTTGTGTTCTGTTATATCTTCGATTGTTATTTGGAATTTGTATCGTTTGATATTCCTTCAGGTCAACTCCTCCTTAGTGCAGGAGGGTTGTATATGAACTTACTGGGCATTGTTCGCTCACCCTTTCATACTCTTTTTCTTCCAGATTTCATATAAGAAGAAGGTGAAACGGTTCGGGAGCACTTCGTAAGGAGTTCAAGGATCATTTTAGACTCTTTAGTTAGTTATTTCAGTTATTTGAAAGTTGTAAGACTTTAAAAATTGTGTTGAGCTAGTGGATTGTACTAGCCGTTGGAATTATTACCGTTGTCCACATTAAGTTATTTCAAATGATGGTTAGAGTTTGAATTATGATTTTTAGTAGCCGTTGGAGGTTATTTTATTTCCAATTAAGTAGTATTACTGTTGTGGAAATTCGGGGTCGTTACAGTTGGTATCAGAGCTTTGGCTTTAGATCCTTGGGAGATAGAATGTATGAGGATAAGTTTGATTTGAGCTTTGGCTTTAGATCCTTGGGAGTTTAGGATGTGTAAGGATAAGTTTGATTTGAGCCTTAGGTTTGACCTCAGTGTCATTATTGGAGTATTTAGTGTAGATTGATATGATAAGATTAGTTGCTTCATCGAATTATGAAAGTTTAGAGGACTAAACTTCTTTTAAGGGGGTAAGAATGTAATAACCCAAAAATTTTCGAGGACTATTTGGTAAACTGTTAAAATTTCACTTAGGCTTTTAGAGGGACTAATATTTATATTGAAGTCCTAGGATTATATTATGTGGGTTAAATTATTTAGATGAGTTGGGCTTTGATATTGGGCTTAGGTTTAGTAGAACCTTTTTATAAATACTCATTTTTAATAATTATTTTAGTAATTAAATTGTTTCTTTAAAATTAAATTATTTGAATTATCTTTTTAATAAAAGATTGTGTTTGGGCTTGAATAATTATTGGGTTAAAATACCTAATGGGCTTAGAGAACCTAATTAGCCTAGGATTAGAAAACCCACCTATATATATATATATATATATTCTTTTCTAATTCCTAGGGTGAGTTTTTATTTTACAAACCAAAGGAAAATAGAGAAGAGGGAGGCGGCACTACTGAAGACCAACCGTGAGAGAGAAAGCTGGAAGAAGGAAAGTGATAACGGAAGAAGGTTTATATGAGAATGAGAGGAATGACTGAACGGAATTTAAGAAAACAAGACGGGAATTGAACCCTCAATGATAGTTGCTCACAGCAAAACTATTTTCATAAAATCAATATCAAAAGTCTCCCTAAAACTATTACAATGAAAAACTTAAATAAGCCTTATTTTCTTGTTGACCAAGAACTTCCTAAAATACGATAATCCTACCATCTAAATAAAAGATCATTCTAGAAATCCTAATATTAATAAAACTCTAATTAAATATTAAACTACATTTAATATTAAATAAATAAAATAAAAACTAAAACTAAAAATCCAGCAGTTCCGTAATCGGCCCAACGCGGCCGCTCCATCAAGCAGCGCGGGCGCGCCAACGTCCAGAAAGTCCCCTTGCGTCTACACTGCATCATTCTCCCCTTCTTAGAAAAAATTCGACCTCGAATTTGAGTTGTTGCTATTGGAAATTCATCAAGAATTTTACGCTTCACTTGTCGACGAACTTTATACTTCAGAAAATTTGTCATTACGTCCATCCAATCAGCCCAATGAACTTGGGTACAGGCTTCAACAAATAATTTTCTGATGTGAAAAGATGAAGAAACCCCTGACTCACGAACATCAAAAGGATCATCATACAACAGACCTCTTCTTGTTGCCTCAAATCCTAACAACAACCCGTCACTTGAAAAATAAGACCCAAGTTGATTGCCCTGCCGCAGCCCTTGTTCTGATGTTGCCTCATGCACGGCAATGGTTTCTGCTGGGTCAAAACGCTCAAAATCTTCTTCATAATTATCGTCATCAAAGATTGGTGGTTTTGACCAATCAATGACAACGTCGGAACCCGTCGAATCAACAAAGCAATCCACGCGTAACAGGATTGATCGGTCCTGAAAACTCGTCGAGTCGGAGGATCGGCGGCCTCTCTCTTGCACTCGAGTTCGTGATCACGATCGAAAGGATAGATATCCTCATCATCATCGGACCGCGAGATCGACTCAGAGCCCTCTTCATCAGACGATACGTCTGAATCCGAGTCCTCCAACTGCGCTAGTTGTCGTTGGATTCGTCGACCCTCCACCCGATCAAAGTATCTTTGGAGTTCTCGAATCTCGGAACGCAACAAACGGAGTTTGAGATCTTGAATCTTTCTTCGCAGTTCGTCCTTCTTGATTTCATATAGGTCACGTTCGTGATGGGGATCGTATGCCTGGGGCTTCGCTTCACGAACCCTTCTACGAACACCATGAACACCATGACCAGGCCTTCGTTCAGTCATCAATTCAACCAGGCTTTGATACCAAATGATAACGGAAGAAGGTTTATATGAGAATGAGAGGAATGACTGAACGGAATTTAAGAAAACAAGACGGGAATTGAACCCTCAATGATAGTTGCTCACAGCAAAACTATTTTCATAAAATCAATATCAAAAGTCTCCCTAAAACTATTACAATGAAAAACTTAAATAAGCCTTATTTTCTTGTTGACCAAGAACTTTCTAAAATACGATAATCCTACCATCTAAATAAAAGATCATTCTAGAAATCCTAATATTAATAAAACTCTAATTAAATATTAAACTACATTTAATATTAAATAAATAAAATAAAAACTAAAACTAAAAATCCAGCAGTTCCGTAATCGGCCCAGCGCGGCCGCTCCATCAAGCAGCGCGGGCGCGCCAACGTCCAGAAAGTCCCCTTGCGTCTACACTGCATCAGAAAGAAAACTAAAAAAAAGAAGGAAAGAAAACTAGGCTTTGCAATTGTGATTAGGAAGAAAAAAAAAACAATGTAAGTATTCGCTTAGTCCAATAATTATTATTCTTGAATTTTAAAAGAACATAGAAAATCCTAGAAACTTTTGAGATTAGATTGAGGTTTTTATTATGAATATTATTGATTAATGAAGAATTAATTTAAGGACATTAAATTGAATTAGATATGAATTTTTGAAATTCTAAAACTATTTAATTCTAGGTTTAGCCATTCTTAGATTGTAATGGTTTAATCTTAAGGTTTATGTAATAAATTAAGGGTTTGATTATTGGGGAATTGTAGGTTATAATGATGTAATCCTAACCCTAATTCATATTATTTTGAAATTAAATCAATCTCAATAAATATAATTAAAAGTATTTTATTAAAAGAATATATAAATTAAATGATGTATTTAATGTTTGAAAAATAAAAAGAAGAACAAAAATCATGTTTTTGAACCACATGGATTAGTAGAATGGCACTAGGTAGGTTTTGGTTTTGTTTTGTTTAAACCGTTAAGTGTTTGGCCTATTTTGATAAAGCACGGTTAGTTTTCAAGCGAAAAGGGATCAAACCTGCAAAGTTTTCAAAGCCGAAAGGGTTAAATTCTGATTTCCAGTTAAGTTATTCACTTTGGGACGGTTAACACTCAGACCGAATCGAAAAGTTCAAAGGTTCTGAGGGACTGTTCTGTGATTTTGAAAATTCGAAGGACTGTTTTGCAATTACTGAAAAGTTGAAGGATTGTTTTGTAATTTTTCAAAAGTTGAGGGACTGTTTTGTAATTTTTTCAAAAGTTGAGGGACTGTTTTGAAATTTTCCAAAAGTTGAGGGACTATTTTGTAAAATTCTGAAAGTTAAGTGACCTCTTTGTAAATTTTAGAAAGTTAAAGGACTTTATTTAAATTAAGAAAATCTAAAAGAACCTTTTGAAATTTAGGGGAAGTCCAAAGACCTTAAAGGAATTATATCAAAGGAAAAGAAGTAGAATAACACTTTAAGATTAAGAAGGAATACTAAAAGACTTAGGTTCCAAAGTATTAGAGTTCAAAATAGAAAGTTTCTAAGGTTAGGAAACTGCTAAATTAGAAAAGTTTCTAAAAATAGAAAAATTAATTAACCAGTTACGGTTAGTCTGAGAGTAACTCATAGGTTAACTAAGGAAAGAAAGTATAGGTACATAAGAAGTGATAACGATTACTTGTGCCTAAGTTATGTTATTCCATGATTGTAGATTTCGCATAAAGGCAATTGCTTAAGGAAGGAAAGCAAAGCTAAGGTAAGGGATTATACATCTTTAAGTTAATTGATTTCCGCTCCGTTTCGTTGTTTAGGCTTCCGCATATTTCTTGGCGATGTACGTTCATTTGATACGTAAAAGCTGACCTCGCGTCAGTATTTGTTTTGACTCCCTCGGTTACCGTTATTTACTAATCTTTTGTTATTCGTTTGCTAAATCGTTCTTTTGGTTTCGTAAATACAGAATTTTGTTGTTATTGTGAAAGTTCGTATTCTGTATAAAAAATGAATTTTGATATGATGTGATTTTTGTTCCATTAATGATCACTAAGTTAGACAACTGCTCCGTGGTATATTTGATATTTTGGCCTTCGGGCAAACTTAGTTCACCGCTTCAATGTAGTTGTGGTGCACTGTTTAGGACTCTGCGGAGTCAACCTTTGTGCCCTTTGTGGGATTTCGAACCCTTTGTGGGTATTAGTGCTCTTTGTGGGCTTTTGTTCCCTTTATGGGATTTTGGTTTGATAAGGTCAGTGGACCACTTATGTGATCATGATGTCTGTGAGTAATCTGATTATCTACGGCTGGTATGGGACAGTTGTAGATAATTAGATTACTCGAGTTAGTTTTGTTCAGCTTATCAGTCCTTTGAAATTCCTAATAATCTGTGAGTGGTTTAGTTAGTTAAGGCTGGTATGGGACAGTTTTTAATTAAGTAAATCATTCGAGTCAATTTGAATCGTTTCCGTCATCATTTGGAACTCCAAAATATTTGTCAACTCAGTTTGTGAAACCGTTGAGATTTTGAAAGACATTTTGTTTGAGATTTGGTAAATAAATATTTCGAATTTGTGTTCTGTTATATCTTCGATTGTTATTTGGAATTTGTATCGTTTGATATTCCTTCAGGTCAACTCCTCCTTAGTAACCAGAGGGGTTGTATATGAATTTACTGGACATTGTTCGCTCACCCTTTCATACTCTTTTTCTTCCAGATTTCATATAAGAAGAAGGTGAAACGGTTCGGGAGCACTTCGTAAGGAGTTCAAGGATCATTTTAGACTCTTTAGTTAGTTATTTCAGTTATTTGAAAGTTGTAAGACTTTAAAAATTGTGTTGAGCTAGTGGATTGTACTAGCCGTTGAAATTATTACCGTTGTCCACATTAAGTTATTTCAAATGATGGTTAGTGTTTGAATTATGGTTTTTAGTAGCCGTTGGAGGTTATTTTATTTCCAATTAAGTAGTATTACTGTTGTGGAAATTCGGGGTCGTTACAAAAACAAAAAGGAAAACTTAAAATTTAATCAAGAACTGTGAATTCCGCGCTTTGACAGACATTTTATCGAGCACTTAATGGGTAATATAATCTAAGTAAGTGAGTTGATGAAAATGTCTATGGAACCTGAATTTTGATCAATGGAGGAGCCATACAAACAATCCATTAAGAGGGCAATGACTGGGGCACAAAAAAAAAAAAAAAATCTTCGCCACAAAAATAATTGATAAGAATTGAATTATTGAAATGGGAGTTACAAGCATATCTTCTTGAGACTCTCCCTTTACAATTTTCTCATGGGAAAATTGTAAACAGTTCAAATGTGTAAAATCACAAATAAAAAATTTATCAACCCCCTAATATTCTTATGATTATATGTAAGTGTAAAATAAGTATGATGATTAACAATAAGATATTAATAAATTTATTGAAAAATATACAAGGAAACTGGGAATGGAAGGCACCAATATTGAAAGATAAAAAAAAAACTAGTAATAGATAGTACTTTGATTAAAATTATAGAAATGTTTTTCAAAACCAACAGCTGGAATAGCTCAGTTGGTTAGAGCGTGTGGCTGTTAACCACAAGGTCGGAGGTTCGACCCCTCCTTCTAGCGTTTTATTTTTTTTTCAATTACAATTCAATAAACAAATAATTACAATTCAAAAATTTATTAACTTAATGTGTCAAGAAAGTATTATTAATAAAAAGTTCAACTTGTTAAATGTGTTTTTTTGTAACACCTTTGACTTTGAAGAATTAATGTGTTGGATGGAGAGTAGCAAGAAGTGTAACTTCGACTCTGTTTGTTTCAAACAAAAAAAAAAAAAAAAAATTAAGAAAATGCTTGAGGAAATATTTTATGATGTTTTGTAAACATTATGACAATGACTTCCGAAAGAAAAATGAAATCAATAAATTTGTTTGACTTTCGAAAAATGTATTCAACTACGTGAAAATATATTAACATATTGATATGATCATGGAAAAATATAATTGGACCTGTACAAATTACATGAGACCCAATACCTCAAGAATGGATTAAAGACCAAAAAGCTAGGCACAAAGATAGGTCAAAAGGGGACATGGCAACTTTACCGATATATTGGCGGGAAACAGGATCTAGCGAGAATCCCATTAAAGCCCATCTCCAAATAATAAAAATGTAATTTCAAGTAAAGGTCTAACATGACTTGATTGAGAATGGCGACAACAATAGAGGTTGCCGCCCTTGGAATGATGTCGCCCATAGGCGACAAATGACTCAACAACAATATTTCAGAAGCAGCTAAAGACATTATATTTGGGCCCAAAAATCTGTTAAAAATGTTAAACTACCTGTAAGATAAAGGGTGGCGTATACACTAACCTTGAGTGCTCATGCTTATCCAATAGAAATACGACACGTGGCAAAAGGCATTTGACTTGCACATGACAAGAGAAGGTATATAAACAATACCAGAAATTAAAATGAGTAAGTCTCAAGTACATTTTCACAGTGTTTTCTGCATTTTCCATTGTACTCTTTCTTTCTCACCTGAACAAGTACTTATTCTCATGCCGAAGGGGCTTTACCGGAGATGCCCCCGGCCTAGTTTACGTGTATTCTGTGTGTAGGAGCTCACGGAGAAGGAGGCGGAGTATTCACAGTTGTACCACTCACTTTGGGCATGAGCAACCATTTCGTGTGGCAAAATCAGTTGGTTCCGTGGGACCTGAAGTTTCTTCTCCGTTGTTCATCTTTTCTTGTTCCTTATTCTTGAAACCTTTTCGAAACCCAGAAAAACAACCTTAAAATGGTGCATGCCAAAGGAACCATTTAAAAAATCATACCAAACACTAACCTGGCGTTGGCAACACCCAACTTGCGCAATGAAGCTTATTGCCTGTTGGATCAGACCTGGAAGGTGGTGTGCAATCAACAGAGATGGAGTCCACGGTGTGAAGGAGGAGAAAGAGAGAAGATAGGGAATGCTATGATAGGAGAGGGGCGAGATGTGGCAGGCAAGAGCATTTGCCCCTCACAGAAGCTGAAGTTAGAGCGAAGGCAAAGAGGATTAGAGTGAACAATGAGCTATTGTTGCAAATTCTCGCCAACAACAACAGACTTATGGAAATGAGACAAGAGCCAACTCAGATCCCGCAGAATATCATGGGGAGAACAGCTGGAAATAGCCCAATAAAGGGGCAAGCTGTTAGCCAAAGTGTATCAAGGGGGCAGGATAGGCGAAAACGTGACATGCCGCCACCGAAGGACAGACCAAGAGTAGAAAGGCGTGAAGTTACTAAGGCAAGATCCGAAAGAGTAGTAGGGAAAAGGAGGTCTCAGGAGATTATCGAAGATGGAAAAAGGAGGAAGGTGTATTATCAATCTGCCAACTCACGAGATTCGTCTTATTACTATGAATATGATGGTGACGAGATAGATACTGGGTCTACCATGGATAAGACATATAGGCCAAGCCGCTCGAGACACTCAGAAGGAAGACATGGATTCTTAATTAGCGCCTTTTGTGAAGGAGATTCAGAATGCTGACCCGGATCCAACTTTTCGCATACTGTCGTTATCAGAATACTCGGGAAGTACAAGAGCGAGAACCTATGATTGGTGGTTTTGAGGTTACAATGTCTATGCTCACCAAAAGTGAGGCAATATTATGCAGGGCTCTAGCGAGCACTATGACTGATCATGCACTGAAGTGGTTTCTCACACAGCCCACAGAGTCAATTACGAGGTAACAAGATTTTAAAAAGATATTTTTGGTGAGATTCAGTGCCTCTGGAGCACAACCAAGAACAATGTGGAATCAAGCAGAAACCTGGTGAGGGAATAGCCAGCTATACGGAGAGATTTATGAAGGTTGCTAACCAGATTTCGGATATAGAGCAAAGTAACACCATCATGCTCTACAACGCAATTTTTTATTACTTGTCTACTTCAAGCTAGAATTAGGAATGAGGCTGCCTGAAATCGCCGGCGAGTTGTATGAATGGGTTAGAGGATATTATGGAGGAGATGACAATGATGAAGTCCCAATGGTTCCCACATCAACTTCTACGGTGAGAAAGAGCGTGAAGGAGAGGATTGAGTATGTGAAGGAAGAAAAAGAGGGACACAGAGGAGGTCGCAGCGGTGGCCAAGGCGGAAGAGGAGGTTGCTGCGGAGGAGGTCGTAGGCCAAGGAAGATTGTGAAATTTGCTAAGTTGAACACCAGACCTAGCGAGATATTGAAAATGGTACATTTGCCGGCAACTTTTCCAATGCCAGAATCAGGAGCAACACTCAGAGATCAAAATAGCTTTTGTGAATATCATCAGGCAAAGGGACATGTAATGGACAATTGTTACAATTTGAAGAGAGTGATTCAGATGAAAATTGATGATGGAAAGCTGGGAGAGTATGTTGAGAAAGAAGGAGGGCAAGTGGCGTGAGATGAAAGAAATTTGATTGACTTTATCCAAGATCCAACCCGAAGCATCTCTCAACTCGACAACCAAATCATGACCTTGTCGCATAGTTTTAACTTGCCAGAATACCTGCCTAATGAAGATAGGGTGATAAGTTTTTCAAGGAGGGAGTTGGCGGTAACGGCTGGCCATGGAAGCCATTCAGTAGTAATCACAATCTATCCAGGAAATAACATTGTTCAGCGGGTATTGGTAGATTCTGGAGCAAGCCGCAATATTTTGTACTGTGATGCATTTAAGAGGATGAACTATACTGAGGCAAACTTGGTCCCCTACAATGGTTTCTGTAAGTAACCAAATCCGGATTGTTAAAATTCGTTAAAAGTTAACCGGAATCCGTTAACTGGCCATTTCCAAGTTAACCGAAACCCGTTAACTCCCCATTTCCGAGTCAATGAGACTTCCCAGGACTGCCCCGTGCATCCCGACTCCAAAGTGTACTCAACACACGTTATCACATGTAAAAGTATCACTTTTCTCGAAAAACACAATTTTCGGGACTTTTCGGGACTGTTTCGAACATTTTTCGGACAATTATTTAGAAAACAGTCAAAATCGGGATTAACGGAACAAAAAACCCTACCTTGGTGACTTACAGGGACACGTTGCACACAATCACAGCCTCCCCCATCTCCATCAATAAAATTCAAGGGTGAAAAGACCAAAATACCCCTGAAATTGAAACATAGGCCGTCCGGCCTGTTCTTCATGAAAAATCAAAATCCTCATCAAACCCCTGCAATTTCCAAAATACCCAAAAACCCCCCAAATTGAAGGTTAGGTCGTCCGGCCTGTTCTTCAATTTTACCTCCTATAAATACAGAGGCTGTCATTCTGTAAAAGGGTCAAAATTTTATTACCTCTCATCAATATCCCATGGTTCCAGCAACCTACACCCCTCCCGAGCCTCAAAAACGTCTCGATTTGCGTGAAAATCATGTTTTTTGACCAAACACGAGCCAAAAACTTCCCAAACACCTCCCAAACACCTTTTCGTATTCCGTATACGCCTTTTCGAGTCAAAAAGCCAATCCCTAGCCATAGGTAACACTCTTTTTCTCTAAAACTCCGTTTTTGTCTCGATTTACGCATCAAACGCTACTTTCGATCCGACCGAAATTCTCAAAATGTAGACGTAACGTTGTCTATGGGACTTGATACGTTTTAGTTCCTAATCATCTTCTCTCCCGTAAGAGAAGTAATTTCGGGTTAAAACGGCGTTGAAGTCCCCTTTTTACTTTTCTGTCATTTACCGTCCGGATCGTTCGATCCGTTGATTCGCATTTTTACCGTCCGAACCGTTTGGTTCGTGATTGTCATTTACAAGTCCGGATCGTTTGATCCGTTGATATTGCTATTTACTTTACGCACCTTTACAAATCCTAGCCGTTTGGCTCCTCAATCGTATTTTTACCTTCCGGATCGCTCGATCCGTCGATATCGCACTTTCAATACTGTCATTTACAAGTCCAAGCCGTTTGGTTTGTTGATAGTATTTTAATTACAAATGTCCGAGTCACAAAATGACCCGTTGATTGCATCTTACTTGCCATCATTTTCATAAAATGGGTAACATCGTAATGCCCGGTTCAAAACCGAAAGTTCGTCATTCGAACTCCTTTTCAAAACAACGTAAAACTCGACGTTTGACATTCAAACGCTCTTTTACCAAAATCAATGTTTGTCATTCAAACTAAAGATTCAAGTTCGTCATTCGAACCCTCTTTTCAAACTCAAAAATCGACGTATGACATTCAAACGCTCATTTGCGACTCAAAACCGACGTTTGACATTCAAACCAAGATTAAAGCTTGTCATTCAAGCTCCTTTTCAAAAGCAACACAAATACACACACACATGCACACTTTTCGAGAAAGGTAGATAGACTTGTCATACGAGGTATTTTGGGTGATCTCAATATACTCTTCCCGAAACGTAACGCGACCTCCGAACCTAACAATCTCTGGTCAAAAAGAGCCTTTTTCCAAGTTATGGTTACCAATCAAAACGATCATTTTTTCAAAGCCTTTTCCCAAGTTTTGGCTACCAATCAAAACGATCCTTTTTTTTCAAAGCCCTTTCCCAAATTTTGACTACCAATCAAAACGACCTCTTTTGTATATGGGTTGAGTTGGATTGGAGAAAATTACTAGATTTGAGATAATTTAGATTGGTTCCTACTTATTTGATGGAAGAGATGAACCGGATTTTGTATATGGGTTGGGTTGGGTTGGATTGGAGAAAATTACTAGGGTAATTTATTGTTCATATTTATTTTGAGAACTGAAAATTTTCGATTATTTTAAATTTTTGTTATTGTTATTAAATTATCAAACTAAATCGGGTCTGATAGTTGAACTATTAAAATTATTAGATAGTTCAATTAATTATTTATAAGAGACAAACTAGTCCCATCGTTAAACTATATAAGAGGACTAATATTTGACAGTGTTCTAAAAGATCCCGTCTAAGGGCGCCTAGGCCCCGCCTAGGCGCTAGGCCCCTCTCCAACGCCTAGTTTTAAAACCCGCCTAGGCCCCGACTAATCCCGACTAATCTCGACTAGTCCCCGCCTAGGCGCTAGGCCCGACTTCGCCGCCTAGCATCCGCCTAGCGCTTTTTAGAACCTTGATATTTGGTCAAAAGAAGTAATGGAGCGTTCTTAACAGTGACAATATCGTAAATAAGTGGGAGCGTCTGTGTATTTTATTCATTGAAGCCTTTTATTTACATTTAAAAAAATATGTTATCCTTTTATGGCATTATGTTTAGGTTGAAGGATTCTGGTGTCAGTTTCCCTTAAAAAACTAAAATAAAAAATAATATTCCCCAGAGTAGCAAATACAGTCACAGTACTCGGCGGCGACTGACGGCGAAGTGAAACCCTAACATACCGCCTGAAAAATTCAAAGTCAAAAGTTGTCTTAATATGGAAGCGGAATTAAATGAGGAGCCGGTAAACATGGTGGAATCAGCAATGGCTGAAGACATTGACGATGAAGATGGTGCTCAAGTGGAGGATTTCAGGAATTGTGTTGATGAATGGTTCACAAAAGTTGATACGGTAAATACTTTTTTCTTTCTCAATTTCGTATTGGATTGTATGAATTTGGGCTTGTTGTTTGGCAATTTTAATAATTGTTGTCGTTCGCGTGCTGTAAAATTTTGTTTTTGGCTCTCTGCAGAAGCTGTAAGGATATATGGATTTTAATTGCTAAATTTATAGAAGGCTACATGGAAGAAAATGTATTTTGAATATTGATTTGGTATAAAATGTCCACATGTTGATTCTTTTAGTATAGAAAGAAGACTCTTTACCGAAATGAAGGGAGTATATTCTTTGTCTGACATGTTAAAGATGTTAATATTAGAGCATGATATACATTGTTGCTGCTCTTGCTATGAGCTTAAGTTTTAGATGAGTCGGTTAATCAATATTGCATCAGAGCTCATGGTTTGGCAAGGACAAGGGTGAACTCATGGTTTGGCAAGGACAAGGGTTCAAATTTTCCACTTGCATTTATCCTAATATTACAAAGGCTACACAACGGCTTAATATCAATATCAAGTGCACCCTTGTATTAAATCCACGTATGTCTGTGAGGCAGGGTCATAATATTAAAACATGATTTACATTGTTGGTGCTCTCTCTATAAGCTTATGCTTTAATATGAGTTGGTTACTTAACCGATGTACTTTCTCTGTTCCAGAAAAATAGTCCCTTTTGATGAGACATGACTGTAAAAGGGGTCTAGAATTATATGATTGTACATTCTTGAAGTTGCACTAGAAATCCAAAAGATACCTTTTTAATTAATAATCCGGAATCTAAGACTTTCAGTGTAGGACATTAATTAGAACTGTGGTTGAAATCAAGAGTCTATTACTCTGTATAAAAGTACATATCGACAACCAACGTTGTATTTTGGGTGTGTCTGCCGAAACAAACTGATGAGTACTTGATATTGGTTGAATTGTGGTTTCTCTGAGAATGTCATCTTTTCTACTTACGTGTCCCCCTGCTTAATTTGATCTTTTACCATCATTTTAAGCATGATTGGTTGCAATACAGATCACCTAACCATTTGTTTCTCTCGAAAGGCAACATCAAAAGGAATCATATCCAATTATCCAGGAACCTGTCATCAGTGCTACAACCTATGATGGCATGCTCTCAAATTTAAATGCTATCAACTTTGAACAATTGTACCCTGTTATTACATAATTACCATTTAACAAAATTGAAGGGAATTTTCTTGCTCTCAACCTTTTATGCAGTTTCACTGCCATGATGGACACAATCTCCTCCACTGCTTTTTAACATTCCTTCACATTAAGCAGCAACATTGTAACAACTCTCATTCTATCTGGGAATGCATCATTATTCATTTATTTATTTTTATTCATTTTTTACATTGTAACAAAATTGAAGGGAATTCAATTTGGTTTTTATTTATTTTTTTTTAAACATTTTTATGTTATTTATTTATTATCATATTATTTTAATAAATTAAGTACTTATTATTTTTCTTTCCTTTCCAAATGTTTTTGTTATCCTGTTATCTCCTTATTTTCTTCGCACTTATTTCTTTTTTATAAATATCTTCTCACATTTCACAGTTTCATTTTTTTATTTACGACCTCTTCACTTTTTCATTGTTTTCTGATCTCTTATTTGACAAGTCCATATGTCTATTCATGTTAGCCGACGCCAAATTATTTTTGTGATTAAGGCTTTGTTGTTGTTGCAAACCATTAGAGGTTGACCCGCCACCTTGACCAACAAGATATCGTTTTCGTTTTTTACATCCTTTTTCCTTGGAAATCCGAGATTCTGATTTTGCCATTGTTATTCTTTCTGCCCACTGACTTTGTTTTATAATCTAATCTACAGTTTGAGCAAAGAATGGGCGAGGTTGAACAGTTCTACTCGACTACAAGTAAAAAGCAGTTAAACACTTCAAAAACTATTTCAGCTGTGAGGGACAAGGATAAGGAGAAACTGATTGCTGGCTTTAAAAAGAGGCAACAGGATGCATCACGTAGAGAAGCTGCGTCTGCAAAGAGAATGCAAGAGCTCATGCGCCAATTTGGTGCAATATTACGTCAGGCAATTACTAATGCTTTGTAAATTGGGTTCATTTTGAATTGCACTTCTGGATACTTTCTGTCATTCCTTCCTTGATCCATGTTGGAAGCATGCAATTGCATCAAGATTCAATTAATTTTTTTCTTTAAAATAGGACTAATTTTTTCTTTAAGTTTGTCTTGGAATGCTTTTGATAATATCCAATAGAGTTGAAGTGGCTAAAAATAGCAGAATGATAGATATCAGAATTGAACTACATGCATGAAGATAAGGAACATACATCTAGTTCATATTGCCCCTTATGTAGTGTAAAAGCATGTTCGTATTTAACGGGAAATTCCATGCTGACTGAAGACATACTGATACTAGGTTCGGGAGAATGTTTTTTGATAATACATCTAACATGTACAACGTGTACCACTTAAGTCTGGATTGAAATAAGTAGTTGAGACCAATTCCTCCCAAGTAGACTACAGAGCAATCTACTGAATCAATGATATATTAATTCAAGGATAATGTGTCTGAAGGATTACTTTTGTTAAAGTGCATGTAAATCGTTCCGGTCTACTGTCAATATAGACTAAAAAATCTGATCGATATTTGATTTTGTAAATTCTAGATTCCCAATGTTAGTCAAATGAACTGTTGATTATCTGTATGGCATAAGAGTAGGAGTTACTTGGAACAGTTATTACTTATCACATGGTGTGCATATACGAGATGGTAACTAATGTCAACCTCATAAAAAATATGTAGATTAACTACTAGGCATTACTCCCTTTCTTTAACTTGGGGTACCTTTTAGGGGCTCCGTAGTTTTAGGAGTTATATATTCTGTTAATACAATTGATATTGAAAATAAGTATTTGTATCTTCCACTTGTAGATGACTCAGCACGAGTGGGCTGGGCCATTTATGGAGCCGGTGGACGTTGTAGGTCTTGGTTTGCACGACTACTATGAGGTAAAACATTTGTTCTTGTTTTCGTGTTCCTGCTACAAATATTATCATCAATCTTGCCTTCTCTCTTCTGTACCTTCTCTCAGATAAAACTCTTGAAGAGTCCCTTAAAAGGAAGGGAAGCGATGTATGTAGTATATTTTGCATTTTTCCGCACTTGAGAATGGGAAGGAAAGAGATTGCATGAAGGATGGATATTCCTTTGCTATGCTTTGAACATACCTTTCAATCTTCTGTTGATTCAGTTCTGAATTTTTTCTTTATTGTTTCACCAACATTTTCATTTTCTTTCTTTCTTTGTTGCATTGTGTCTAATCTTTTAGCATTGTTAATCTAGGTAATTAAGAAGCCCATGGACTTCAGTACAATAAAAAACAAAATGGAGGCCAAGGATGGTAGTGGATACAAAAATGTCCGCGAGATGTGTGCAGATGTGAGATTGATATTTAAGAACGCAATGAAGTACAATGATGAAAGGAATAATTTTCACATTATGGCCAAAACTTTGTTGGCAAAATTTGAGGAGAAGTGGCTACAACTTTTGCCGAAAGTTGACGAAGAGGTAAACATTGCTAATGAAGACTTTAAGTCTTTAACATCTGACTCATCCAAATGATGAGTTTTGTGGATACTCACAGCATGTACAAATTTATGCATGTATATATACTCCCTCTGTCCCATTTGAAACTACACATTTTTGGTTGAGCACGGGAATTAATGAAAAGTGTTAGTGCAGTAGGTATTGTATGAAAACTGAGGTAAGAGAGAAAGTAGGGTAGGGAATAGCAAGTGGAAAGTTGTTGTGAGTGTGAAAGTGGGTCCCATTGAAAGAAGTATTATAAACTTGCCAAAAATGGAAGTGTATAGTTTCAAATGGAACAACCTTTTGGGTAAAAAGTGTAGTCTCAAACCGGACGGAGGGAGTATATATATATATATATATATTATATAAAACTATTTTAAATGTAACTCTTTAACTTTCTGAACTTTGTTTTTGTAGGAGAAAAGACGAAGGGATGAGGAGGCAGAGGTACAGTTAGACATGGAGCTTGCTCAGGAGGTTGCCCATGCCAAAATGGCCAGAGATTTAAGTATCGAAGTAGGTCAAGATCCCGGTCTTTACTGCACCAATACCTTATTTCTTTTCATACAGAAAAATCTTCCCAAAATTTGAAAATCGTAGTCCACATTTTTGTTTATTCTCTTACTACTTGAATACTCTGAACTTCCATGATACAATCAAATATTTCGTTTCAGCTCGAAGAGGCTGATATGCAGCTTGAAGAACTGAGAGAAATGGTGCTTCAAAAATGCAGGTTTGTCCGAACATCAAAACAATAATTGCATTCTAAGTTTGTGGCTTTCCTTCAAAATGTCTGGCTTCTTCATCCAATAAGAAGAGCTCCATTTTCCATTTCTATGGTGTCACATAAAAGTTCTTTGCTTCCAAATTAACCTAATAAAATGTGAAATGTTCAAATTTACTGCTTATAGAGTAGATAACATTGTGGAAAGTTATAATGTCAAAGGTGGTCAGAAATTGAAGTATCAATTTATAGAAAGCATTGGACTTATATAATAGGATAGGATTTTTTTGTGAGATGGAGGGACTTCAAAATTGTTTTTCTCCAGATAATCACCCCTTCATGCGTATGTAGATGTAGATCACATTTAAGCCGACAACATTACCCATACCTGCTCTTGTGAGAACCGTTACTGCATATTTTGGCAGGAACAGTTCTATATCCTTTACCATTCCTATTTCATTTAGGGGTGTAAGCGGGAACAGCTGAATCAGGGAACCAAATTGAACGGATCAATGGCTCAGTTTGGTTTTAGTCTGTCGCGGTTGGTTAAGATTTGAAACTTAGCAGTTTGACTCGGTTCATGGTTTGGGAGATTTCACAGAACCAAACCATGATTTACATGTGTATATATGTATATGTGTGTGTAAATCACGGTTTGGTTCGGTTTGGTTTTAGTCTGTCGCGGTTTGGTTAAGGTTTGAAATACGTCTGAACTTAGCGGTTTGACTCGGTTCACAGTTTGGAATTTTCACTGAACCAAACCGTGATTTACACATATATGTGAGTGTAAATCATGGTTTGATTCGGTTTGGTTTTAGTCTGTCGCGGTTTGGTTAAGGTTTGACATACGTCTGAACTTAGCGGTTTGACTCGGTTCACGGTTTGGGAGTTTTTACCGAACCAAACCGTGATTTACAGATATATATACGTGTGTGTGTGTAAATCACGGTTTGGTTCAGATTGGTTTCAGTCTGTCGCGGTTTGGTTCAGGTTTGAAATACGTCTGAACTTAGCGGTTTTACTCGGTTAACGGTTTAGGAGTATACACCAAATCAAACCGTGATTTACATATATACACACACACACACACACATTTTTTGTTTTCCTGATTAATATTGACCATAGATACCGGGAACGCTCATCTCCCCCTCGTCCCTCGTCCCGGGACGCGTCCCGGATCGCGATTCGTTTGCGTCCCAATTCGCTAAAACGTCATACCAGAAAAAAAATGACTTTTCAATCGCCGTCCGTTGATCGAGAAGAGGGATAAGGTGATCCGGAATTGATAAAGAGTGGAGAATTAAGGTGGATATGGACTAGACTATGGAGAAAGAGTCTTGACTGAAAGGGTTTCGAGAAGAACGAAGCCGACCTAAACTACCGAGAAAAAAGTCTATCTGTATGTATTTGGTGGAGTGCATGGTTAATATCAGAGTAATCCTATTTTTTTAAGGAAACCCATCGACTCTACAACCTTTTTAATCATGAAGTGGGTGTGATTAAATATTTTTAAGGGGTAAATAGCAGATTTCTTAAAAAATCAGCCTCGTTTTTGTTTTCTGATTTGGAACCCCTTTTTTAAAACCAATTTCCTATTCCTTTTTAAAACTAGTATCCTATTCCTATTCCTTTTTTTTTCCTTAGTTGATTTGGATTTGACTATTAATATTATAAGGTTAATTAGTTTATATATATATATATATATATATATATATATATATATATATATATATATATGTATATATGTATATATGTATATATATATGTATATATGTATAGGAAGCTATTCAAACGGTAACCAAATTTATATGAGAACCATGAGAACTAAACCCAACCATTGGATTAAAAACACATCAACGCTCCAGATTAAAAAAAAAGATAGAGGGGGTGGCATTTTCGTAATTATTGTGAACTAAATCCCCTCAAATTTCAAAATAAAATATCTCAATATCTATAAGTCGAAAAAATTCGAAAACACCGATTTTTTTGTCTTGACGAGACGATTCAAACTAGATCACGAAGAAAGGATTTTGAAAAAATAATATTGACTTATAGATTACTTAACTAGTGTACATTATTTATTTAACTAGTGTACATTACTTAACTAGTGAACACTAGGCTGTGTTGTCTTAGTGAACACTACCGTGTTGTCTTAGTGAACACTATTGTGTTATCTTAGTGAACACTAATTGTGTTGTCTTAGTGAACACTAGCTAGTTACCTTAGTGAACACTAGCCGTAGTCAGGCTGTGTTATTTTTAGTGAACATTTAGGCTTTTTTGTTTTGCTATCAAAACAGATTAGGCTTTTTTGTTTTGCTATCAAAATCATTTCTTGTTATTAAGCAGCGATTATAATAACTGTTTCTTGTTACTTATCGCCCTATGCCTAAGCGAGATGTGAACACACTACGTCTGTAATGCTCTTCAAACGACATCTACAAGATTCCAGGAAAATCACAACCTGACGGCAATTACCACATCATCTCAAACAAGACATCAAAATCAAAGAAAAAGAAAAATTTGATTAAAACAAAAAATAAGTTACAAATATAGTTACAAATAAGTTAAAAATAAGTTAACTTGTAGAGAGGAGAGTTGCAATCGTTCTTAATGCAAATATATGCAAATATTTCAGTAATATCAATATCACACAGGAAATGGATCAGGTTACTTCTCAGCCAAGACAGCCGATGGAAGGCTTAAAAATGTAATTGCAATAACTAATTCATTAATAAAATAGAACTTTGTACCACACCCCCCCAGCTAGTGTTCACTAATTAATTAGTATTCACTAAGACAACATAGCTAATGTTCACTTACAGCTAGTGTTCACTTACAGCTAGAGTTCACTAATTAATTAGTGTTCACTAAGACAACACAAAGCCTAGCGTTCACTAAGACAACATAGCTAGTGTTCACTAAGACAACATAACTAGTTAACTTACAGCTAGTGTTCACTTACAGCTAGTGTTCACTAATTAATTAGTGTTCACTAAGACAACATAGCTAGTGTTCACTTACAGCTAGTCATATAACTCGTGCATACTAATTAAGTAATTAACTAGTTAAGTAATACTAATTAAGTAATTAACTAGTTAAGTAATGTATACTAGTTAAGTAATGTACACTAGTTAAGTAATTAACTCGTGCACACTAGTTAAGTAATGTACACTAGTTAAGTAATGTACACTAGTTAAGTAATCTATAAGTCAATATTATTTTTTTCAAAATCCTATCTTCAGGGATCTAGTTTGAATCGTCTTGTCAAGACAAAAAAATCAGTGTTTTCGAATTTTTTTTTCGACTTATAGATATTGAGATATTTTATTTTGAAATTTAAGGGGGATTTAGTTCACAATAATTACGAAAATGTCACCCCTCTATCTTTTTTTTTTTAATCTGGAGCATTGATGTGTTTTTTAATCCAATTAGGCTGTTAGTGGTTCTTTATTGCTTCATATAAATGTGGTTCTCATTATAATAGGGCGCACTATGTATATATGTATATATATATGTATATATATATATATATGTATTTATTATGTATTGGGGACCCAAATTACTTTCAAAAGCGCACCACGTTCCCAACTGCGTACCAACTGATCCTACCCCTAGCGTACCCAAATTTTAAAAAGTTACGTTCCTCGTTCCCGTTCTCGTCCCGTGTCCTGAAGCGTCCCATGTTCCCGGTAACTATGATATTGACCCTTGGATGATATAACTCTATGCAGTTCGATTGATTTAAAGAAACCTTGACTTGCCTATCTAACATCACAAATATCAACAGCGCCTTATTGCCAGATCTCTCTCTCTCTCTCTCTCTCTCTCTCAATGTCTCCTAGTTGGATAGCCACACCACACCACACCACCGTATCACCTCACTTCACGCCAATGACTCTCACCACTCACCCCTACCACGCCGTACCAGCAACAACCAAGAAGGTTCCATGTCGCTGCATTCCTTTTCATAACCGGCAATTTATCAGCCTCACATGGTGAGAGATGAGAGTCCTCTCGCCTTTCTCCATCCAACCCCCAGTCCCCTTTTCTCTCTATATAAATCTAGCTCTGCATTTTAAAAGGATATTATGTGTGTATGTGTGTTTTTCTGTAAGTGGATTTGTGCAAGTGTTACTGGGATTTTCTTTATGCATCTTATTCCAGTTTAATGTTGTCCTGTTACTTTTTGTTTAATTTAATAGTTTATAGTTGTTAGGATATGTATGCATACGATCAAATTTTATGCAATTGAGTTAAGGAATAAAAAGCGTGTTGATTAAATTAAATCTTCTTTCTACTATAATGTATTGAGATCTGTTCTGTACTAGGTTTCCAAACTCCAAAGAGAATGTGGTGGCCTTTAAATCTGTGTGTTGGTAAAAGATTACAAATTGTGAATTCAATGGAACCATACTGATTGGTTTGATTTGGCTTCACCTAGCTTGCGTCCGATTCAGTTCCATTTTCTGGAACCACTGGGGTTGGCTTGACTTGTGGTTTTGGCCTGAACCAAAGCAGACCAAACCACATTCACTCTTGTAATGAGAAAGTTACTCCTAATTGTAATGATAAAGTTACTACAAGTACTGAAATTCGTTGGAACCTGGCCGATTGGTTCAGTTCGATTCGGTTTCACCTAGCTTGCGGTCCGACACGATTCCATTTTTTCAAACTGCTTGGGTCTGTCTGATTTGTGGTTTGGGCCTGAACCGAACCAGACTATAAAGTTATTCCTAATTTGTGCAGAAAGATTCACGAGCCTTTGCCATACCCATGGAAGGAGTTATGTTGAGCTTTTTAGCGTTTAGGTGTCCCTCACCCCACCCAAAGTCCTATGGTAATTCCAGTTACTTCACCCCCTTTTATTCAGTTTCTGTAAGTGTACATTTTTTTACATGGTTCTACACATGATCCTCACTTGCCAAAAGATTATTATTGCTACCTCTGAACTAGAAACCTACAAAATTTTCAAAAAGACCAGAGATCACTCCTCTCATCTGAATTAATATCACTTTCACACTTTCATTCTTTTCAATCACTTCCTTCTATTTCTCTCTATATCAGGCTTATCTACGGTCAGAGCCTAGTCAACAAGTGGATTGCCTTACTTTTCTCACGTTACTGTGTCCTTTTTGTCTAACGATGAAGCAAAGGCCTTTACTTCATCTTTGGTTGTTTCAAATCTCTCGTGTACTCCTCCCCCAAATCACTGATTTAGGCTGGAGGGAGTATCTAGTTTACACTTCTCTTGGTACAGTACTGCGTATGATGGACCAGAAGTGGAAATACATAATAGTAGAACCATCGATCCAAATCCCCTTAATGGATGATGAACCAGCATGCCTTGTTTTATCAACCTGATATTTCTTTCCTTTATTTGGTTCCACTTCAGTCAAGATTTATATCAAAGACTACCTTTACTTCATCCTGCTCTTTCCCTCTTTCGAGAGATTATATGGTGGTTGTTCTGCCAACCATGTGAGATATGTTTCATTATCATCCGTTACCAAGTTAACCTTAGCTTGTTCAAGCCTCTTTGAGGAATCTTGATCAAATATATTGAGGATCAAGTTATCTCTGCATGTATCTTATTGCACTCATTAAGCTATCTGACCTATCTCATAAGAGGTTCATTAGGACTGAAGTACTTGACAATTGGTAAAGCACTTCATGAAAGGTTTACAAGAAAGATATAGTCCCTCCGTCCCACAATAATCTGCAAAAAGACACCTTTTGGGCGTCCCACAATAATCAGAAGAGACCCAAAATGGAAATGAGACCTACTTGTTATATTCACAACAATTACCCACTTACCCAACTTTCTCTCTTCTACCCAACCATCTACACTCACAACACATCACCATTTTCACTTTTCTCCATAATTCTTGTGCCTTCCCATTGTGCATATTATATTATTGTGGGACGGAGGGAGTACTAATTTTTGTGGTATTCATTTGTTTCCCCATTTCTCTATTATGTCTTCTTCTCTTAAGTCGCGATGGCTGAGTGCTCGAGTTGTGTCCTAGGTGATTCTGATGTTTTCTTGTCACCTTCCCTACCGGTGTATGGTGGGATTTGATGGGTTGTGATAGCTCTCTCTCTCTCTCTCTCCCTCTCTATGTATATATGTGTGTGTGCAGTGGCGAAGCCACGTTGAAGTTATGGGGGTCGGTCGACCCCCTTCAAATTTGGAACGTGTCAATTTTACCCTTTTAAGTTTTTTAAAAATGACTTTTTTACTAAAAATAATGAAAATATACATTTTGACCCCCTTATTTTTAAGAAAAAATTGCACTAAGTTATTATTTAGACCCCCTTGTATACAAAAATTGGATACCTCAATTATAATAGTTATAAAAAAATATATCTTGACCCCCTTATAAAAAATTCATGGCTTCGCCACTGTGTGTGTGACAAGCTTTAGGCCGATTACACAGCTAGACTAGAAAGATCGAATTGATATTATGGATGACTGGTAATAGAGGGCGGCCAGTGTAGGTCTTGTGGGATTTGGAGCCCAAAACCAACTCTTCAGTCAGGGCCCTCGCTTTTGGAACTAAGTAATTTTTAAACCAAAAAATAGTGGAACAAACAATTAAAATTAATAAATATGAAAATTTTGTTATAATTAAATCAAAATATTTTTTTACTCCCTCCATCTCATGATAAGTGTCACAGCTAACTTTTCAATTGTTTAAGATATGAGCTTTGCTTGTATGTACATTGTGTGTTTCACGGTAAATTTAAACTAAGGTTAGGTACTTATTTAGAAATGCAACACTTATTTTGTGATAGATCACAGAAGACACTGCGACGTTTAATGTGGGACCGAGGGGTGGTTATTTGAACACGTTTCTTCTAGCATGTTTAAAAGCAAAACCATGAATCAAAAAAGCCTTGACTCATAACCAATTCAACATCCAACTAAAAAGAAGAGGGATTTTAGAATAAATAAAAAACAATATTAGTTGCGGGAAGCGTAAATTAATTACTGGAGATGATGAATGGAAGGGTTTTTTTATATCAGACAATCTTCTTTGACGGCGCCAATCGTGTGTATTCCTATTTCAGATTGGAGGATTGATTGACGAATTGAAGGTGTTGTGATCAAGATTGCGTATACACTAGAAACATTTTTTCTGCAAAACCCACAAAATGCAACTCCTGTATCACTTTACAAATTTATTTTAGGGTGAAAATGCAGAAAATCTCTATAGTTTAATTAAATTTAAAAACAATGGTCTTTTTGGAATGTGTAGTATAAATTCTGGGTACTGGAGTATTCTGATTATATATTGTAATATAGCTCTACCGTCACTGCACTTAACACTATCAAATTTTATTTAAAATGTTTCAGGAGGATGTCTACTGACGAGAAAAAAGGACTTATGAAAGTTCTTACCCGCTTGACCCCTGCAGACATTAACAAGGCATTGTTAATCATTGCCCGGGATAACCCTGATTTTCAAATAACAACATCAGAGGTGGAGCTTGATTTGGACGCCCAGGTTATCAAATTTTTTTTTTAGCTACCGACTAATTTTTGAAAAATAAAATAAAAATTGGCTTTATACAAAATCACTTACTGAATCATTATGTACTAAGCAGAGCGAGTCCACCTTATGGAAGTTGAAGTTCTTTGTTAAAGATGTTCTTGAGGCTCAGCGAAAGAGTGAAGCACATATAGATGGAAACAATAACAACAACAACGACGACAATGATGCTCAGAACAACAATAAACGGAAAAGAGAGATTTGTGATGCTCTTGCTAAAACTAATCAGAAGAAAAATAGAACCCGTCCCTAGTATGTTATTTGATATGATCTTCGGAAATGAATGAACCGTTCTGATGGCTGTTTTGGCAGGAAAATAGCTCAGGGGTAAAAAGGTATAGACATTGTTGTTGTAAGTACTACTTTACCTTACCAAATAGTGCCCACTTCTTGACAGGATTGTGGAGACACTGATGGCTCTGTTTGTTTACAGTAAAATGTTTTTCGGATAAAGTTTTTCCCATTTTTGGATGTTTGGTAAGTACCGGAAAAAATGAAGAAAATGTTTTTCGGAAAATGTTTTCCCCCCTTTTCGCCATAAAATGACTTACGAATTTTTCCTAATTAAAAGATTTTCCGAAAAAAAATGTTGACACTTTCGCATACCTAACTTTTCATCTACCCCACATCAACCATCCCGTACCCCATCCCTTCATAAAAATTATTTATATTAAATTTAGATTTTTCAATTCTCCCTCCCCCTCACCACCCCCACCCCACCCCCACCACCACCCCTCCCCCCCCCCACCCCCCACCCCGGGTCAAAAATAAATTGTAATCATTTTTTTTAACAACTCCCCACTCCACTCCACTCACCACCACCACCCCCTCCCCCACCATCACACCCCCCCTCCCCCGGTCGGGTAAAAAGAAAAATTAATCATTTAAAATTTATTTTTAACAACCCCACTCCACTCACCACCACCACCACCACCCCCGCCCCCACACCCCACTCGATTTATCTCAAATTGTGTTTTTATCGAAAAATATTTTCTGAAAACATTTTTCTTATCAAACAGCCGAAAATATGTTTATCTCATTTTTCGGAAAATATTTTACAGGAAATCATTTTTTGGAAAACATTTTACAGGAAATTATTTTCCGTAAGTCATTTTACGCGAAACAAACGGAGCCTGAAAGTATATGTTTTACTGGCCCTTGTTCTTGAAATTTTTTTATTTTTTACTCCCCTTATTTTATACTACCTCCCAGAAAGATAATTCCAGAAAGACAGTCCTCTAACCATCAGGACTTGACTACGGCCAGCACTGGACACCAACACGGAGTGCCCTGGGTTCGACTCCCCCGGTGGTTAGAGTGGATGATTATCCCTCCCTAGTTAATATTAGGCGCCTCTGGGGTGGGGATTTTAAGGGAATTTCAGAGAATTGATGGGCTTGTTAGTAAATTGACTTACACAAAAAAAGGGGCTTGACTCGAGTTGGGCAAGCCTCAAAAAAAAAAAAAAAAAAAAAAAAAAAAAAAAAAGAAAGACAGTCCTCTTTTTTTTTTTCAATTTTATTTTATAGTAATATGAGTTATATCTTATAATGATAATGATAATGATAATGGATGAAAAAACCAAAATATTATTTTTTAAATATTTATTTACCAAACTAACATCCAAAAAAACTTATTTACCAAAATAACACTTTTTTTTAAATCCGGAATTCCAATTTCTGGATTTAAACTAAATCCGGCTCTCCATTTTCCGGTTTTAAATTTTTTTTATTTTTTTTTGTAAATCCGGCATTGCAAATTCCGATTTAAAAAAAAAAATTGTAAATCCGGCATTGTAAATTCCGGTTTTAAAATTAATTAATTTTTATTTTTTTTTTGTAAATCCGGAATTGTAAATTCCGGTTTTAAAATTAATTTTTTTTTTTGTCGAATCTCAGAAGAGGAATAAGAAAAAATAAGAAATAAGAAAATTTGGATTAACTAATTATGGAACATATTAAAAATATGGAGCATACTAAAATGACTTTTTTTAACGTGTGAGATATGTACAGGTGATTTTCGACTAATTTTCAGCTATTAAGATAATATATTTTTCTTAATTAGTTATCTAAATAAATGGTTTCTAAATAAGATTAACTAATTATGGAACATGTTAAAAATATGGTACTAATAGTCATAAACACCATCTTTAGTATAAATGAGGGATGTCATGAACAGTTGAATGAATAGTTTCATTGGCCGAAATTTCCATTTTGCCCTCACTATTTTATCCATTTCCCATTTTGTCCTTAAAATTTTATTTTTTTTTTAAAATTAAATTTTGCCCTTAAATTTT
Source organism: Adenophora triphylla var. japonica (assembly GCA_022495995.1). NCBI lineage: Eukaryota > Viridiplantae > Streptophyta > Magnoliopsida > Asterales > Campanulaceae > Adenophora > Adenophora triphylla. The sequence continues at coordinate 121,343 of JAFEMH010004043.1, read as the reverse complement.
TTTTTTTAAATTTAAAAAAAAACGTGTCCTCGGACACGGGCTTAATTAAAAAAAAAAATAACGTGTCCTCGGACACGGGCTTATTCTAGTATATAGATATATAGAGTACTGAGAACAATATTACAAATAAAAATAAAATCAAAAGTTACTTTATGAACAAATAAAATATATAGGTCTTTCAATATTTATTTTTTATTTTCTGACTTCCTGCTGCATGATACAATTTATTTTATTAAGCATTATTGAACATAATAATAGGAATGGTAATAAGAACAATATTACAAATAAAAATAAAATCAAAAGTTACTTTATAAACAAATTTATTTTAAGTGTAACATGATTTTAGTCACAAAATTTTTATTTTTATTTTGATATTTGATACATTTTGCATTGTAATTCATATTTTATCCACTACACGCAAGCATCATTGTATAATATTACAAAGAAAAATAAAATCAATAGTTATTTTGAAAAAAAAATGTCATTTTAAATGTAATACGTCCTCCGTCCCAAAATGTTTGTTCCATTTGACTTTTTTAATGAACTTTGACCACAAATATATGACAATTTAATTACGTTCATGAAATTCTAAAAGTTGTTGTTGATAATATTATTAATGGTGAATCAATAGGAATTTTTAGAATTTCATGAACATAATTAAATTGTCATATATTTGTGGTCAAAGTTCAACAAAAAAGTCAAATGGGACAAATATTTTGGGACGGAGGGAGTATGAGTTTAATGACAACAGTGTCAACGATGCAAATGTACAACACATAAAAGTTATTTACCGAAAGTTAAAAAATATTGAAAATATATTAACAATCCTTCGATATAATTACAAAATTACAACTCAATGTACAACTCCATATTTATATTTTTAGTATGTTCCATAATTAGTTAATCTTATTTAGAAACCATTTATTTAGATAACTAATTAAGAAAAATATATTATTTTAATAGCTGAAAATTAGCCAAAAATCACGTGTACATATCTCACACGTTAAAAAAAGTCATTTTAGTATGCTCCATATTTTTAGTATGTTCCATAATTAGTTAATCCAATTTTTCTTATTTTTTCTTATTTCTTTTTCCTCTACTGAGATTCGACAAAAAAAAAAATATTTAATTTTAAAGCCGGAATTTACAATTCCGGATTTACAAAAAAAAATAAAAATTAATTAATTTTAAAACCGGAATTTACAATGCCGAATTTACAAAAAAAAAAAAAATTAATTTTAAAATTGGAATTTGCAATGCCGGATTTACAAAAAAAAAATAAAAAAATTTAAAACCGGAAAATGGAGTGCCGGATTTAAAAAAAAAAAAAAGCTATTTTGGTAAATAAGTTTTTTTGGTAAATAAATATTTAAAAAATAATATTTTGGTTTTTTCATCAATGATAATGATAATGATAATAATAATAATATTTTATTGACAGAAGATAATATTGTGTTATTTCTTATGAGTAAGTTTTAGGGGAAACCTGTTTTTCCCTAAGTTATAAAAAGCCCACTTTTCATTCTTAAAAATATCGAGTTTAGACCTTAAAACATCGAGTTTAGGCCTTAAAATACCTAGAAAATAAAATAGTGAGTTCAGGCGTTAAAACAGTGAGTTTAAGCTAGAAAATAAAATAGCGAGTTTAGGCCTTAAAACAGTGAGTTTAGGCTTTAAAACATCAAGTCGATATATTTAAAAACAGAACCTTTTATAACTTATGGAGAAACAGGTTTCTCCAAAATTTTCTGAGTTTAGGCGTTAAAACAGTGAGTTTAAGCTAGAAAATAAAATAACGAGCTTAGGCCTTAAAACAGTGAGTTTAGGCCTTAAAATACCTAGAAAATAAAATAGTGAGTTTAGGCGTTAAAACAGTGAGTTTAAGCTAGAAAATAAAATAACGAGTTTAAGCATTAAAACAGTGAGTTTTGGCTACTCCCGTTTATTTTATTACACCGATCCCATATCTCCTGCTTTGTAAATAGAATCTCATCTGTTACGTCTTGTCAAAGTTTAATACTCCCTCCGTCCCAATAAGTGTTTCACCCTTTTGGGTGGGCACGCAAATTATGGAAATGAAAAGGAAAAAAAAATGTTGCAAGTGTAATTTGAAAATAGGAAAGAGAATTAGTGGAGAGAATAGTAAATTATAATGGTGTTGTGAGTATTAAAATAATGTAGGAGAGAGAATGAGTGGAGGAAATAGTAAAGATTCTTTGTCAAAAAAGAAAAGGTGAAGCTTCTAACGGGACATCCTTTTGAATAATTAGTGAAACTTTTATTGGGACGGATGGAGTATATTTTATTGCGTCAGTCTGTTGTCTGAAAGTTTAATTTTTTAAATTAAGTGGTAAATCTACATGATATTAAGTTGCAAAGTTTCGGTTTTGGGTCGATTTCACGTGCTTGCATTATTACTTAGATTTATGTGTGCAAAAATTGCACCGTCTAGACATCCAAAAATGTGACATGTTTGTAATCTTTCTATACGTGTGTGATCGAATCAAACGTGACTATCAGTGTTTAGAGCCTTTAAAATTATATTTAAAATTATAATCGATGTCCTTATACTGTCATACGGTTAACTCGGCCAGGGCGGTTCATTTTTTAAGTCTCTTGTTAAAAACAAAATTATTCATTCGACCCTAAATTAATCTAATTCTTTTGAGATTCCAAATTTCATTTAGAAAATATTTACTTTTTATACGTTTAGGCAAAATTGAATAAATATTCTTTTTATCCACGGCCATCCTCATCCGAACATCTGAGAAATCAGAATAAATCATAATGAGCCTAAAATTTGACATATGTTAGCCCAAATTACATTTACAGAAGAAGGAAAAATAAATTATAGAAATAGAAATAACAACAAAAATAAAACTGGTACGGAAAATATAAATTGGAATGGAAATAGTAAAATGGCATCAGTTTCTTGTTTGCGCGATTACTGATAAATCAGTCTGTTCAAAACTTATTTGTCCCCTCATTATAGTGCTCGAGTCTATCTTAAACCTGAGTCTCCCATAATAAAACGTGCATATCGGGGACACTTTTGAATGCAACGAAAGACATAGAGAAAGAGCAGGTTGCTGGAAAACTTGATGTATCTGAATGGTTTGGGAAAGTCTCCCTTTTATAGCTGTCATTAACTAAAAAACTGAAAGTCTATGGATGTTACAAATTGAAAATCAAATATGATATTAAGTCAAAGCGAAAGTTACAATTTGATCAAGGGAGTAAATTTTGAATAAAAAATAAAAGCATAAGGTGGGCTCGCGCGAGTAGGAAGGAGCTACATTCGTGACTATAGGACGCACACGAGTTTAATAGCACAAAGCCCATTTCTGGCCTTGATTTGCACCCCCTTGCGCCCCGTGTGCGTGAGGGAGAGTCTAAGGCCCCGTTTGATATCACTTATCCGAAGGTGTTTATGACTTATGACTTTTCGTAAGTTATTTTTGTATTGTTTGATTTCCATTTTTGTAAAATAAGTCATAAGTTATGTACAAGTCAATTAAAACACAAATCTCTTATAAGTTATAAGCAGTAGGGAAAGTGCTGAGATCAAAAAAGCACTTGTGAACAAAGAAAGTATTCTGATAAAAATAATAATAATAATAATAAAATAAAATAAAATAATAATAATAATAATAATGAAATAATAATAAAATAAAAAATAATAATAAATAAAAAAATTAATAATAATAATAAAATAATAATAATAATAATAATAATAAAATAATAATAATAATAATAATAATAAAAAATAATAATAAAAAAATAATAAATAATAATAATAAAAATAAAAATATAAAATAATAATTTAAAAATTAATAATAATAATAATAATAATAATAAAAAAATAATAATAAAAATAATAATAAAAATAATAATAATAAAAATAAAAATAATAATAATAATAATAATAATAAAAATAATAATAATAAAAATAATAATAATAATAAAAATAAAAATAATTAAATAATAATAATTAAAATAATAAAATAAAAATAAAAATAAAAATAATAAAATAATAATAATAATAATTATTATTATTATTATTATTATTATTATTATTATTATTATTATTATTATTATTATTATAATTATAATTATAATTATAATTATTATTTTAGTCTTTATAATTTCATTCAGCACTTTTTTAGCTTATTAATCAAACAATCATATTACTTATGATAACTAATCAGCACTTCAAAAAAATTAAATCAAGCAGCATCATTGACCAGCTCATCAGTCATAAGTCATCAGTCATAAGTAATAAGTCATCTGCACATATCAATAAGCTAAATCAAACGAGCCCTATGTTTGATATAGTTTAACGTTGTCTTTAACCGGATAACAATAAGGGCTATTATTGGCATGATATGATTCTTGTTGGGAAGAATGATAAGTCAAGATGGAAATTTGTCCCTCGTAAAGAGAGATGTTTGCTAGGCCACTCGTAAGTAAGATTGATGTAGTGCATGGACATGCCCGAATGAATTAATGTGATTAATATCATTCGATTAATCAATTTACTAGTAACGAGAAAGCATTGAAAAATATGAGTTGACGTGGACCATGACTCATGTTCAATATAACATCGTGTGACAAAGGAATTGTGATATGTTCTATGTAGGAAAATCGAACTTGATATTATATTAATTGGGTAAGCATGATGGCTTGCTAGAGTCCGCTCATGTCTTATGAGGATCGATGTGATCGAACTCATTGCCAACTTAATATAGTCCTATGGGGTCACACGCATCGAACGAATTGTCAAAAATGAAGAATATGGAAATTTTGCACTCAGGGGACGACTCGTCCCTAGGCCTGAACTAACTATTCCATTGGCCTGGGACGAGAGAATCAGAGGGAGTGTCCTGAGGGACGACTCGTGCCCATGGGGACGAGTCGTGCCCTTAGGGACGACTCGTGACCTGAGACAGAACCAACTATTCCCCTTAAAGGGGACGCCAGTATCAGAACATCATGGCAAGGGGACGACTCGTGCCCTGGGGGACGAGTCGTCCCGTCGGCGCTGGACTGATACGTAAATGACCTAAAATTAGGGTTTTCGCAAAGGGCTTTTATTTATAACCTATAAATACAAACCCTTAGTTGCCCTAGCAGTCATACTCACGTTTTGGGTTTAGAGAAACACAAAAGAGAGTAATTCCAATTGTGAATTGAGAATCGAAACACCATTCAATTCCATATTCTTCATCGATTGAAAGGAGTTTCAATCTAAGGATCTAGCAATTCACCTAGAAGGGTTCTAGGGTTCGTTCAACGCGTGGATACACATAGAGAATCTTCGCTATTCAAGATCTTTTCGTTCGTGATTCAAAAATCGTTCATCGAAGATTCGCTAGTTCTTCAATCTGGAGTTGGAACGCGTTTATCAATGACAAAAGCACACAAGGTTAGTAATTCTAAATCATTCTTCTTAATTAATCATCTAGAACGGATCCTAGGGCTCCGGGTTTTTCGAGTTAATTTGCATTATTCCGCTGCGCATGGACCCTCGAAACCCAACAGTATCCATGATCATGTTAAAAAGAAACATTTCGCAATGAAACAAGAATCGTGTAGAAAGGACGTCGAACGTGTATTCGGAGTTATAAAATCACGATTTGCAATTTGGCAGAACTGTTTCGCTATTGGAATAAAAGGGACTTACATGCTATAATTATTACATGTATTATAATTCATAATATGATAATTGACGATTAACGTGATGTGACCGTAGAATTCAAGATGCAATGGATACACATGCCCCCGATGTAGAAAATACTCGATTTCGACGATTTCTCGAGCGACACAAACAAATCAATGATCAACGAGTTCACTTTGAATTTAGAGATGCCTTGATTGAACATTTATAGGATAAATATATAAATTCAGAAAATTAAATGTTCATCTATCATTGTCATGTAACTTAATTTTTTGTAGAAATTGTATTTTGAAGCATTTTATTTTAATTATCTGTTTTAATGTTTCTTTTAATAAATTTGTATTTTAAATTTATTTATTTATAGTTATTAATTGTCTTATTTAAGTTTTATAGCATACTATTTAATATAATGTAATTTGAATAATATTAAATATGATTAATGAAAAACAAATTAATTAAATGAAATAATAAGAATCTTCTGAAAATGTTTTTATTTAGTGCAAAATTTGAAATAAAACATTGTATATGGTGAAAGATATTTGATACTGAAATTGTAATATTTTATTATTTTGATGCAATTTATCCACCAAAAATGTTGGAGATGGTCTTTACGAGAAAGAGTGAGTATTTTGTTTGACGGAAGTCTTTTTCCAACCAATTCAAATGCTCAAAGTATTACACTACTAGTACATGCCCGTGTTCAAGGGCACAGGTTTTTTTTTTTTTTAATTTAATTTTTTTTTAAGAGCAAAATGGAAAAGAAATAAATATATGAGAGCAAAATGGGAAAAAACTCATTTAAAACTATTCATTCAACTGTTCACCTCTTCTCTCATTTGTACTATAGATTTGTCAAAATAAGAAAGAAAATGAGTAAACATTGAAAAGAAATGTGAGAGTGGAGCCATAAGAAAAGCTTGCTTTTGTCTCGTGTCTTATTTTCAAATTCAACTTGTGACCCCACGCCCCTCTAAAGAGTATCATCATTTTTTACTACTTTCCCAACGTCCCTATTTTCAAAAATCAAATTCCTTTGGAGCCCATACAAATCTACCTTCTCTTTCCCCCTTTCTATTTATGCAGATTTCTCATCATGAATGATCTCAAGCACATTTCCGGCCATGGATGATTAATCGTAAACTACTTAAACCCATCTGAAAGATACATCAAATGGCATGTTTTCTTGCCTGTTTTGGCTTCTCCAAGAAACAAAAACGCAGGAGGATCAGCAGAAAAATCTTGTCTTCTGATTGTTCAGACTCCAAAAAGGTGAGATCTTTTCACTTGTTGGTCTCTTTCGATTGCATTGATCTGTCAAGATTTGTGATAGTTAAGACTTAGGAATTTTCAACATCTGAATTTTCTGTAGAGAATTCGAGCTGAGTATGAACCCATTACGAGTACAAAAAGAACCATCGCGTCTGACTCCGAACCCAGGTGAGGGTTTGATTTGATTTGGCATGTGTATTTTAATTCTTGTTAAACGAAAAGACCATCTTGCTTGACTTTTCAGATTGAGTAAAAAATCATTATTTGGTGTATGTTCTGAACAACTTTTCCTGAATAGCCCTGTTTATTGTAGTTATTCCTTATAAATAAGTCAACGTACATGAAAAATGCGGTATTTTAGGAAGGACATAATAAATAATCAAAAGAATTGCTATGTCCGTCCCAAAATGAATCTCCATTTTTGTTATAGGTAGTGGGTGTTTCACTGACAAGCATTTAGAGTCATATAAAAAGTTGTATGGTAACTAAGATTTTAGGTGGAGGGACTATTTGGGATGTCTTCTTATTGCTCATGAATATTATGGTTTTATTTGTTGTAGAGATAAGCCCAAAGAGAAACAGATTTCTAAGGTGAGAAAGAAAGTAAGCTTTAATTTAAATGTTAGAGCATATGAGCCATTGCCAAAAGAACCGGAGATTGAAGAAGAAATCGAGCAAGAACTTGTTTCACAATCATCTTACCCTTCAAACCATAGATATCAGAACTATAATGATAGCTACGACGAAGAAGATGATGACATACAACTTGATGAAAGTGATCTAGATGACTGTGATGATGACCTTGATGATCTTGATGAAGAATATGATAATGAGTATGATGATAATTCTAAACTGAGTCAACTCGATTCTTCCAAAGATGAAACTTGTAATGTCCGAGAGAGAGAGAGAAGTCGGTATGTATGTTCTGTACTGAATCCGATTGAAAATATGAGTCAGTGGAGAGAAATCAAGGAAAGGGAGACTTTAATATTCAAGAACCGGAGAAAGGAAAATATTCCTCCTTTGCAAGTATCTTCGAGTATGATGGTGGGGTCGGATAAAGTGCCTCTTATTTCTTCACCAAGTTCTAGACTTTCCGAGGAAATTATGCAAGAAAATGCAGTTACAAGTAGCCTCTCGAGATGGGTTTCGCCTCAAGAAATAGCGGCAAGGTCGACTTCATGCCCACTTCAAGAAAAAAGTGTGTGCGTGGGTAAATCGAATCTGTACAATAGCATTTGTGAGATTGATGAACAAATGAAGTATAAGAGCAGAATCAATAAGGGAGTTGCATGAGTTCTCTTTCTGTGGATTTTTTTTATATATGTTAGGAAAAAATAATTTGAGATTGGATTGTGAGATTGTTGTTGTGTTCGTTTTTGCTTTAGTTTTTCTGTCAAAGAAATGAAGAATACATTATTTTTGTTGCTTCTATTTCTTTAATTGATTTTCTGTTAAATTTGGTTCATCCTGTATTGTTTCAGTGGTCTTGCTGGGCAATATACCATTTGGTTTCTCATTTGACAGTCGTCGTAGTATGTCCTTTAAGCCATTTGATTCTCGTAGTTTATCATCATACAATTTCGTTTCTCAGTTGTTGTCAGCCTGACATGATACGTGTTTCTCCTTTGTCGAATTATGTCACCCCAGAAAGTCTATAAAAGACATAACTTTCATTCATGAACATTTCTCAGACATGATATTTGTTTCTCGAATGTAACCAGTAAATGTCAGACCCGTATAAATAGGACGGAGGGAATACGAAATATGAGTAATGACTAATAAAAAAGGGTTTTAAGAACTTTTGTGTTGTACTACTGTGTTATTTTGTTCATGTACTCTATACCACTAATGAAAAAAATCACACAAAATGAACAACAATATAAAACCAAAGAAAGGTTCAGGAGAATGGCTGCCTCTCAATCTTATTTACTTTACATAATCCTTTTACAACCATGTTCAGACGAACACATACAGAAATGTTTTCGACAGCATTATTACAGTTAAGAAACTAGAAAGCACCAGTAAACTAACTCCATTGATTCAGCCCATCTTCTCCGCAGCACTCATATTCATCTTTGCACAGTACTCGAACAAACTACCATCGTAGCATCGCCTAATTGCCTCTTTTGAGAGAAACCCTTCTTCATCCCTTGCTAGAACGTACAGAATACCCCACTCACCCTTATTTGCAATCCTGGAAAATACAAAAGAAAACGGAACACATTATTTGAAACAATATAGATGATCCCACATCAAACAGTTAAACTTGGAATACAATTTAGGTTAAAGGGCAAGATATAAACCATCCAAAGATGTCAAAAGCTTCTCGGTTTCCTTCGGTCATGTCCCACAGCTCCCCTAGCGTGAGCTTGTCAGGCAGTGTACGAGCATACTTGCTAAACATGTTCTCAAAGTTCACTGGCATGTACCTGTAGATATTCATTTTTATAGGTTAAAAAAAAAAAAAAAAAAAATTAAACGAACACAATATTTTTCTTACCTTCCTTCAGTATCATATGTTCCGGAATCACTTCCATGCTTGGATCTGTGAATGTTGTATATATAGATGGGAAACAGAGGTGAAGGAATCCAGCCCTATGGAACATCAAGATTAAAAAAGTAAAATAAAAAAAATATCAGCAGAAGCTTTGAAGTCATCAATGCCTTGAATAAAAACTTACAGGCAGAGTTGGATAGCTCAAACCAACATTGATAGCAACAGCAAGGATAAGAGAGGCAATCATATTGAATCCAATCTGTCTCAGTCCTGCATTGAAAAGAAACCAAGAAAGGTAAACTGAGCTATTCATTGGCATGTGAGCTTGAACTTAGCTTAGCTTAGTAGAATATATTTGGCTTTGCTTCATCAAGTGACTTGTATTTCCCCACAATGGTACTCAACTCAAAACCGCGATTAATCTTATTCAAGAATCACAATAACTTTTAACAATTCTTTTGCTATCAATCAAGGTAAAGAGACAGCATTTTTGCTAAATTATACCATGGGACAAGAATAATTTTTACTGTCTACTTAGAATCATGAAGCATTTTTAATTAAATACCATATTGCCAATAAAAAAAAAGGATGTTCCTTTTGGAAGGTGCAAGAGACAAAAGCCTTCAGTGCACCCTTTGAGTTCTCGGCGCGTATAGAAAATGGAAAGGTGAATGTGAATCCAGCACTCACCAGAGTAGGTCTCCCAAGGGTAAATGATACCATCATCATTTTGATCAAAGAAAGCCACATGCTGCTGAAGAACACTCAGGTTGTGGTGTCTATGACCTGGTGTTCCATTTGGATGCTCTGTATCCACAGCAGCCAATCCTCTAGCCATATCTGGACAACATGCGTGAGAGAAAGCAGTAAGCTTGCTTCACTTGTCATACACTTCAACCTTCAACGGAAAGTTGTATACATACCAAGCTTGGAAAAAAGAAAGGTACAACTAATTTAACAATACCACAAAAATCATGTTTTGAATCAAAGTCATCCCCCGTGACCTGATTTCACAAGAGCATTAACAGTTCCCATTACGTAGTTGTTGCAAATTACAAGTCCAAAGAATTATCAGTGATGGCAAAAACTAGAACGAAAAGGTCTGAATTTTTACCACGAGGTCCAAACTCGTACTATTTGTAATGGGAGCAAAACCCCTAGATGATTTTAGAATTTCTGAGAAGGAAAGCCGTCAAGAGCATCCATAGAACTTCAGAAATACTACTCCCTCCGTCCCAAGGAACAGAGTTACAATTTCCTTTTCGACCGTCCCAGAAAAAAAAGAGTGGTGAAGGTAAATGAGAGGGAATTTAGAAATTGTGTGTGATTTATCATGTCAAATGTGACTCTTTTTTAGAAGAGACGGAGTATAGGTCTGTAAATTGTAAAACTTAATGGCGCTTAAAGTTCTTCCTAGAGTAACTGACATCCTATTATTCCATTATTTGGCTAGTGGCTATGCCACTAGTTACCCGTTCTTTTTTATTAATTGGGTTTTTTTATAAATAAATTCCTTGAGCAATTACAAGATTGACACATGAAGTGTCTTGGATGATATTGCCTAGTATTTTAGAAACCACCCAGAAATACGACTTGACCCTATGGGGCTTGTGGGTTTCGAACCCAAAACCTCCCCTAGGTGAAGCCCTTATCGGGACTCCGGATACCACTTGACCAAATGTCTTTGGTTTGTATCAAAAAACAAGAAACAAGACGAAAAAAGACGCTATGGTAATGCCATGCTTGCAAAGATACTAAGAGAAAGCTTCACTTGCCTAGTTTGGCTTCAAGTTAAGGGATCTTGATTTTGGAGTTCTAACTCATGAGTCCCACTATTTTTTTGTCTACATTTTTGTTTCTTTCCATCCTTAATGCATCAAGTTACAAAGACTTGAAAAAAGTTTCAGGACATTGAGAAACGTGATTTTACAATGCAAATGGGAGCATTGACAAGGTCAATGAACTGGCCCTAGCAACAGGCCAGGTGCCAGACTCCTTAAAGCATGCACACACTCAAACATTATCACGGATTTGGAATTGTTGCTCCCATGATTTTACCACTCTCTTGCTCCCAACGGGTGAGATTTGACCACATCTCTTGCTTTGCGAGATATATGGCCGAGATGAGTAGGGCAATATGTGACACCCAGTTCATCATGGTCATCCATCTCACAAGTGGGTGATGAGGCCAAATATTGCTCGTTGGGAGCATAGAAGCAACAAAACAATAGGAGCAACATTCCCTTGTCCATGCATATGTGTCTATATACATCTTACTAGTATATTCTAAGGGATAAATGGGGTTTGGACTATTGGGAACAAGGAACTATTGTTGCAGCCTGCAACGCTTCCAAGGGTGATGATTTGGCCACACCCCGGCTCAGATCCTCTCATCAGTTGTCCCTTGCTTCGAACGCTGGATCATTTATGGTGAGTGCGAGAAGCCATACATAAAGCTCGGTTTGCGAACTGAATCAATGTTGTTGGCACAAGTGTAGTAAAAAAAAAATTCACTTCTTGGATAGACTCCCTGCTATGAGGCACGTGGTGGGCACGTGTGAGGTGTTGATGGAAGGTTACGAAAGCCTCCCTGATAAGGTTTGAGTGAGCCTCATGGGCTGTCGACCCGTTAGCGTGTGTCAGGTACGGACGAGACATTTCGCGAATTTCAAAGGATGCCATAAATGCTAACCGTCATTAATTCAAAATTTAAACTATGTCGGTTCAGTGCTCGAGGGAATTTGGTCGGGTGGATTATCAATACGGGTTAACCCGAACCATTCTTGACGTATAAATAGGAAACCCTTCTTCCTTCACAATCTTTTATCACCTCAAACTTTCAGTTTGCACCGTAGAGAGAAATATTTTCCAACTTCCTTAAACTCCCTTGTGCTAATCTTTTCTCCGTTAGTATTTGTCAATTTCTTTTGCAGCTCTTCCTTTCTTCCTTATCTATTATTCACCATGACTTATAGGCTTGAGCGTTCCTAAGAACTAGGTTCTGGGATTACCCCATATACCTTTGCCGTAGATAGGAAATCCTTTGGGATATATCGGTTGGTAGCCGGAGGAACGTGGGTGAAACTCACCCTAGACTCTTTTAGGTATTTCTCTACTAGGTATGACCGGGGAAATTGGGTCTGACCCCGTTTGTGGGAGGCAAAGAGGAGAGCGTACATGAATGGGGACATGTTGGTTCCGGAGGATCACCCCCGGCTAAGAAATTTTGTTATGGTGGTGTTGTGCAGGTTCCCCCGAGATCGCAATCAAGCTTTGAACGCCCAAGATCATGTAAGAAAAGCTCGCGTAGATTCCATAGCTCGATTTCAAACTGACGGGAAGAACGTGGAGCTTAATGATGAGAATGTGTGGTTGTAGCCCCTGATGCCCCACATGTGTCCCCTCTGGCCGGGGTTGAACCCGTTGCACAACTTGAAGCCCAGCCTAGGGTTGTTATTGACTTGTGTAGCAGTAGGGACAAGACCGTTTATATGGATGAGCTGGATTTGGAGGAAGCCCAACCCTCTCTCATACTCTTCTTTGGACCAATTTGGGTCCGGAAGTAGTTCTGAAACTGAGGATGATGAAAAGGAGAACGTAAACCGCATGGCGGTGGATACTGCCCAAAGAGCTGAGATCGTGAATGCTTTCCCAGAGGGCCATGTGGGGACTACTGCTGTTCGCGAGCAAAGTCAACATGGTGCTTCCACCTTTGGTCGTGGTCGCGGTCCCTCTAGGAAGAAAAATGCAGCCCGTAAGGCTTTAGATGACGATCTGGCCTCAACCTTCAACATTGACCTTTAACACTTTTTCTGTTCGTGGGCTACAGGAGGTTAAGCATAATGGAAGTCTGCGTCCAAAGACTATTTTCGATGTCCGGATCGCAATAAGGAGAGTCTTCTTTTTGGAGCCCAATTTAAGAACGGACTTAGGCTTCTATTTTGCCTTTCATCGTCCAATTCTTAACTTTCAATAATTGCATGCCAATGCATCTTACTCCCAATACTATCCGCGCTCTAGTATCTTTTATTGCGGCGAGTAGAGTGCTAGGTTATGAGCCTAGCCTTTCGGGCCTATATGTCTTCTATAGTAACCAGATAACCAATGGCAACTTGTGACTTAAAACCAAAGCCAACTCTCCAAAAAACTTCTCTCCCCCAAATAATAAATTTGACTAGAATAGTATCTTTATGATTGGGAACAGGTTTGTGTGGAGCTTTCCCCGGCCGGAGGGAGTAGTGCCCCTTCGAGTTTCTGCGAGCTCTTATTCTAGCTCATCTAGTCCGCAGATTTTCAGACCGCGGTTGCAAAGTACCTAGCCACTCATTCCAAAGAAAATGTGATCGCGGTCTTTGATGTGGCGGCCATAATAGAGATTGAGCCCATGCTCATGTACGCCGGGATGGATCCCCCGAGAGAGGGTTTGGATGTGGCGTCTAAAGTAGAGATAGAGCCTATCCTTCGCGAGGGTCCACGAGTTCTTTTGGTTTGAGTCTCAATTTGGAACTTGGATGGGTGCGATCTGCGAACCGCCGGAGTAGATTGGTCTCTTTTTGTTTATGTCTTTATTTATTGTCACACTTTTATTTGTTTCAATCTCTGAATTCATTCTGACCTTTTTCTCTATTCAAATCCCGAAGATATTATGATGGCCCAAGGGTGTCAGTTGTTGAGCTAAAGGCTTCCAAGGCGCGCCAGCTCACCCTTCAAAATAAATCTATACAGGAGAAGCTTCAAGGGGTAGCTGCCTCTGGGGTGGTGCTTCTCGTAACTGAACGGGTATATGGGGAGCTTTTGGCTGCAGGGCGCGGCATTTCCAGAACCAAAGATCTTCAACCTCGGCCTCAAACTAGCCGAGGTCGCGGGGCCGCCGGTGATTGCGCTGCTTCTACTGCTCAGACTTCTTCCAGTGAAGTGGGGAGGAAAAGGCCGCAGTTCGAGGTGAAAGGCCAGAATAAAGATAAACAGCCCAGGTTCAAGCCCTTGAGGTTATAACCTTTATGATCCCCACTAGCTCACCAGCCAGATCGAGCTCTATCTGCGGAGCTGCCTATTCAACTGCAGCTACTGCTTCTAATCCATAGGTGAGCGAAAAAAGAGTTTCACCCGTAGAGTTTCTTATTATGGCACGGACTACCCATAATGCGGTCTGAAGCTCATATAACCATCGTCCGCCTCGCCCTTCTAAGTTTTTCTTAAGGGTTGTAAAGACTAGTTTGTTTGCGGCCTCAGCCTGTCAGGATAAGCTATAGCGGACCGTCTGTGCTCTACTTTCATCATTTCACACTCCTAGGAGTGAATTTTGCTGTGAACCGAGTGCTGTTGTCCGAGACTGTTACTCGTGGTAGCCCAAACTGACATCATATGTGATCATGAACAAAGTTTATTACGTTTTTCTCGAAAATTGCGTTCAAAGCTTTGGCTTCTGTCCACTCTGTGAAGTAATTACTACCACATATTTTATACCTCTAGCGATTGGCAAGGGTCCAATTAGATCAACTCCCACTTATCAGACGACACGTTAGCACTACCCACATTTGCTCTGTTGATGGGTCTAGAAATGTCCGCAAACCGCCGACGCTTGTCACACTTTCTAACATACTCCTCTACATCTTTCCTTATTGTTGGCCAGTAGAAACACTAAAAGTTTATCTTGTCGGACAGAGTCCGGACTCCCAGATGTGCATCACAAACTCCTTCGTGAACTTCGTAGAGTAGGTTTGTGACTATATGAGTTTTCACATATCTTAGGAGGGATTTTGTGAATGACCTAGAGTATTCCATCTATGACCGTGTACTTTGCGGACAACTTTTTGATGATTTTTGCTTTGCTTTGGTCATCGGGGAGGGCGTCTTTTTCGGTGTAGTCTTTAATTTCATCTACCTGGTCCCTTTCTTGATCCTTAATGTTATTAATTTTGATCTGATCTATAGCAGGTGCCTCTACAAACTCATTTGGCATTCCGCATTTAGATACTCAATTTCTTGCTCGGTGATTCTTGATAGGAGGTCTGCCTATGCGTTGCCCGTCTCATTATTTGATTTAGCTCATAGTATTCAAAGGTTTTGAGAAGGGTCTTGGCCAGTTCACAGTACTTCGCTAGGACTAGATTTACTGTATCATATTCCCCCCGGATTTGATTGACTATTAGCTGAGAGTCACTGTTTATTTCTAGATTTGGTATGCCCATGTCCTTAGCTAATCTAAGCCCGCTATAATTGCTTCATACTCGGCTTGATTGTTATAAGCTTCAAATTTGAACCTTAGGGCCCTTTCAAACCTTTCTCCGCATGGGCAATCAAGAGTATGACCGCTCCACTAATCAACTTGGTCGCAGGTCCGTCAACGAATAGAGTCCATATTTCTTCTGGCCGCTCTTTGGTTCTTGACTTTCTTGAGTTTCTACCCTTTTTCTGTTCCCCAATTCGTTGTCCGCAAGTTTGAACGAAGTTTATGCCACAAAGTCTGCTAAGCTTGCGCTTTGATGGTCCTTCTTGGTGAGTTAAGAGATCTGGAACTCAGTTAGTTCTATAGATCATGCTAACATTTTACCTGAATACTCTAGTTTGTGCAAGACTTTCTCAAGTAGTGCATCTGTGAATATAGTGACGGGGTGCGCAAAAAATAAGCTCGTAGTTTTCGAGCAGCTATAAGTAAGGCATAAGCTAACTTATTTATGTTAAAATAGCGACTTTTTACGACGTACAACGCGTTTGATACATAGTAAACTGATTTTTGGGAGTTACACTCCTCTTTTACAAGAATAGCGGCTACTGCGAAGTCAGTAGCGGCTAAAAATAAAATAAAAATCTTTCCCGGGCACCGAGCTAATGAGAAGAGGAGTCTGCTCGAGATATTTTTTGACTTCATCAAAAGCTAGATCGCATTCCTCGTGCCATACGAACTCGTTGGCTTTCTTCCCCCCTTTGAGAGTTTTGAACAAGGAGGGGCATTTCTTTGCAGACCGCGAGATGAAGCGGCCAAGTGCGGTGATTCGCCCATTTAGCTTTTACACATCCTTCACACATGCAGGAGGTTTCATGTCAAGAAGCGCTTGGATTTTCTCGGGGTTTGCATTGATTCCGCGCTTGTTTGACCGGGAATTATAGGAACTTGCCCGCTTTTAGCCCAAATGCACATTTCAGGAGGTTTAACTTCATGTTGTTGCAGCGCAAGTTGAAGAAAGTTTCGTCCACATCGAGCTCGTGGGAATTTTCCTTAGTTTTTGTGACCATATCATCAATGTAGGCTTTGAGGTTTTTGCCTAGCTACTCCATAAAAACGATGTTAACCATTCTTTGGTATTTGGCTCCTGCGTTTTTCATCCAGAAGGCATCATTGTATAGCAATATGTTTTGCACGCAGGTATGAAAGCAACTTAAGAAAAATCTTCTAGAGCCATTTTGATCTGGTGGTAACCAGATTATGCGTCAATGAAGCTGAGGACTATGTCCGACTATAGAATCCACCAATCTAACAATCCAAGGCAGAGACAAACAATCATTGGAGCAAGCCTTGTTTGTAAGGTTTGTGAAGTCAACACACATACTCCACTTTCCATTTGGCTTCATTTGGCTTTTTCACCATTACCACGTCGGTCAACCATTTCTTGGGATACGATATTTATTTGAATATCCCGGCTTTAAGTAGCTTTTCTAACTTTTCCTTGATCGTGATCTCCTTTTCCGGGGAGAAATACCTTGATTTTTTATGGATGCATTTGAAGCAGGAACTATCATTTAGCTTGTGGACTATGACGTTCTCACTAATCCCTTGCATGTCTTCAACCTACCATGCAACACATCACAATTCTTTCTGAGGTATTTGATCAAGATTTTTCTCTCCTCGGGGTGAATTTCCAAGCCGACCTTAACCATTTGCACAAGGTAATCTACATTGATTATTACCTCTCGATCTCATCGTTATGCCGGAGATCCCTGATTTCTCGGTCGTGGAGGGAGTCAATCACAATGGTTGGGGGAGAAGAGCTTTCTCCTGGGAAAGCGGACATAGAGTAGATGATTTCTCGATCTATGTCCCCCAGGATCCAGTCCTGTCAACATACCATGCTTCCACTAGAGCAGGGTCTCTTCGCTCTCATGCTATTTTTGGGCTCAAGCTTGGTGGAATGGAAAGAGAGCATTCCCACGAACTTGTACTGCAGGCATTTTCCTTTATTCTTGGTTTGCTTTGCTTCTTCCTCCACTTGCGAACAAGGGCCTTGTTTTTTATTTTTCTCTTCTCCTCCAAAGTTTGAGGAACCTGTCAGGCAGATTCTTGATGACTGCCACTCCGCCGGATGTGTTGAATTTTAATCTTTAGTGGGGGACAGATACTACAATTCCCGGTGTCGGCCTGAGCCGTGACTTCAAGAATGGCGTTGTACTGAAATTGTAGATCGATGACCATAAAGGTGACCTTGGTTGATTTTTCTAGGGTTTCCCTGTTATCGCCTCAAAGTCAATCTTCCCCTTCACGTGAACGGTGTGGTTTAACCCCTTTAGCAGTCTGACACAAGGGGTAAGATGTGCCTCTAACATCTTCATTTCTACTAATATGTGATAGTAGAAAATGTCTCTGGCCGCCAGTATCAATAAGAACCATCTTCATTCTGATGGTCAAGGATTGGGTGCAGTGAAAGAGAGTGGAAGCAAGCTCGCATCTCTTGAAACCAATTTATTACTCTTCTATCGGAGCCAAGGTTGGAATCTGGAATACCTTTTTTCTAGGGTCTTGATTTGATGGGAAAGTTGGGTATTGCTTGGAACCTCTACTCCAATATGGTTAATATCATAAAACCCTTGCTCGTCCTCATCATCATTTATCCTAAGTCTCTTACACGTCCTCATCATCATTTCGGTTGTTTCACTCTCTCCTCTCCGATCCTCGTTAATCTCGAGCCCTAACAACAACAACAAAGCCTTAGTCCCAAAATAATTTGGGGTCGGCTAACATGAATTCTCATATGTCATCGCGTAAAAAGGTTGTTAGAAAAAAAAATTAAAATAATAAAAAAAAATAATAAAAAAATCAACCCCCCACATGGGTTTTGGCCCTCCACTCCGGCCTCTTCAACGCCATACTTTCATCCACTCCAAGTAAACTCATATCATTTTCAATCACTCTAATTCAAGTTTGTTTGGGTCTTTCCCTACCCCTCGCCATTTTATCATTTCTCCACTGTTCCGGCCTCCTAACCGGTGCATCACTCGGTCTCCTTCTCACATGTCCAAACCACCTTAAGACGATTTTCCCTCATTTTATCCTCAATGGGCGCAACTCCTACTTTACCTCTGATCACCTCATTCCCCAATCGATCATTTCTTCTATGACCGCACATCCATCGAAGCATAAGCATCCCCGCCACATTCATCTTATGCACGTGACACTGTTTCACGGCCCAATATTCGGTGCCGTAAAGCAGTGCCGGCCTAATTGTCATTCGGTTGAATTTTCCCTTTAATCTATAGGGCATGCCGCGATCACATAGAAACCCTGTGGCACTCTTCCACTCGGTAAATGGCCATATTTTCTAAAGATAAAGCCGTGATGTGCAAAGCTTTAGCTGCTACAATCACTAGCAAGGCACTATACTGGATGTTGGCTCACAAACCAAAATTCATTCGCAGTTTTGAGCAATTCCGGAATGCCTTCCTGAACTCTTTTTGCTGGGTCTGGTGAGCCCGCGAAGCCAAGGAACAATCTGATCAGAATCAAACAAGTACATGGAGAGACTACCAAATCATTCATCACTTGGTTCAAAAAGAAGTCTTTGGTTCAAAAAGATGTCTGAGCAAATCGTGGACCTGTTACAGCTGTTGCTTTCACGGAGAGGATCGAGCATGTCAAGGTAGCTAGCCAAGGATCTAGCCAAGGTCACGGTCAAAG
The DNA here is from genome assembly GCA_022495995.1 of Adenophora triphylla var. japonica. NCBI lineage: Eukaryota > Viridiplantae > Streptophyta > Magnoliopsida > Asterales > Campanulaceae > Adenophora > Adenophora triphylla. Next base: position 102,008 of record JAFEMH010004043.1, on the reverse strand, counting down.
AAAAAATAGAAACCACAGTACTGAAAAATTCAAGAAAATTGCGGATGAAACTGTCTATACTCCATTGATCGCATCGCGACCTGCCATCTTTAAAGCCGTGGAAATCCCTCCTCCGATGACAAGAATGCCAAATGAAAGGTCAAGAAGCAAAGAAGGGTGTTTCAAAGAAGTATATTGATATTATCAAGGACATGTATAATGGAGTTAATACTTGTGTACAGTGTTGGAAAGACTGAAGAGTTCCCTATAAAGATTGGAGTGCATCAAGGATCCGCACTTAGCCCCTTTCTTTTTGCTTTGATAATGGACGAATTGACGAGGTCAATCCAAGATGATATACTAAGGTGTATGTTGTTCGCAGATGATATTGTGCTGATTGATGAGACAAAAGAGGGTGTTGAAAGTAAATTGGAGTTGTGGAGACACTTTGGAATCTCGAGGTTTTAGACTGATCAGGAGCAAGACTGAATATTTGGATTGTAAGTTTAGCAAAGTTGAAAATAGGGAGGCAGGGGCGGTCACATTTGATGGAAATATTGTCCAAGCTTCTGAGTTTTTTCGCTATCTTGGATCCATTATCCAAAATGATGAAAAATTAGATGGAGATGTGGCTCATAGGATTAAAGCAGGGGTTCCTCTCTGAATAGGGGCATTTACGATCTCGTCTGCAAAGGCATCCACGGTCGGCGAGCATTTTGCACTGCCTTGTTGGTGGGCCTCCAACATTTGGTGCATGAACGTTGAGAAGTTCAGATTCATCTCATCTGTCTTGGTGCTTTTGGAAGGAGAAGTCACGGCCTTTCCTTTGCCTTTCGTCATAGTTTCTGCTTTGAATTTCTCGAGGAGAGGAGTAGATTCAACCTCCTCATCGCGATCAAGATCAACGACAGGCACCTCCCGCCTCTTGGTTCCCCTAGCTTGAGGTCTATTGACATAGTGCAGACTCCTCCGACTAGCCTAAGGAAACCTTCTTGGATGGGGAGACCACCGCTCGCTCCAACTCCACCAGCTTGATTTGGGCATCATTTATGGCCATGGCCTCAATCAAAACCTAACCCTCTCAGCAAGAGTTTGGTTCCTCTTTTGTATCAACCCAGGAGTTAGAGGAAAGGTAGGGTTTTTTGGACGGGTGATTTGGGGAGCTTTTTCATTTCGAACAGCTTCTATCTTCTCCCTAAGGTCTTTTTTAGTAGGGGTAGGAGAACCTTGAATATTAGTATGACCCCCTAACCTATAACCTATTGAAGGTTGAGGTCCTTGATCTAATAGGATTTTGATTAGAAGGAGAAGGCTAGTTATTTCCAGGTGGTGTAAGATAACCGGCATTTTGTAAAGGTGTTCCAGTCATTTTGAAAGTGAGAAAAATGAAAACTTGTTTTGTGGACGAGCGTTTAGAGAAGGTGTATCAACCATACACAATATTACACGAGAAAGCAAAAGCGTTTCCCGACAATGGAACCACCGATGACGCCACGTATTTTGGGATCTCACTTAGAATGAAGTAACTGGCTTTGTATGAACTTGGTACCTATATCACAACACAAACAATGAGCACCGTCAGAGGCCAAGTCGGGGTTGATACCGGCTCAGGACCTCGAGTGTGAAAATAAGAACCGGGAGTCTGTTATGAGACCGCGATCAACGTGGACGGGAGATGCCTCGGTTTATAAATGCCATGTCATTCAATTCGATCTTGACCGGAGCGATCTTGGGCCCGGCCCGGAGGGTTTCGGGCTCATCAAAAATATATTTAGTTCAATTTCTAATTTTTATATGAAATATTGATAACTATTTAAATAATATTACTCTCTAGAATCTTAGTGCTAGGCTAGAAACAAGGCTAGCATCAATATAGAACTTGGGGGAAGAGAAAGGTACATGATTCTGTTCACAAGCTATCACATTTTGAACAACAGTACAATATGTGCACTAATGCTTATCAGTTGAGGAGAATGATACATTTTCAAATACTCCCTCCGTCCCGCTACAAATCACACAGTTGGTCAACTAAATCAATTTTTGACCATGATTTTATGAATGTCTAGATATCTCTATGCAATTCTAAAAAAAAGTTATTGATAGTATTTCTAATGGTGAAGCAATAACAATTTTTAAAATTACAAAGAAATATCTAGATATTCATAAAATCATTGGTCAAAAATTCACACAGTTGACGGGACGGAGGGTAGCATATAATTAAGCCTATGTTTGAAAGGTCAATTCCAACTTTATTCAATTTGTTGTTTCATTTCCTCCCATCCAAATTAGAACATGCCCTAAGACAATGCTTGATAACTCAATTCCAAGGTGTTGAATTGGATTTGCGAGAGTAATTTGGGAACACAGAAAAACAATTTATTCATCAAATTCCAAATCTAAAACATAGATTTAAGTTTGCAAACAGATAACTCTAAGCTTTTGATATGGCAGAGGCATATTAACTATTACCTCGGACCCCGAAAAAAAAAAAAAAACAAATCTCTTGATTAAAAGCAAATTTCAAAAAAAATAATGTTGGTTTTTCATTTTGGTACGAAGGGAGTAGATAGCTAAAATGAATTATAGGACTCACAGGGCTTGGGAAGGGAAGTTTCCAAGTCAGTCCTGACCCGGCGCTCAACGGTGACCGGCGCAAGAGGCGCCTCCGTAGACAAAGCATTCCTGTCCGCCTGCACAGCTACCGTCGCCATTCTCTCTCTCTCTCTCTCCCTCTCTCTATCTCTCTCTCTCTCTCTCTCTCTTAATTTTTTCTTGGTGCTAATAAAAACAGAGATGGAAGTGCATGGAGGTAGGTAGGTCGGTAGCTTATACTATACACAACTCTGGAAGAAGCCGACAAAGAGAAGAAAGGAAAAGGGAGCGTGGCAAGCATGCAGGAACAAGTGATGGGTGGCGTGGACATTTGCTGTGTTTTTCTCGTTTCCACCTCCTCACTGCATTCACTCTCTTTTCCTTTTATCTTCCCAATTTTACGTTTCAAAGGCTTGCCTTTTATTGCGTTTCTGTTCACCAGCTTATTTTGTTTGGATGAGTTATACTCCTCCGTCTCCAAATGTTGTTTAGATTTTATTTTAAGAATATTTTTAAAATGTGTATTTTTTTTATTTTAATTACAAAGATTTATAAATATTAATTTTATGATAATAAAATAAATAACAAAAAAATGGTAAAAGTGTAAAAAAACAAAGTCTTTTTTATAAAAAGAGCATTCATTTCTTAGCATTAATTTTATGATAATAAAATAAATAACAAAAAAATGGTAAAAGTGTAAAAAAACAAAGTCTTTTTTATAAAAAGAGTATTCATTTTTTAACAATTTTTTTTATTTAGACATTCATTCATTTAGAGAAAAAGAATAGTATATTTTATTATGCTAAATGTTAAAAAAAAATGTGATGTTACACACATAATTTTTTAAAGTAAACTTTTAATTTTGTTTTTACTCCTTTCATTTCAAAATTTTCAAAATGAATGATATAAAAAAATTCAAATCTGTTATTGATTGTTCTTCGAGAGCAAATTTGATAATTTTACGATCATTCATTTTGGGACATAAATAATACTGTATAACACTATAAGCTTACAAGTAGGGACGGCAACAGTGCTAGTTTTGAACAAATTTAGCCAATTCCAAATCCGCCCCTACTTGAAATTCCCAAAACTCAAATTTGTCCCGTCGCGAGATCCCCTGTCCCGCTCCATTTAGTTCAAAACATGTGGAAAAAATTATCATTTCATTATGTAATACTTTATTTTTTGGGAGAATGACCCAAACGTTTCTTTTTTATAAATATCTTCCACATAAGTTCCTTCACATGTTCTATTATTTTTATAAATTATTTCATCGTATATGAGTGTAAAACATTGCAATAACTAAATATAATAATTCATGCATGGTGGCAATGGGCGGCGGCGACAGTCGACGACCAATTTTTTTATACGATGGGCGGCGGCAGTATTATTTCTATAATATTTCATGTTGTATTTCTATAAAATATTGCATGCAATATTGTATACACTATTACATATGAACTTCCTAATCATTTCAATTTGATAAATAACTTGTGTGGGGAAGTGATTTGTATCAAAAGAAATCGTATGGGTCAAATTCCCTATTTTTTTTCCTTTTTATATGATAGAGATAAATAATACTATGTATACATATGAAATAATTGATTGCATCATCAAACATAAATTAATACTTATTATCAAATTTATAATATTCTATAAAAAAAAGTTAAGTATTATTCGGGTTCGGGTTAAATGGGATAGGTTTATAAAAATTCCAAATCCGTCCCAAACTTGTCGGGTTTTGAAAAACCCTTTCGAAACCCTTCCCGTTGAGGGTGGGTTTTTCGGGTTTGGGAGGTTTGGGTTTTTTGTCATTCTTACTTATATGATTTGAGTCTTAAATCGTATCGGTTCTCATTAATTTGAATCTATTAATGATTTCTACCACATGAATGCTCTCCCAATTTCTCATAAATTCATGCTAAACATATGATGCATTATGTGGCATCAAATCGGGGTATTCATAATTTCTCCCATTTAATTATTACCACATTTGTTTAAAATTTTCATTGATGATAACGCCAAAAATATCGGATCATCCCAAATTCAGAGGGTCGAATAGTCATGGTGACTTGAATAACCTGAAAAAGATGAACAAACACGTAAACTAGGCCAGGGGTTCACCGATGAAGACCCTCCGGCGTGAGAGTAAGTATTTGGTATCTATGAGAACAAATCAATTGACAATAGATTAGAGTCAAAGAATGCCTTACCAGATTTTTATAATTTATGTCTTGTATTTATTGTGATTAGAGGCAGTTTAGAGTCTTGGAGAGTAAGTTTAGGAGTGATTTAAGGATTTGATTCCAATTTATATCCTAATTACATGGTTTTTATTTGACTAGAACTCGAACTATATTAACCAGACGTATGCCGGGCAAGTCATGCTCGGTGCATAACCTTGATCGACTTAATCCAGGGTCACCAGTCATTGTTCGGCGTAATCTTATGCCCAGGTTGTGTGGTGCTTTGGTCAACATGCAGGTATGTCGAGCTAGTGAGACGGCCATAAGTGGAGAGGCCCACTCCCTATCTCGTCTTTAGGAGTTCTACATATTATTACTTTGGGCTTGGTCGTCATGTGGTTATCCACTTTGCGTATACGAAAGGGTTTTCCTGAATTTCGAGGCGATTAATCATTTTAACCGGCAAATTATTGCATTGACGAGTTCGGCAAACGTTGACACGACATTCCTCTTTGGGAACACGCACTTGCATTTAATTCGACTAGTGGGGAGTTGTGCAACCCGATTAGTCCGGCCCACCCATTCATATCAAAGTAAAAAATGCAAGGATCTCCTCCATTTTACTCTTTTATCACTATTCAAGTTTGAGAAGGAGTGTATAGCTTCGGAATTTCTGGAGATTGCTTCGTGCTTGGCTTGATTTCTGGCGATTTAAGGCACTTTTCTTCGATTATTCCTTCAATCAAACTTCGAAACAGGTAATCTCTCTACTCTAACCCTTATTTTGCGCAATTTTGATCTAGGGTTTTGTTAGGTTTATGGTATACTCCATTGTTGTTCTTGTCTCGGGCCTAATTGCTCGCATTTGGAAGAGTAATCCCAGTGCCTTTTATTGTTACCACACCCTAAACCTTCGCATTTACCATAGAACTGATGGCCCATGGTTGATGCTGAATTTAGCGGAGATTTGGGATATCTTAATTAGGTATCAACAACCTATACCTGATGTAAGGTGCCCCAGTAGGTTTAAAATTTATCGACTTGACGTTAACAGCCCTAATGTGGTGGTGTTCAATGGTTGGACCGAGATACTGGACAATATTAGCCTAGGGTCGGGCATCTGGAATGACCGAGGCTAGCTAAGGGCCCTTCCTCGGCTTTTACAGCTGAGATGGGGGGAAACAGAGGCTCCCTTGCCTTCACTATCACTTTCTTTGTCTAAATATGACTCCCATGATTCTTCTGCAAATATGGTTGGAGTAAGGGGACAGGCTGTTGCTCGTCCTAATGTTATCGAATAGTTGATGTCGGGCAAAATAGTCAACACTTTTGCCGAGGGATTTGAGGTAGGTCGTCGTTAAGGAAGAGGTCGGAGTAGAGCCCAGAGGGGAGCTCCTCAAAGGGGAAGATCGAGCACCCCTAGAGGTAGAGAAGGTGAGATGATTATGAATTTGCACAACAACTATAGGGTGTCGAGGGAGGAGTATCGACTATCTTATTCCCCATCTATGCCTTTAGATGACGAGGATGCTTAGAGGGATTTCTTTTATACCCTTAATCAGGTCTCGTTTTTCTACAAACAATTTCAACTATCTTCGTTTACCCCTCAACCCTTTCATCTGTGATTTTTTTGGACGATCCACAAGAGAGATTCCTGACGTGAACGGATGCTTTCTTTCTTTTTATGGGACTTCTCATTTCATAAACCCTCCCGAAATCCTAGTAAAGAGCTATACAGGATGTGTCGGCCATGATCGGGGCTAATGTTGTGAGGTACTTGACCGGCTTCAATGTCTTGTGCCTTAGTCTAGATCTTGAGCCTTGCCAATCTGCTTTTTATAATTTTTTCCAAGTAACTTAGAGCAAACAAATCAAGGTGATAGTGGTGAGGAGTGACCCCAGAGACCCAAACTTATTGACCATGTGTCGAGCAAGGTGTCCAGTTGGAACAATAATGTAATCAAGGTTGAGAGCAAACAAGGATGGGAAGCCCCTACTAGGGCTCATGTTGTACCAAGAGAGATATACAGACCCGAGTGGAGTGACCGCCTGGTGGAAAGGTTAGAAGATTTTGTCGGGGTTAACTTTATGTTGGTTAAGTTTGGAAGCCGACTTCCGGTATTATGTTCAGGCGGGTGATGCATGTGTTTTTACCCATCCAAATGATATGCTTCTAGACCTATTTTATGCTTAACCCTTGGGTGTTTTGATATGTTTTTAGTGTTTGTGTAAGTACAAGGAAATGATGGAAAAGGATTTAATTGGACTTAAAAGGAGCTAATAAATGGGAAGGAGCGAAGTGGAGCAGAAAAGAAAAGAACAGATGCTGACAAGCATAGGGTGCGACTGCACCCCTCCACCAGGACGACTGCACCCTTTTGTCCAGAGACTTGGCGCGAACGCACCACCAAGACCGAGCGACCACACCTTTTTGTCCAGAAACTCAGGGCTACCGCACCCCTTAGAAGGTGCGACCACACTCATTGCGGATTAAGGCGGATCCGAGAACGCTTGTCCGAATTGGTGAAGGATTTAGAGAATCCGATTCAATTAAGGAAATATTCCTTCCTCCCTAGTATTTATACAACACATAGTTAGGTTTTTAGATATCTTTTGATCATTCTAGGTTTTTAATTGTTTCAAGAAGGATTTCAATGATTCAAGATCCAGGTTTTATTTTTCTTATTTTCACTTTTATGGCTATTCGTAGCTAAACTTCTTGATTCGTGTATTGAGTAAAAAACTATTGGATCTTTATGATAAGATTTTAATTCTTCCTTTTCAATTTTTATTCTTATTTTTCTCAATATTCTTAATGTTCTTTCTTGAGCTCAATTGTATGATGGTAAGATACTTTTGATCTCTTTAATTACTTGGGTATAAATTGTTGCACTAACGTAGATAATTTATACATCGACTATTATTGAGATGAATAGATTCAATTGATGAACTAGTGGAAATCAATACAAATTTTGGTTATATTGTTTTTAAGAATTTAATTGAATTTCTTGATTGTTTTTACTAAACTTGTTGAAAGTATAAACAAGAGATAAATATTAAGTTTGCATTACGCACATCAAACGTCCCAACCCTAACTTTTGTGAACGAATCCTTGAATGAGATTGATTCCCTTTATCCCCTTTTAGATAGCATAAAGTGAAGATAGTTATGAATTCCAATCCATGAATCCCTTTTCTATCTTGATTTCTTTCGTCTTCTTTAATTCTTGCTTTCTTAGTTTAATCAAACAAACAAACCAAAATCCCCTTTCTTGGTTACTTTTGCACTATTTAAATATACTTGTTCACACATGAGTCTTTGTGGATTCGACTCTTACATTTGTGCATATTACTACTACGGATCACTAGTGCACTTGCTAGGTAAATTATAATAAGAGGAGAAATTATCCATCAAGTTTTTGGCGCCGTTGCCGGGGAGTAGTTGTGATTGAACAAGTAAATATTTATAGTGAATGCTTGGTCGGCGTTCTTTGATTCCTACCTTGGAGTAATTGAAAGACGACATTGATAGAGTAGGTCGTCGTAAACCGGAATTAGACGAGGGCAATCCCCTCACAATAGACCTAGAGATGGAACTTGAACCCTTAACTACCAGGGTAGAGAAGCAAAAGGCCGAGAGCAGAACCACTGGCTCAAACAATTCAGGACTTCTTACATCCTAAGGTAGACACATCGGTGTCTTGTATAGTGTTCTCCGAAGCAGCAACGAATCTCAAGGTAAAGGTCAATATTTTTCCATGTTACCTAATTATCAAGGTCTTTCTACTGAAGACCATTTGACCTTCTTGAGAGATTATATGATGATTGTTTCACACTTTCCAAGTAAAGAGGAAGTGACTGATAAACAAATTATATTAAAATGCTTCCCCCACTCCATGAAGGGTAATGCAAATACATGGTTAATGATGCTCACATCTAGGAGTATAAGCACATGGGATGAATTGCATGTTGCATTTTTACGCAAATACTACCCACATCCCACATTGGCCATATTTAGACATAAAATAATAGGCTTTACTCAAAAGATAGGACAGCCATTCCACGAGGCTAGGGATAGGTTTAAAATTATGTTGGTCCAATGTCCTCACCACAATTCCTCTACCATTATTGAACCAAACTTTCTATGATGCCTTAAATCCTGTTAATCATGCCATGGTTGACAATGCAGCGGGTGGTTTTTAGGAGCCAAAACCCCACAAGAGACTCAAGACCTTTTTGAGATGTTGGGAGCTAATTCCCAACAAAAGAGTACTAGAGGGAAGGTAAGGGGTGTGCATGAATTGAGCATAAGTGATGAGATTTCTAGGCAGATAGCGCAATTAAATAAAAAACTTGATATGTTAACTACTCATGGTGCTTCTTCAAGTACCAATTCTATTCATGACGCTTGTTTGTGGTTTACATACTTATGCTACTAATTTTTATCCTAGTGGTGCACAATTTGTTTTGGATTCTGAACAGCAATACATATAATCTGGGGTGGAAGAATCATTCCAACTTGTCACGGGGAGGTAATTAAGGTCAACAAAATAAGTCTCTTCTCACTCCACCACCTCAAGGGCAATTTGAGCAAAGGAAAGAGCCTTGGGAAGAGGCCATTGATAGGATGAGGTTGGAGCATCAGCAGTCATCGAGGCAACATGATGTTGCAATAAAGAAGTTGGAGATACAAATAGGGCAACTTGCTGAAGCCCTTCAATGCCACAAGCCCGGAACCTTCCCAAGTCAAGGGCAACAAGCAATCGCCATATCCACCCTACGAAATGGCAAAGTGGTAGGTAAAGATGTAATTTTTCCTTCATCTTTTCCTTCTCCTTCTCATATTCTTGGAAAAGATGTGGAAAAGGGTAAATGGATTGGGGGAAAATTCAAAAGATAACTATACACCCCCAAGTCATATGTACTATCGGTGCCGTTTTTCGGTCGTTTGATGAGGCATAAATTAGAGCAATTGATGTCGAATTTAATGGACATGTTTTTCAAAGTTAGTATTAATCTCCCATTTCTGAAAGTTATTAGAAACATTTTTGCCTATGCAAAAAAAATTCAAGGAAATTAATTCTAAAAAGCATAAGTATGGGAAAGATGAGAAATTGATCATGGGAGAGAGTGTTAGTGCCATAATACGACAAGACCTCCCACCTTAGCAAAAGAATCCCTGAAGTTTCACAATTTCTTTTAATTTAGGGGATTCTAAAAAGGTGAAGGCGATGTAAGACCTTGGTGCTAGCATCAATTCATTGACATACTCCATGTACTTGAAATTGGGATTGTCTGAGTTGAAGCCCACCACAATGACCCTCCATCTTGCCGATCGTTCGATTAGACGACCTATGGGCATAGTGGAGGATGTGATAGTCCAAGTAGGGACTTTTATTGTACCCATGGACTTTATTGTTCTAGAGACCGTTAATGGAGTGGGGAAGTATAGAGAGTCACCCATTTCGCTTGGATTCCCATTCATGGCCACAACCAACACTATTATAAATGTGGGGGAATGGGAGACTGTATATGTTGGTGGTGGGATGAAAGAGTTGAAATCCCGGTGGATGATATCCTGTAAAACCCCATGGATGATGAGGGGGATTCTTACAAGTTTGTGATGAGATAAAAGAGTGTGTGCAAGAGCACTTTTGGAAGGAGAGTGATAGTTGAAAACTAGAGAATATGCTAATTGATGGTAAAATTCTAGGGATAATGCAGACGTTTATGCTATGGCTTCTAACATTAAGGCCGACGAACACTCTTGAAGTGACTAACCGTATCAACCCCTAAACCGCTAACACAATGAGTCGGTGTCACAATTAAAATCATTCTTCACTTTAAAATCTAAACCCATTGATTCATGTGCTCAAATAGAGGAGTGTTATTTTCTTAATATATCTGATTCTTTCTTTATTAATATATTTGATAAAGATAACATCTCTAATAATTTTGTTTAGAATGGAGTTCTTATAGTTTGTGAGGTGAAAGCACCAAATGAGTATGGGGGAAATACCCCCAAGAAGAAGAAGATAAAGGCTAAACAAAAAGCCTCAAAAGTTTCTTGTGTACCACCGAAATTAATAAAGAATGGGACTACATGGAAGGCAGTGGGCGTTTGTGCCCGCGAAAGCATGAGTTGGGCCAAGGGAAGAAAACAAAGGCCAAAGACAAAGTGGCCACCTCTACCCCCAACTAATATTGGGGTAGTAGTCGGGCTAACGACTTTAAACAAATGCGCATATTGGGAGGCAACCCAACTAGGTATGTTTTACTTGGTTTATTTTATTAGTTTGTTGTGTCATGTCATCCTTTGAAACCAAGTCATGTTTTAGTTCTCTATGCTATGAGGACATAACATGTTTTTGAGTTTGGTGGTAGACATCTCTCCCAGTTTGTGGGTTAAGGAGTATATATAGTGTCACCCTCCAAAAAATATAAATATTTAAAAAAAAAAATTTGTTCATATTTGGGATGTTGTCTAAAGTTTATGATGATTTGATGATGTTTTATTTTAAATTTTGAGTGTTGTTATCATATGGGGATATGATTACATTGAAACATGTAAAGTATGATTTCTCCATCTTTCACTTCCATTTATATTATTTTTCTTGATCATTGTTACCAACCTAGAAGACCTTTATAGAATCACTTTGGCATTCTCAGGATCTCTAGAAGACCTTTATAGAATCACTTTGAGTATATATAGTTTTTTATCATTAAAAAAAGACATAAAAAACACAAACATGTTTCACACTTCATTAATTTTCACTAAAAAGAAATTGAAAAATTAGCAAAGGATAATTAAGAAATTTATATTTAAAGAAGAGAGATTTTTTTTTTTTTGCCCAAATCAAATGAAAGAAGTCTCTATTTATAGAGAATTTTTTTTATGAATTTTGGTGTAATTTTTTTTTAAAAATCATTAATTTATTACAAAATAATTTTTTTTATTTATTAGTAAAATTATTATTATTATTATAATTTATAATTAAAAAAAATACTTCACACTCAATTAATTTTCACTAAAAATCAATTGAAAAATTAGCAAAGGATAATTAAGAAATTTATATTTAAAAAAGAGGATTTTTTTTTCTGTGTCCAAATAAAATGAAAGAAGTCTCTATTTATAGAGAAAAAAAAATTATGAATTTTGTTGTAATTTTTTTTTTAAAAAATTAATTTATTATAAAATAATTGAGTTCAAAGAAATGGGATAAAAACAAAAATCTGAAATAAAATCAGCAAATGAACAGGTGACACGTGGACTTTGAATTATTGTCAATTATGCCATTATTGGAAATGACCGAATTGCCCTTTACACAGTGGTCAACACGTGTCCAGCAAGAAAGAAGAAAAAAAAAAAAACCTCCCATTTCATACACGCGCCATTGTAGGCACATGTATGCCAATCTCCCAATTTTGCCCAGTAGCACAGTGACACGTGTATTTTCAGCCACATTATTTTCAATTTTGCCCCGATGTGAAATGACTAAAATACCCTTGTCTTTTGGGGGGAAAACTTTGGCCTTCTTGCTTTTATATATATAGAGATATGCATATAAATATAAATATAGATTTAAACAATTCCTATTTGAAATTGAATCAAAATTTGATTCGATTTAGTTTGTCTAAACCGAACAGCTTACCTAGGGATAGGGATGGAACGGGACGGGTTTGGATCGGATCAGGCCTGATCCGAATTCGATTCGAACACTTTAAACCATTTACCGAACTCGATTCGATCTGAAGTTGTCCGATTCGAGTCCTGATCCGATCTAAAGCTGTCATCTTTTTTTTTTAAGCCACAAAACTCAAGCAGTTCAACTCAGATTATCTAGAAAAATTCAATGTTCAGCAAACCCCAAAAGCTAGATAACTATGAAAACTGAAAGATTCTTGAATTTAATAAACTATAATTCTTGAACTTTCCGTGGGATTTTTTTTTAGAAAGAAACAGGTTAAATCCAGAAGCGTATCAGCATCAAGATGGAATATACCACATTATGGACAAACCCCAGATCATCAAAACAACAATTATAAATCAAATTCTTTTTTTAAAAAAAAAGTCAAAACAGAAAATCTAAGAAAATAAAAAGATAATCCCCAAATCATACATCTCTTTCTCTCTCTAAAATTATACACCAAAATTTTATCTCAATTTCATTTCTAATCTACACACAAACGCTGTTTCTCTCTCATAATATGGCTCAGAAGAGAGAGATAGAGGAGACGGAGCTCAAGGCGCCGGAGACTCTCCCTTTGTTTACGTCGCCGATCGTTTCAGCTCCGTCGCCATCGTCCTCGAAGATCTCTGCAGCTGGTTCCGATGAGCTGACTTTTAGATCTGGTTCCAAAGAGAGAGACGAGCGGGGAGAGACGAGAGGAGAGAGAGACGAGCAGAGAAAGAGAGAGAGGATGAGCTGATATATAGAGAGAGAGAGAGAGAGAAAGAGAAAGAGCAGATATAGAGAGAGCGGATAGAGAGAGAAAGAGCAGAGAGGGAGATGAGCGGATAGAGAGAGAAAGAGAGGCGCCTACATACATATAGAACTTTATTTTTTAGTTATATACGTCGGGACGAGGCGGGTCTCGGGTTGGATCAACAGTGGTACCGATTCCGATCCGAACCCGATTTGGTCATAAAAAATTGAAATCATATTCAAATTTTTTCGATTAGATCATCTTCGATATGAATCGGGTTCGATCAAAAAATTGTCATCCCTAAGCTTACCCCGCTCCGGCTAGAGAATCAATATACTCCCTCCGTCCCACCTCACTTGACACTTATTTTCATTTTGGGCCGTCCCAGCTCACTTCCCAAAATAGCCTACTTTTTATAATTTTATATTCAGACTACCCCACCACTCATTCTCTTTTCTTCATTTTCCACCACTCAATTTATTCAACCAATACTACTATTTATCCTACTCATTTTCTCTCTTCATTTTCTATCATACATTTTTTTTATTTTATTCTTTTTTTTTTTAGTTTTCGTGTCCACCTCAAGGTGTCAAGTGAGGTGGGACGGAAGGAGTATTAGGCAACAGTCAGCTCCCCCAGGCCCAATTTCTGATGCGAAATAACTCATACTCCGTGTTTGTCAAACCCAACTGAGCCCAAGTCGTTCGAATAAGCCTCTAGCCTGTTAGGCCCTACGCTGAACAAAAAAACCAACGGGGTCGCACTACCTCTAAATCTCGTCCGGACACAAAAACGAAATCTCAAGAGAGAATAGTATAAAGAAAAATGGCGAGCGACGGGGCGGTAGTGGAACCGGCGGCGGTGGCGGAGGTAGTGGAAAAGCAACCACACAAATTACAGAGGAGGTGGACGTTTTGGTACGATAACCAATCCAAACCTAAACAAGGCGCCAATTGGGGTGATAATCTTCGCAATGTCTACACCTTTGACACCGTCGAAGAATTCTGGTGGTATATGTCTCTATCTCTCTATCTATATCTATTCACAAATTATATGTAATTTTTTTGATGTTTGTGCGTTTGTAAGGTTCCATCTTTATCATCTTTCTAAGAATTTATGCTTATTTAGGCAAGTTTATTTGAAATTGTTAGGTTAATTTACTCTATATAGATTCTTTGAGAATCGATGTTAAAATATATGGGTGATTAAGTATTGTGAGGAAAATTAGAGAGCTTGAGGTAAATGTTTGAATGCAGGATCTAGGAAATCCAACTGCCTCCATACGGACCATACCCCTAAAACCCGGCTATCCTGTGCATAAACTCTCCCGACTGAATACATTTATTCATTGTAGATTGAGATCTTCATCGATCTTGGTGCAAACATAGATAAAATAGTAGAAAAGAGCATCTTTCTAGCCAATAAAAAGGTTTGTGCATCGATTATCTTATCTATGGGCTATAATGGACAGTCCCATTAATCATCATTGTAGTCATGCCTATCAATGCTCAATTTTTTATTTGAGATTTTAAAATTATCAATCCAATTATTGGATCTGAAGCCACTTTACAAGTGACAACCACTACAAAACCTTTGTAACTAGAACGGTAGAACCTTTCCTCGCTTATCATGTTGGAATTTCCATCGATTCTGTCAACGTCTAGACAATGCTGACGAAGCTACTAATGATGTTGTAGGATCCATTAACACCAGTATGCTACACTACAGTAACCAGTAACCACCGTCGTCGTTTCCAAATAAATGAGAAGTTACAACTGCTACAAAACCTAACTAGTGCCCTTTCCCACTTTTAGTTTAAGCCACACTACAGTAACCACCATTGTTGCTCTCTAAAATGAAGTGGCTTTTACCAACACCACTGAACAACCAACCCAACAATTTATGACTTACCTTAGCTTTATAACAATCAATTTAGATAAGAATCTTATGGCTATGTATTATGAAGTCGGACAAGAAATATCAATCTTCACCAAACAAATGAGTATTGATGACCAAGTTCATCTCCAGAGGAGATGCTTTTATCTGCAACGGGTCATGGTGGGCTGTTTGTGTGGATAGTGAGCTGAACTGAATGTCAATAGACAAGGAATCATTGGCACTAAACAGTAAATGTATGTTATAAATAAAAAATGGTCAAATTGATTTTGATAGTCAAAGTATGACATCTGATGATTCTAAGTGTACTTATGCTATCTAAATTGATTTAATGAATGCAAAAAAGTTGGAATTCAATATTGCATTTGTTTTGAAACTGTTACTTTTCTTGCAGTTTGTATGATCAGGTATTTAAGCCCAGTAAACTGCCAGCAAATGCTAATGCTGAATTTCATCTGTTCAAAGCTGGCATTGAGCCCAAATGGGAAGATCCTGAGTGTGCAAATGGGGGAAAATGGAGTGTTACCAGTAGCAGAAAGACAAACCTTGAGTCCATGTGGCTAGAAACTGTAGACAACTTATCCTTTTGGATACTTTTTATGTTATTTTTTCTTACCTTTTCTGAGCAGAGTGCGTTTTGTTTTGTTTTCATGTTCATCATATAATGAGTTTCTCTTGGTACTTATTTGGTAGTTAATGGCCTTAATTGGGGAGCAATTTGATGAGGCTGATGAGATATGCGGGGTAGTTGCTAGTGTCCGTACAAGGCAGGATAAACTTGCGTTATGGACGAAAAATGCAGCTAATGAGTCTGCTCAGGTAACAATTTCTGTAGTTGGCATTCATAAATGGTTTATCATTTTCTTTAATGTTGTAACTATGTTAGTTTTTCATTCAGTTAATGTGAAATTTGAGCTTTTGTACAGAATACCGTGATATTCACTGTTCATAAAATGCTTGGTTTTATTGTTTTTGCTTTTGTTTCTTTATTTCAATTGGCAAATCTAATGCACTATCTCAAGTTGGGGATAGAATATTGAATTAAAATTGTATTTCATTGTGTTGCTATGATAACCTGTTAAAAGTAAGCAGGCTTCTGTTTTTGTTAAATGCAAAGTAGATGCTATGTCTTTGAATCTAGTGATTGCTGAATGCCATACAAAAGATTATATTTGGAAGAATACAATGGGTTAGGGTCAAGTCTACGGTTGAAGCAATATTTTAACAAGTAGACGGATGGAAAAGGAAGCAACAAACCACTGGAAACTTCAAGTTGCAAGGTGATACCAAGTAGGGATGGCAATGGGTCGGGGTAAGGTTGGGTTTGCTTTGAACCGGACCCGCCATGTGCTAACATTAGTTAAATTCGAACCCGCCCCGCCCCTCCCCGAAAGCTAGAGCACTTGTATCCGACCCACCCGACCCGGGACTACCAAAATTGGGCTCTTCTGTCTGAAAATTTCAAATAGGTTAATTCTGAAGCCCAAAAATCTGAAGGAAGCACGATGGTCTATTCTGGGAACCTTCCATGCCGGAGACGATCAAACTAAGGCATCGCCTGTGACGTTGCGACCACTAGTAACCCTGATTTGATTGCACGAAAAAAATAGATGTGGGTGCTCCGGCGAAGAAGACAGAGCCCGCGACATCAAGGATGCTACAACGTACTTCTAGAAACCCAGATCTGGGTTTTCTTAGTGGCGTGTGATGAGAAAGTTGGAGCGGGGGCGGAAGGGTTGGTGATGAAGATGGATCTGGTGGTGTGATGGAAGTCTAGGAGTTTGAGGAGGGGGAATGCGTGTGTGAGGTGGAAGGAAAGGGCGATGTAACGATAGCAGAGAACAAGGAGGGGACGATGGAGGAAGGGACATGGATGAAGAGAGGTTTTAGACAAATGGTTAGAGTGTATTTTGTAATGATTGTATCAGTTTGTTTGAGTTGGGAAGAGTAACAGAAAATCTTCGAAGAATGGACAGGCATACTGTCATAATTACACCATACCAAATATATATAATACTTTTTCACAAATGCATTAATATTATATGTGTCGGATCAGATAGTCGGGTTAGAATTATAGAAACCGGAATTCGCTTGGGTTTTAAAAATGTTTACCAAACTCTATATTTTTAGGGGGGGGGGATTAATCACGTGTTCGATCACGTTCAGACAAATTGCCATTTCTAATACCAAGATGTGTCCTGATAGTATTTGTGTTTTCTAGAGGCACTATAAGTTGTACTTGCCCTGCATGTAGGCCAGATTCTTGCCTTGAATGCATGGGAGGCCAGGTCTTGCCTTGCTTTTCAATTGGTAGGAATGTGACTCTCTCAACTTGTACTGAAAAGATATCTGCCAATACCCTAAGGGGGCGTTTGTTTGGGCGGAATTGGCCATTCCGGGGCGGAATGGAATGGTCAATTCCGTTGACTTCATTCCTTCTCCCCGTTTGGTTTGTAGGAATGAAAAATTTTCCATTCCCTACGGAATGAATTTTCATTCCTTGGAATGGATTTTCATTCCTTCCAAAAATGGATGGAATGATGAATTCCTTAGGGAATGGAATTTTTTTTTTTTTGACCAAAATACCCCCAAACCCAAACCACCCCTACCCCCCTACTCACCCCCAATCAGCCCCTGCCCTACCCCACCCCCACCCCCTACCCCCCCACCCTCCCCCACAAAATTTTTTTTACTCATTTTGCATACCCCCTACCTACCCCCCACCCCCCACGAAAAAAAAATATTTTTTTACTCATTTTGCATCCCCCCTACCTACCCCCCCACCCCACCCCCCACCTCACCCCCACCCCACCACCCACGAAAAAAAAATATTTTTTTACTCATTTTGCATACCCCCTACCTATCCCCCCCACCTCCCCCCCCCCAACCAATTTTTTTTTTAAAAAGGGTAAATTGGTCATTTTATATGCTTTCATTCCATTCCTATAATTTGTATTTTCAAACCAAACATGATTTACCAAGGAATTGAATGACAATTTCATTCCATTCCGTGCCAACCAAACGGAGGGGTTTGACCAGTTTTTTTCCATTCCAATTCCTTAAGGAATTCAATTCCATTGACCATTCCATTCCTTCACTTTTTTTTCACCGAAACAAACGCCCCCTAACTTGTCCCTGAACATGTATATGTTGAATCCCTTTACTAAGTATACGCTATAACAGAACATGTCCAAAAGAACTTGTCAAACATGTTATAGGGCCGTTCCTAGCGTTTCATATGACCGGGGCAAAATTAAATAATTTGCCCTAATAACTTTATATAGCTACACACATATATCTATATATCATTAAAAATAATATTATAGTATAATTCGTTAATGTATACTACCCTCCGTCCCATTAGAAATCACTCAGTTACTGTATACGCGTGGATTAAGGAAAAAAATAATGATATAAATGTTGTGAGTGTAAAAGTAAAATAGGAGAGAGAATGAGTGGAGGGAATAGTAAATTATAATGATGTTGTGAGTATTAAAATAATATAGAAGAGAGAATGAGTGGAGGGAATAGTAAAGATTCTTTGCCATTTTAGGAAGTGTGTGATTTGTAGCGGGACGTCCAAAGAGGAAAGTGTATGATTTGTAGCGGACGAAGGGAGTATATGTTCATTAGTTGTTCAAATTTTTATAACTTTATTCTATTTTTATTATTCGTTATATTTTTTCTCACTTTAATCAATGAGAAAAAAATTAAGCTAACATTTACAATTTGAGAATATGTGTGTAAATTAAATATGAAAATATTTATAATTGATATGGTAATGTTATAGATAAAAAAATACAATGAAATTTTTAGAAAAATTACTTTATGTCTTCAAAATTGAAAGATATTTACCGATTACACAAGACGAAATTAAAAAAGAAGTACTATAACCATATAAAAACAATAAATGTGAAACAGAGATTATGTATGACAAATTTATTTATTTTATTTGATCCAGTGAAAGGGAAATCGAGAGAGATGTTATGTACAACTAAAATTTAAACTTGTAATTAATAAATTTATAGATATATATAAATATAAATGCATTGGATTGTAGATAACAATAATGCAAGGTTATAAGACCATAATCAATAATCTATAAATAGAAAAAAATTATGATTTTCTATGATTTGAATCTATGAGTTATATATTAATAAAATTATGATTCAAATTAAATATATTAGATCTTAATATTTTGAACCTTATAAACATACTCCCCGTCCCATAATAAATGTTACTTCTTTCTCTTTTGGATTTCTCATTACAAATGTTATAATTTAAAAATGAAAACTTGATAGTAATTATTTATTCAATGAGACTTATCTGTCACACTCACAACATTAATTCAATTAGTATTTACTACCCAACTTTTATTTACTACTTTACTTTTCATACTTACAACATATACTCCACTATTTACTGTATATTATATAATATGTTATGACACACATGGAGTAAATATTACACATATAGAATAACACATAGAATAACACGAATACTTAAAATTTAATCTGAGACAAAATACAAATAAAAATAAATTTATAAGACTTATAAAGATAACTTAGAATTGGGGGCTTAATTATTTAAGCTAAAACCTATCTCCTATTTAGCTATTACTCACTTACAATCAAATCAACACATTTATCATCTAATCAACACATTACTTATTAAATTATTTTGCACTAATATTGCATATTAGTAAAAAATTCAAGTGTTATACACTATACTGGACCATAGTTGCGAAAGGCTAGCGCCTCTCTCGACCGCCTCGCCGTTTTGGCGCCTTTAGGGGTCGACCGCCTTTTCATTTTATGGCGGGCTGTTGTGTGCCTTTTAGGCTAGGCGAGGCGTTTCTTGGTTATGGTGAGAGGCGTGAAGAGTCCGTCTTTGTCAAAAGGCATAATAAGCGTATGTGTAGTGTTAAACTAGGTCATTTTGTAATTCTATTTTTAATAATTTAAATTACCCAATGCGTTGTTTTGGGATAATATGAAGTAAAGATAGCTTGTGGCGTATATGAGAAAGAAAGATATCCATAATTTCTCTCGAGCGATCAAAAGAAAATGAGTGCGATAAATAACAAATTAGAACGACGACAAAGGAGTGGGACAAAAACACTACAAATATCATGTTTTATTCAATTTTTTAATGGGAGGTTTGCAACTTTTAATATGTTTACTAATTTAATTTGTTTTTCGCTTTACTTTGGGTCTCCTTCGTCATTTGGAGTTTTAACTATATCTTATGTTCATCTCTAGTAAAGGAATTATACATTTGAAATTATATATTCGAATTCACCTATTTTACGCTTTTATATGACTACTTGTTTACTGATTTGAACATAAAATGTGTTTTTTATCTTAGAATTCTCACTTTTGGGTGTTTCAGTTGTGTTAAGTTGCTATTACATGTGAAATTGTGACATTTATTTAATGCAAAATTCTTGTTTTTAACATGTTTAAGCTTTGTTTAATATATTTTACATATATATTATTTTACTATTCCTTTTGTTCTATTTTACCGCCTTGCTTACCTTTCGGCCGCCTTTCAACCGCCTCGCCGTTCGCCTTTTCTAGGAACTTCTCGCCCGCCTTTCGCCTTTAACAACTATGTACTGGACATAATATTTGTGCCCCTAGCTGGCGTGGGCCCTGGGCGGTCGCCCATTTTGACCTACCCCTTGGGCCGGCCCTGTTTACAAGCCAATAAGCGATTTCATTTTGCAGACTCCTGCAGTGTGCAACTACACCAATTTTTTTTTAACATAGTCCGGTATGTCTTTACATCATGTTCTTTACTATGTTAGAAGATTTCGTACTTTACTACCTCTAGGTTTATCTACACACGGATGTGTGGTTTATAAGTTACTCCCATCTCAAATTCCTGTACCTTCTAGATTTAGAAGCATGTATTTTACTATGTCAGAAGATTTCATACTTTACTACCTCTAGGTTGAAGAAATGAATGGTACACCCAAAATGGAAGTTTTTGAAATTTAAGTTGTGACGGAAGGAGTATGCCCTTAATGAACTCCCCATATGTCATTATGATTAGAAGTGTAAACAAGAGCATCATGAATGTGACTAGGGAGGGATTAGCAGTTTCCAAAAAAAAATTGGACATTCAGATGGGGCAAGATTTCTCGGAGAACCGACATTCATGTAAAAATGGATGGAGTATAAAAATAAGTTTACGATTTTAGGGGGTCATATTACAAAATTAAAGGGCGGGGGCATACTTGTCAAATGCGAAAGGCGAGAGGCGGGCGAGACGTACCTGAATGAAAGAGGCGAAAGGCGGACGACAAAGAGGCGACCAAACCTGGAAAAAAAAAGAAAAAAATTAGTAAAAATATATATTTGCATATAACATATAAAAAAAAAGCTTAAAACATGTTATGAACTTGAGTATGACATGTTTAAAACCCAAAAGTAATAATTCCAACACAAAAGTCGCATGAATTCCATGACGCTCAAATCAACAAAACAAGTACCAGACTACAAGTTTAAGAAAGTGAAATAAACAAAGTCTTTAACAAAATAAAATAAAGAAAATCAATCACTATCATCATCTTCCTCATCCTCCACAATTCGAACATCTAGATCGTCGCTATCTGTATACTCATTCTCATGTACATTCTCTTCAAGGAACTCAAGTTCTTCCTCGTCTTCTTCATCAACAAGTTGTAGAGCTGGGGGTGGTCTCCTAGATCTAGGACGTAATGATGTGCAAAGTCTATATCAAAGTACTACCTGTGGAAACGGCCATAATCAAGGGACTTTTAATTTGACACATTATGGAGTATACAGGAAAATTCTAATGATAAAGAAATACTTCCTCCGTCCCATAATGATAGTCTCATTTGATTATTCAAACATTTAGCTACGTATTTTCATTTCCATCCCTAGCCTTAATGAGGTTTAGTTGTACTCCCTTTTCTTCCTTGGTTGGCTTTCATCCTCTCACTTCCTCTTCTTTCTTGGTTGGCAGTTTTGGAAGTTCAATGATTAACCTAACAATTAAGGAAATAAGACTATCTTTTTTGGGACAAACAAAAATGTTAAATGGGAACATCTAAATGGGACAGAGGGAGTATATGATCATAGACAAAACATAAATCCTAGCTGACTATAGTCCAGAAAAACAAGATACAGAGCATTTCAGGGTTTGGCTAGTGTATGCTGAGTTGTGGTTCTCCACTCCTTGTTATCATCCTCCTCCACACGCCAAATGCTAATTTCACCAATTGCTGCTTTTGGAAAATCTGTAACTTCTCTTTTGACAGTATTGTGAACTGAAGCAGCTCTGCAGCTGGAGCAACACCAACTTGGCGAATGATTCTTTCATAAAAATGAAAGGTTGTTGAAAACTATAAGAGATTATACAAGATGGGGTCACCAGGGAGCAAAGCATCCCCTTTCTAGAAAATCGTAAGATAACGGAGAGGTTAAAGAACGAAAAAGAAAGCATTCTAAGATAATATTAGTATATAAAATTCTAGTGTTATATGTATAAGTCAGAAAAGTGAATTATAGTTTGAGTTAATCAAACCATGTCTTTTCAATGATAATTTGGTACGAAAACCTGAAAGGGAACGCCAACTCATAGTTAAGACAGTTTCACTCCTGCTCGAAGTATCTTTAGCTATACAGGTGGAGTGTGCCTTTCGTATATCCTCACCCGAAATGAAACTCGAAGTTGTGAGGTTAATTTGAACTCTACAGGTGGTATGAGGGCTGGACTATATCAAGATTATTGAGTTACTCTAGGCTGTTGAGCATAAAAGGAAGGTGTGATTTGTTTTGTTTATCAAACTGAAAATGGAGTTGAAGAATGCATTTATGAAATAAAGTTTGGATTTCAACTTGATGTGCACTTATTCTTTTAGTTTTGCTCGTAGGTTTCCCTATGTCCTTTATTGTGTTCCATCCTAGTTTGTCAGTTTTCATTTCCTTCTGAAACAATTATTTGTTTTAGCATGTTGTGCAAGAATCCAATGCACTCTTTCTCAATCATTATATATTAGTACATTATTACCTGGCTTCCACAATTGCGCCCTTGGTGCATGGTTGGTTCTATAGGTATTCCTTGTATTTATGCCGTGTAGTAAATATACAAACCAAAACTTTGTACTCCCTCTCTCCCCAAACGGATGTCCAAAAATTGAAAATTTGCTCTTGATCAAGAGCAGATTTGATTTTGGACATTCATTTTGGAACGGAGGGAGTATTTGTTATTGAACTTTCATGCTAAATAGCCGTGTCACTATTTTACTGCTCGCTACATGGACTGTTAGTTCTTTGAATCCAGATATATATAGCAAAATCTTTGTGCTTAAAAGAGATAATTTCTAGCTTCTTTGTTAGACTAAGAGATGTGTTTGCGTGAACTTGTGTCTATAATGTCACTTGTCCCTAAAATGGCATATTAAAAAAGAATTCTGTGTGACTAATTTGCTTGTCAAGTGGTCCATGGCAGCCATATGCCCTCCTTAAGGCTTGGAAAAGGCCCTAATAAAACAGCCCAACACATCAAGCCTTGGCCTTTGAGTAGGCATATGGCATGCTAGAAAGTATTTCTACTAAACCATACTGAAAAAGTATCATTTCGTGATAATTATCTTGCTAATTATTAGCTTTCCAAAATTTTCGATCTATTTTTCAGTTGATTAGCACTAGTTATGACTCTTGTGATGTGCAGACAAGCATTGGGAAAAAGTGGAAGGAAATTATTGATGTTAATGATAAGATCACGTTCAACAGCTTTAATGTAATTTTCCTTGCATCTCTATTTTGTGTGTTTTGACTTACTAGTTGTTTTTGTGGGGATTACGCTAAACATTTCTTTCTCCCTTGATGATTTGATTATTGCAGGATGAATCAAAAAGGGACAGATCAGCACAAAAGAAGTATAGCGTGTGAGATCGTTGTTGAAGGTGTCCGTCCCTGCCTCGTCTGTTGCCAAACCATGCGGAATACTAGAATATCCATATATGCTTGTTTACTTTTCTTCTTAATTATATTTGCAGTATTTTGCTTGTCAGATTCTTTTTGATTATCCGACATTTGTTTTCTACATAGGTTTTTATGCAACTCATGCTTGCCCATTTCTTTGACAACAAGTAAAAATACACTACATTAGCAAGGATTTGTCTTTTCTTGCGGATTCCGCACTGCTTCTGCCAAAGCTCCTTTGCTGCGCTGCTCCGTGTGATATGTGCCCAATTCACGTGGGTCCAATTTTTATGATAACCATCAAAAGTGAGCTCCTTTAAGTTTTTATATGAAGAAGAGTAACAAATAGTATGAATTAGACAAAATATGGAAGTCATTAATACAAATCTATAGGCTCGGAATCCATCTATAAGCACATGTGGGATGATCAAGCTAGGAATCCGAGTTTTTCTCCATTCTTCTTTGCCAATCGAATAAGCCCCTGTCGTTGCTTTGCATCTGCTCCTATTGATTTGCAGAATTCCGTAATCACCTGAAATGTAGTTGTTCTTTTATGTCAGAAAACTCAAAGCTTTGTCTGCTTCACATTTCTTCTATTATCACATTAATCTCATGGATTATGGTTTAAAAATGCGTTCACATATACTTTTCATCGTTGTGTGATGTGTTACAACATCTATCGAGTAATCAAAATGAATGTCCAAAAAAAATGGACATTCATTTTGGAACGAACAAGTTATTTTTCTTTGAAGTTCCATATATGGTGGTAGTGTTGCAATTTTATTACTACTACTTTCACAAAAGGTTAAAACTGCTTATTCATGGTTCATTCTGTCAAAGTTCAATCAAGTTGGCCACCAGAATATAGAACCAATGCTATCTTTTGGGACACGGATGAATCTGATATAATTAAAGAGTGTGATACCAGAAACAAGCAAATATAAGTAGTATTACAGAGATAGAGTGTGTACCTGAGAGTGCAAAGCAATGGCTTTGCCTCTAAGCTGATTGAACCTCTTCTTACCAATTATATTACGCGCAACAACAACCGCAGGCGCAAATATACCCTTTCCTTCATTCACATTCCCCATCACTATCCGTAGCCTCATTGGCTTCCCTACTCTAACCATATTGGGTGAACATTTGTTCAACATATTGGGTGCACCATCTTCACCACAAATCGAACTTTTCCAACTTCCCCGGAATGATGAAGACGAAGAAGAAAACCCGGTTGCCGAAATCGAAGTAGTAGCCATTAAAGTGCAAGCTTGAATATTGTAAAGATTTCCCCTTCTGCTGCTTTGTTGAAGCAGTAGGAAGGCTGTTGTTGAGAATATGGCTGTGGTGTAGGGAGGAGGAGGAGGAGATATGGTGATTTTGGTTTGAATTGGTGTAGAGATAGGAGCCTTTGGTTTGAGGATTAAATAAGGGCCACACATACTACATATTGGTGGCTTTAATTTTTGGTTGGTGTTTTTTTTCTTTCTTTTACGTGAACTTGAATTTTCTACTCTTGTGTCCTCATTCTAGAGTTCGGGTAGCAGTCCGGCTTAGACACATCTTTTTCGTTTATTTATTTTCAATTTTCAATTGTACAATCAGTTGACGTTATTTTAAACATTTTATTGAACATACTGATCTCATTCAATTTTGTCCGTCAATTTGCTATTTATTCAATCTCTTTCTTCCAATGTAGAAATATCGAATCCTCCATTACAAACTAGACATATATTCAATTTACTTGGGACACTAAAATTTTCTTTTTCTCTTCTCTCGTGATTTTTAGGAAAATATTCCAACACAGGTTCAGTCGACATTAACGGGTGGAATAATCACTCTATTCCACCTAAGCTTGCCAATAAAATGATTTTGGAGCATTTTGTATCAACCGGTTGATGTTTATATGGAGCGGTTGATGTCCGACAGATTTGTCTTTTTTTTATTTGCAAATTGAATATTTTGCTTTAAAAAATTAATACTCCACTTCCCAATCTTTTTTTATCTTTTTTATTCAAAATAAAATGTCAGTTTTTTAAAAAAGTTTCCTAAAAAGCATTTGAAGAGGTTTATGAGTGTGAAGGGAAAAAGTTGTTAAAGGTTTATAGAACTGAGAGTGCGTAGGATGATGATGTGATAAATTCCTAAACCCCTGTTTATAAGTAAGGATGCCCTTAGTTCTTGTGTAGATATGGAAATACTCAAATTTTATTTTCTCTTCTCTCTTGGATTCAGTTGACTAGTCAAACTCTTTATTTATTTGTAAAAAATGTTTATAGTATGATAAATTACATTAAAATTATGACTTAGAATGTAGAAATACTAGTACTCCTCTGCCCGTATCAATAGCACGGTGACAATACGACATAAATAAAGTGTTGTTGATATCATGATCCTAAAAATGTAGTATATATATCTAGTATCTATCATCACACTGTAAATAATCAAACAACAATGACACAGAAACTTACATCCTTCCGTGAGAATTTTTCCATTCAAAGATATACTATCAATATGATACATCCAGGAGGTCCGATGAAGGTTAAATATCTGCTGGATTGTGCAGCAATAAGTTAAGAATCTGAAGTCATACAATATTATAAACGTAGTTATGAGTAGAAAAACAAATAGAAGCAATCAAATTAATTTAATTTAGTTTTAACCTAAGCAAATTACATGATTTGGCAAAACATAGAGACACACATAAATTAAATAGTTCGCATATAATGATTTTGAAGAAAACACCGATTCAAATAAAAATACATGTAGAAAGAAAGATTAAATATGTAACATAAAAAGGATACTGAATATGAAATGATGCCCACTCATGCAAATAAACATGAGAATGAACTCAAAATTGAAGCCCAATTGGGCAAATAAACTTAAGAATAAAATCAAAATTCAAAATAAAAAATAGACATTGAAAAAGGGCACCTGATGAGAGAAAAAAATTAAAGTCTTTCAATTCTACAAAAACATGATTTCATACCCTAGTCGTCTACGAATTTCAATTCCGACTCTGATGCTAGTTAAAAAGATGGCTTTAGGATTTGCTCAGCAAATTCGATAAATCATTACGCAAAATCGCGGATCTCATTGCTATGACTTTCACTCAGCATGCTATAATGGTTGTCGGTGAAATTGTTTGACTGAGAAGAGAGGGAGACGGGAGAGTGACTGGGTAGAGAGTTGCGTCCGAAAGAGGTGATTGTTTCACCGTTAGATCACTTTGAATTTGGTCAACTCAATCGAATTTTGACCGTAATTTTATGAAAATTTAGATATTTTTATGCAATTATAAAAATTATTATTGTTTCACCATTAGAAATACTATCAATGACAATTTTTAGAATTTCATGAAAATATATATATTTTTCTATAAAATTATTCATATTTTTTTTATAAAATATGTCAAAACTTGATTGAGTTGATTCTGCGAAATAAAGGGAGCGATCGGATCTATCCATTTACATTTGAATTTAAAATCTTGGTACACGTCAATTTTCAAATAATAGTTATGTATACTATTACTATATTATTATACTCCCGTCCTGTTTCACGTGAATGGAAATTTTTAGTCAAATTAATGTAACTTTGATCAATAATTTAAATAAAAAATAGTAATTCTAATAAAAATTTAATTTTTTATTATAACACAATTAATAATATTTTCAATAATGATATTTAAATTTTTATAAGAATTATTATTTTCTATTTAAATTAATAGTTAAAATTATTGCAATTTGACAAAAAGTCTCGTGATGGAGGGAGTATGTATTGAAATACAAACCGTCAATCTACATCCTTATGATCAAACAAATTGAAAAGAAATCAAACGACTGAAAATAATAAAAAAAAAACTGATTAATAGTAGCCCTAGA
Organism: Adenophora triphylla var. japonica; assembly: GCA_022495995.1. NCBI lineage: Eukaryota > Viridiplantae > Streptophyta > Magnoliopsida > Asterales > Campanulaceae > Adenophora > Adenophora triphylla. The sequence goes on along the minus strand of JAFEMH010004043.1, from coordinate 74,094 downwards.
ATCGTAGCAGTTATGGACTGAGCATTATTGTAAATTAGATTTTTGGAGCATAGGTATTTTTTATCCAGATTTAATCCTAGCCCTGGGTAGAGAGTTGCGTCTGAAAGAGGTGATTGTTTCACCATTATATCACTTTGACTTTGATCAACTCAATTGAATTTTGACCGTAATTTTATGAAAATTTAGATATTTTTATGTAATTATAAAAATTGTTATTGTTTCACCATTAGAAATACTATCAATGACAATTTTGAGAATTTCATGAAAATAGCTATATTTTTCTATAAAATTATTCATATTTTTTTTTATAAAAATGTGTCAAAATTTGATTGAGTTGATTCTGCGAAGTAAAGGGAGCGATCGGATCTATCCATTTACATTTGAATTTAAAATCTTGGTACACGCCAATTTTCAAATAATAGTTATGTATACTATTACTACATTATTATACTCCAGTCCGTCCCACGTGAATGAAAATTTTTAGTCAAATTGATGTAACTTTGATCAATAATTTAAATAAAAAATAGTGATTCTAATAAAAATTTAATTTTTTTATTATAACACAATTAATAATATTTTCAATAATGATATTTAAATTTTTATAAGAATTTTTATTTTCTATTTAAATTAATAGTTAAAATTATTGCAATTTGACTAAAAGTCTCGTGATGGAGGGAGTATGTATTGAAATACAAACCGTCAATCTACATCCCTATGATCAAACAAATTGAAAAGAAATCCAACGATTGAAAATAAAAAAAAAAGTTAAAACTGATTAATAATAGCCCTAGAATCGTAGCAGTTATGGACTGAGCATTATTGTAAATTAGATTTTTGGAGCATAGGTATTTTTTATCCAGATTTAATCCTAGCCCTGGGCAGAGAGTTGCGCCCGAAAGAGGTGATTGTTTCACCATTAGATCACTTTGACTTTGATCAACTCAATCGAATTTTGATCGTAATTTTATGAAAATTTAGATATTTTTATGCAATTATAAAAATTGTTATTGTTTCACCATTAGAAATACTATCAATGACAATTTTTATAATTTCATGAAAATATCCATATTTTTCTATAAAATTATTCATATTTTTTTTATAAAAATGTGTCAAAATTTGATTGAGTTGATTCTGCGAAGTAAAGGGAGCGATCGGATCTATCCATTTACATTTAAATTTAAAATCTTGGTACACGCCAATTTCCAAATAATAGTTATGTATACTATTACTACATTATTATACTCCCGTCCTGTCCCACGTGAATGAAAATTTTTAGTCAAATTGATGTAACTTTGATCAATAATTTAAATAAAAATAGTGATTCTAATAAAAATTTAATTTTTTATTATAAAACAATTAATAATATTTTCAATAATGATATTTAGATTTTTATAAGAATTATTATTTTCTATTTAAATTAATAGTTAAAATTATTGCAATTTGACTAAAAGTCTCGTGATGGAGGGAGTATGTATTGAAATACAAACCGTCAATCTACATCCCTATGATCAAACAAAATAAAAAGAAATTAAACGATTGAAAATAAAAAAAGCTAAAACTGATTAATAATAGCCCTAGAATCGTAGCAGTTATGGACTGGGCATTATTGTAAATTAGATTTTTGGAGCATAGGTATTTTTTATCCAAATTTAATCCTAACCATTTTTTGTCTTTTATGAAATTGAATCTGTATCACTCTTTGTGTGGCTGTTATTCTTGAGGTGTATTGTAATATAGACTAGTACAGACCCCCCGTGCGGACCGCACGGGTCAGTACCTCCAATCTATCTTTATTATTTTTCACATCACCTTCAACCTACTCTATTATTCACTATCGAGTACCCGCCACCTTCTATGTAAAACCATCAAAACTAACCTGGAAACCAAGAGACAAATTATGTCGAAAAAGTGATTAAAAGAAAAGCAAAAACTGAGGATCAACCTATTTGTGGCATTGAAAAGTTTTCAATGGTTAGATTCAACATTTTATGATAGAAAACATTAAGTACATCATATGAAAAAAATATTAAAATATTATACAAATAAAGCATCTCCATATCCACATCCACCCTCACCCCACCCCATCAACCGCCACCCCCACCACCACACACACACACAAAGAAAAAGAAAAATAAAAAGGAGGCAAAAACAAATTTGAAACATTTGGGATTTGGGTGATCGATAAAAAATAGAAAACTTTAAGCACTCTATATATGAGTCATCCTTTATGAAGCATCTTCTACATAATAAAAATATATTATATGCACCCCTCATACCCCATGAACCCCCACCCACCCACCAGCTCTCTCTCTAGGGCACATAAGCGCGCGCACACACACACACACACACACACACAATAAGTAAATCCATAGTCAAAATCCCCCCCCCACGCACACAATATGCCTCCGACCAAGCTATGGCCAAAACGCTTTAGGAGAGTCCAAGAGAGAGTTGGTTATGTGCCAAAATAGGAAGTTACTAAGTCGGGTCTTCACCGAGCTTAGAACCATAATATCAGATCAGGAAAAACCCCATATACATACGCTCTCAAATTTCGAGTTTCAGAAGTGGACAACTCAAAATAGAATATAGTCTGTAATAAGATGATGGAGAGTTTTTAGTCGGCATACAATGTCATTTACCTATCAAATGTAAATAGTTCCTCTACTCATGTATGAAGCCTTTTCTTAAGCTACTTGCCAAAGATCATAAAAATGGCAAAGAATAAAGAATCTTGAGCAAAACAAATGAGCCTCTAGATAAACACATAATTTCATTTCAACGAATCAACTATAGGGTAATGAATTGTTCCTAAATGACCTATCTCTTTTACTGTTTTACCTAAGTAATTAATTTGCAGTAAATAACAACGAAATAATTTGGCCATGAAAAATGTTTTTTTCGAAAGAACGTTAGTTGAAAACGACATATGAAAATGTCATCGAAAACTTGTGAAACGGTTAAAACAATGATGCATGTGCAAGTACTATTAAAACCACGATTTCAAATTAATAGCATTTACATTTTTAGTTATCCAATATTTTTCAATAAATTGACAAAATTATCCTTTTTATGGAGTTTATGATATATCTTAGGGAGATATTATAGTCACTACAAAATAATAATCTAATATAATAATGAATTATTTTTCTAGAGTAAAGAAAAATTTTCATTTTCTTTTTTAATAAAACTAAATTATTTTATTTGAATTTTTTTTAGGTTTTCATTTTTCATAAAAAAAAAATACAATTATTTGTGATCCACTGCCTCCCTTAATTATATTTTCTATAAGAAGGAAGAAACCACAACATATTGACGTCATATTTATATTATAAATTTTTCAGAATAAGTTTTAATATATTTAATCTACTCTAATAAAAAAATATTTGTTAGTAAATTCACCATTTAACTTAATAATTAAAATTAATAATTATTTTTACACTGTCAACATAGTAAAATTCAATTTTGTTAATAAAAATTATTAATTATTTACATCAGTTAGTAACCGGTGTAGGAGAGTTTTTTTTTTTTTTTCCAACTTTAAATTTAGACCGCTCTTTATCTTTTGCGAGATCAAATCTGAGTCACTCTTTGTGTGGCGGTTAGATTTGACCTCTATTGTATTATAGATTACACTTTCAAACAAATGAGAAAAAGAAACAAAACAATTATTACTCTGAACCGGATTTAGTTTTGGACATAAATTCAGAATAATTTCCTAGTCTTCCCATAAAATTGGACGGTAGAGAAACATCAAACACTCAACCCCTTACTTTTTGACTAAGTAAATGAAGAAAAATTAAAATCTAAATTAAAGACTCATAGGTTTATTATTTTCCCGTGGGTGTGGGTTTATTGGAGAATTCTATATACAAGGCACCTTACATACAAGGCACCAATAATCCCCAAACTATCCTTCGTCTGTCGTGCTCGAAAGGACGACAAGAAGCCTTCATGTCGTGTACTTTTACACGACATAAACTAATTGGGTTAAATAATAGGTCGTATGAAATTATACGAAATTTAAATTTACTTTGTCATTAATTTCGTACACAACAACACGATATCATGTACTAAAATCGTGTATATCCATACGACATATCATAATGAAGGTGTTCTTCGATGATTTGCGACACGATGTTAATGATACGCATATTCTATGTTATATTATTGAATTGTGTTGTTAATTGAGCAAAATTTATACACTTATACATGACAAGGAACAAACGTCATATTGGATCATACAATATCATATAACCTATCACATTTAAGTGATACCACTTTATTTATTTGGAGGAAACTCATGTAGATGAAAAACACTTTAAATGTCATTTAGAATGTAGAAAAAAATTAAAAAAAAAAATAAACGAGGTAGCCGTATACCATTTTTGGCAAGATCGGGACACGTAAAACCCTAAAAACCCTAAATAATGGCAAATATTTGTAACTCAATCTCCATTTGGATTTTGAGGAAAGTGATGTAGATGAAAAACACTTTAAATGTCATCTAGAATGTAGAAAAAAATTAAAAAAAAATAAACGAGGTAGCCGTATACCATTTTTGGCAAGATCGGGACACGTAAAACCCTAAAAACCACTAAATAATGGCAAATATTTGTAATTCAATCTCCATTTGTATTTTGAGGAAAGTGATGTAGATGAAAAACACTTTAAATGTCATCTAGAATGTAGAAAAAATTTTAAAAAAATAAACGAGGTAGCCGTATACCATTTTTGGCAAGATCGGGACACGTAAAACCCTAAAAACCCTAAATAATGGCAAATATTTGTAACTCAATCTCCATTTGGATTTTGAGGAAAGTGATGTAGATTAAAAACACTTTAAATGTCATCTAGAATGTATAAAAAAATTAAAAAAATATAAACGAGGTAGCCGTATACCATTTTTGGCAAGATCGGGACACGTAAAACCCTAAAAACCCTAAATAATGGCAAATATTTGTAACTCAATCTCCATTTGGATTTTGAGGAAAGTGATGTAGATGAAAAACACTTTAAATGTCATCTAGAATGTATAAAAAAATTAAAAAAATAAACGAGGTAGCCGTATACCATTTTTGGCAAGATCGGGACACGTAAAACCCTAAAAACCCTAAATAATGGCAAATATTTGTAACTCAATCTCCATTTGGATTTTGAGGAAAGTGATGTAGATGAAAAACACTTTAAATGTCATCTAGAATGTATAAAAAAATTAAAAAAATAAACGAGGTAGCCGTATACCATTTTTGGCAAGATCGGGACACGTAAAACCCTAAAAACCCTAAATAATGGCAAATATTTGTAATTCAATCTCCATTTGGATTTTGAGGAAAGTGATGTAGATGAAAAACACTTTAAATGTCATCTATAATGTAGAAAAAAATTAAAAAAAAATAAACGAGGTAGCCGTATACCATTTTTGGCAAGATCGGGACACGTAAAACCCTAAAAACCCTAAATAATGGCAAATATTTGTAACTCAATCTCCATTTGGATTTTGAGGAAAGTGATGTAGATGAAAAACACTTTAAATGTCATCTATAATGTAGAAAAAAATTAAAAAAAAATAAACGAGGTAGCCGTATACCATTTTTGGCAAGATCGGGACACGTAAAACCCTAAAAACCCTAAATAATGGCAAATATTTGTAACTCAATCTCCATTTGGATTTTGAGGAAAGTGATGTAGATGAAAAACACTTTAAATGTCATCTAGAATGTATAAAAATATTAAAAAAAAATAAACGAGGTAGCCGTATACCATTTTTGGCAAGATCGGGACACGTAAAACCCTAAAAACCCTAAATAATGGCAAATATTTGTAATTCAATCTCCATTTGGATTTTGAGGAAAGTGATGTAGATGAAAAACACTTTAAATGTCATCTAGAATTTATAAAAAAATTAAAAAAAAATAAACGAGGTAGCCGTATACCATTTTTGGCAAGATCGGGACACGTAAAACCCTAAAAACCCTAAATAATGGCAAATATTTGTAACTCAATCTCCATTTGGATTTTGAGGAAAGTGATGTAGATGAAAAACACTTTAAATGTCATCTAGAATGTAGAAAAAAATTAAAAAAAAATAAACGAGGTAGCCGTATACCATTTTTGGCAAGATCGGGACACGTAAAACCCTAAAAACCCTAAATAATGGCAAATATTTGTAACTCAATCTCCATTTGGATTTTGAGGAAAGTGATGTAGATGAAAAACACTTTAAATGTCATCTAGAATGTAGAAAAAAATTAAAAAAAAAATAAACGAGGTAGCCGTATACCATTTTTGGCAAGATCGGGACACGTAAAACCCTAAAAACCCTAAATAATGGCAAATATTTGTAACTCAATCTCCATTTGGATTTTGAGGAAAGTGATGTAGATGAAAAACACTTTAAATGTCATCTAGAATGTAGAAAAAATTAAAAAAAAATAAACGAGGTAGCCGTATACCATTTTTATTTTATTATATGGTGTGTCGTGTCTAAATACACGATATTGATCTGTGATATTTCGTATGAACAATTCACGAAAGTAATCAAGGTGTATCTCGTGTATTGTTCATACGATATAATTACCAGAAAGAAATACTATATCGTGTTTGTATACACGATATGTACCATGTATCTCGGGTATATACACACGAGATACACCACAAGCCCTACATAAAATACGATATTCACGCAGTACAACGGCCCCCAACGAGAGAAAAACACCGTTCTTCTTGTACGTACACCCATGCATTTGTGACACCATTGTCCAAGAACACCCATAAATTTATACCCATTATTTTCATTAATTCTCATATCATCTAACACCATAGTATGGATTCTCCACAACATTCTCCATGTTTTTATGATCATATTGATCTTGAGCTTGTGGAATTTATTTTTGAAGAAGAAGGTTTGCCACCAAATTCTCCACATCAAAATCAAAATCCAAGCAGCAATGAAGTAAGTTTTTAATGTTATATTTGGTGTTTTGATCAAAATCGCAATAAAAATCCAATCTTGAAACGAAATTGTTTTTCAAGATTGGATTTTTAAATTCTGATATTACTCTATTTCGTGTTATATTATACGAGTTTTATGCTATTTGTCGTGTTTTTATACACGAGTTATGGTGTATTACCTCGTATTGTATAACACGATACAAATGGGTTTTAGTCGGGTAAATTTACACGAGATGTTCCAGGAACATCTCGTATAATGCTACACGAAATGTCATACAGCCTGTTGCTTATTCTGCAATTTTCTAATTGATGTTGTAGGGACCAGGATGTCAGTGATCAATTCGATACATCCCTATTATTTTCAAATAGGGATGATCTTGTTAAACACGTACGGGATATCGCGGCCCGTCAAAATATAACCCTTTCTATAGGAGATTCGAGGAAGACAAGTGGTAAGATCCTAGGCTACGCGAAGATTGTATGCCATTTTGGTGGCAAGTACAGGTCCGGAAAAACTAAAGATGTGAGGTTGACTAGCACGAAGAAGATTGGGTGCAATTTTGAAATCCGGGCCAAAGATAGGGGTGATGGGGTATGGGGTTACGTTGTGAAGCATGGTTCTCATAATCACGGCTTTCCAACGTATCCCGAAGGTCATCCGTTGGGTAAATTGACTAGTTCTGAATATGAGGAGGTGTGTAGCGCAAGTCGGTCTTCTAAGCGCCCAAATAACATTCTAACAATGTTAAAGAGGAAGGATGAGAAGAACGTGAGTACTCCGAAACACGTCCACAATGCCCTCACAAAATGCAAGTCACAAGAACGACAAGGGAGATCCTCGCTTCAACAGTTCATAAAAGCACTCGAGGATAAGCAATATACCGTCTTCATGAGGAAAGCTAACGAGAGTGACATGATCGGTGATATATTCTTCTCTCACCCACGAGCATCGGATATGCTTAAGCTGTTTTCCATATGTAGTACAAGGTAAATTTTTGATTTTTAATCTGTTTTTTGACTCTGTTTTCCTCTACTTTTGACACATTTCTAACTTTTTTTCTCTTTAAATGATACAAGGTGTTGCACTTACAACACCAACTGCTATGGAATGGCATTACTTGAGATTATAGGATTTACTTCAACGGGAAGAATTTCACAATTGCATATGCGTTCCTCCAAAATGAGAAGGCCGAGAATTACACGTGGGCACTCAAGAATTTGCAAAGTCTTTTCATACTCCCCACATGCCAAGCTGTTTTCTTAGCGATCGTGACTTGGCTTTCATTAATGCCGTCCAAATGGTATTTCCCGAGACCGCACACCATTTGTGTCGAAGGCATATCGAAGTCAATGTTAAAAAGAGCGTTGGCTAAAGCGGTAGCAATGAGTTTGCACTATCATTCATGAGGAGATTTAATAAAGCAATATCGGCTACTCGCGAAGAGTGGGACACCGTTGGCAATCGTTTTGCGATCATTTGAGATCTTATCTGATTTATTGACCTACCTCCACGAGACTTGGATTGCTCCATACTCTACGAATATTTTGTCGATGCACAGGATCGATTCTTGCGCCGGAACCCACACCACGAACGAGTGAGAGTGAGCATAACGAGTTGAAGAAGGCCTTGGGGAGTGCTTCTTCTACTTTTGACACATTATTCAAAAAGGCTCATGAGATTATGAAAATCCAAATAACAACAATCAAAGCTACTATGGAGCAATCAAAGAGTAGAATTCCAAATGATATGAAGACATGTGATACGTATCCAAGACATATTGGGTCGAGTGTCAAATGACTTTGGACATCATCAAAGAAGAGCGGAGTCGTTGTGGGGATAATGTCATGGATCCTTCAGGTGTGGGTGTTACTCGAGGCGAACACATGGACTTCCATGTAGTCACGAGATTGCATGCATACAAAACTCTGGGGGCCGGATTGAGTTGTCCTCGATTCATGATTTTTGGAAGAAGTTGGACATTGAAGTAGAATCTTGTCCCACTTGGACCTGATTTTGAAGTTGTGTTGAATGAGCTGTAACGCACTGGACTGTAAAGAGAAGGTTATTTCAAACGATAAATGAAGGGTTACATCCACAAACCGGAGATGCTTGAGCCGGATCATATTTCAAAGGCAAATAAACCCCGGACCACCGGTTGTAGAGTCTTGTCGGATTGGGAGCGTACCGACAGACATTTTGGAGTCCCCACTACACCACCCTCCACTAGCGGCAGGTCTAGATCTTCATTTATTGCATCAACCCAATCAGGTTTGATGTCGAGATCAGCTTCAAACACTACACCATCTAGCCCTACCACTCCTACATCTCTTCCACCACTAGCTTCAGGTCGTGGGAGAGGTCGAGGTCGAGGTCGAGGTCGGGGACGGGGACGGGGACGGGGACGGGGTCGTGGAAATGGACAAGTCAATGATATACATACTTCTGTCCATAGGATGTTGCTTACCCCTCTCATTGTCCCATTTATTGATGGCTTCACAGATGTGATGGGTGATGGAAATTGTGGATATAGAGCGAGCTTGGCGCAAATATACGGAACAGAGGAGATGTGGCAAAGAGTGCGCTCGGATTGTGCCAAGGAGGCTTCATCGCCGCGAGCTTTATGAGAGAGTTATACCTTGGCGAGATATGGACGAGCTCTATAGTCGCATTACTCACTATGCCTCCCCTTGTACGGAATATTATTGGTTGATACTCCCAGAGATAGGGCACATCATAGCCACGGTGTATAATGTGGTGTTTGTCTCGTACTCGCAAACCGCTGGCTTCACATGCCTACCAGTGACTATACCACAAGGAACAGGACCACCCACAGACACACTTGTGTTGGGACATGTGGGAAACCATTTTATATTGGTATGATACTTTAATTCGTTATATTTAACTATCTTATTTAAATTTGTTACATTTAACTATATTTTCTAAATTTGTTATATTTGACTATTTTATTACTTTTGCGGTGCACATGTCGGATAGTGATTACCCGATACCATCGGTAGCACTATATTGGGGGAGCAACGTGATCCAAGCGCAAGTAACACGATCATGCCATACGAGAACTCGGATAGAAACATTCAACCGACTCTCAATTATGGCGAACGAAGCACGAATTGCGGAAAATAGGCCATAGTTTATGTGTATAGCGTATTGATTATTTTTGTATGAAGTTTTGGAATATGTTTGGAATATGTTTGGGATATGTTCATTTTGGTTGTTTATGTTTTGGAATATGTTTGGGATATGTTCATTTTGGTTTGTAAATATTGTTGGTATTTGTTTCGGTTTGTGTTTCGGGAGATGTTGCTCTCGGACTACCATATCGTGTGCTTATACACGATATGTCATATATAACTCGTATATATATACACGACTTATTTCATTTTTGTCGTATGAAAATTACACGAAATACACTAACTACCCGGTAATGTATCTCGTGTGTGTTTATACGAGATAAAAGAAAACATGTCGTGTGTATATATACGAGATGAGTAAAATCATTTCGTGTATAAGCACACGAAATGTCATTCTCGAGAGCAACAACCGAAACACAAACCGAAACAAATACCAACAATATTTACAAACCAAAATGAACATATCCCAAACATATTCCAAAACATAAACAACCAAAATGAACATATCCCAAACATATTCCAAACATATTCCATAAACAAACATTGTATCCAAAATTTACATATCTCAAACATATTCCAAAAACAAACATTGTATCCAAAATTTACATATTCTCAAACATATTCCAAAACAAACATTGTATCCAAAATTTACAAACCAACATAAACAACCAAAATGAACATAATCATGAAGCGTCTCCGATCGGCTCAATGGCCCGTCTAATCTTATCTTTGACCGCGAGATAAAGCTGTCATCCGTGAGCGGTGAAACTAGTATGCCTCGTGCCTCTACAACCCTAGGCGGTGGTGGAACGTTAACTAGGGCATCATGATTCGGATTAGTAATCCGAACATGAGTCCTAGCCAGAACCACCGCATATACGTGGAAATAACGGGATCGAGATGTGCTCACGGACGGGCCCCCATCTACGCAATGGATCGAAACCCCCAAGCCGTCCTCTAACCAATCCTCCCATACATCATCACGCCCTCCATAGGACTTCTTGTACCCCTTTTGACTCGCTATCAATGAACAATTTTGGGGGAGCAAGATATGGGGTCTCTGGGGATTTTCATTGGATCCCAAACCGGCGTGTAACACGGTCGAGGCAAATACGCCTCCGTGATATCTGGAAGCGTATAACCCCACGAAAGTATGAGACCGGTAAAAGCGCCTGCAGGGTGGTGCCGTAGGGAGTCCAACAAACCTAAAAATGAATTTGTTAGACACCGTCAACGAAATAATAATTTGTAAAACTTTAAATATAACTAACTCACCCTATCAACCGTCATCGTGTCCAGGGTATGCCGAAACTTCAATAGATGGGGCATATCCCTACCACCGTATCAAGATGCGTACCCATCTACGAGCCCTCCGGCCCTCCGTCCATAACGGGTCAATCTCTCAGGAAAACCGGAAAGTGCTCGTATATCCGGGCTGCAAATGTATGAAATAAATAAGTTAACAATGGTATAACCATAAATGCATGTTGTAATTATTAAATGATTGTTAAATATTACCTCCAAAAGACTCAAACAACCGCCAATCTGCTTGCATCCGTATCTAGATGCCTTCCCCAACTCCGGTATAGATATGCCAACCCAGCTGTCCCCCGGGATAGAGCCCCCACTCTGTCAATATCCACGCACAATGAAAGGTAGTCGAGAGGGCATCTTATCCCGAGTCTTGTCCACGAACGGCGTGGAGCCCGGGAGGAACATGATGTACGTAGCGGCGCGCTCATCGTCGATCATGTCGGAAGGGGACTCAAAGGAACGGCGGAGGCCATCTAAAGCAGTAGGTCGTCCCCTTCCGACATGTCTCAAGGCGTGCCACGATAGCGGCTACGTCGGGCTCTGGAACCGCCTTCCCAACAGGGCCACCTGAGCGGGTGATGCCTACAAATTGAAAATGAAATAATTAATAAAATTGATAAAATTTATGAAATTTATAAAAAATAGACAACAAACAAGAATATACCTAGGATATGAGTGACGTCATGCATAGTGATCGTCATCTCACCCCACGGCATGTGGAAGGTATTAGTCTCGGGAGACCACCGTTCCACAAACGCCGTTAGGAGCGCCATGCTAGGCCGGCGAATGGTAGCATCATGTAGAAAATGGAGGCCGGTACCCTCAACACGAGCCCACCAAGCTCTATCATCCTCCGGTAAAGAAGCATGGGAGAACCTGTTGATTCCAAACAAAAAATTATAATTAATACTCCCTCTGTTTCAAGATTCAGATGACATTTCGTATGTCAATACCCGAAATGTTGGTGACATTTCGTATTTGTTCATACGAATGGTCACCAACATTTCCTGTATTAACATACGAAATGTAAACTGATGAATCAGTTTACATTTCGTATGCCAATACCCGAAATGTTGGTGACCATTCGTATGAACAAATACGAAATGTCACCAACATTTCGGGTATTGACATACGAAATGTCATCTGAATCTTGATAATGTTTTGCAAATGGCTATTTAATAAAAAAAATCATATACTTACTTATCTAAAATCTGCTGCCTTGTTTGGCGCTTCAACACCGGCTCACAAGTGGCGTTCTCCCATATCTTACGGGCTCGATGATGACCAAACCCGTACAACAACTGAACCTCCTCCGGGCCGCCACCGGGGTTACTCTTCAGCTGCCACTCGTCATCCTTGGCCCCTTTCCCCTTTCTGCCCCGTGCCTCCCGCCTCTTGCGAGGCCTCACAGATACACTCTCCTCCTCCGCCTCCACCTCCGCCTCCTCCTCCTCCTCCTCCTCACTAGATAAATGTGCCTCCTCCTGCACAGATGCACCTCGGGACAGAGTACGTGAAGATGAATCCTCACTAGAATAACTACTCTCACTACTATCACTCTCCTCAACCACATCCGGCTCAGCAATCACGACATTCTTGTCGTTCTTCTTTTTGGACCGTTTTTCAACCTTACCTGCAGCTGCCTCCTCGGCCTTCCTCTTTCTATTAGAGGCCGTCGCAGCAGGTTTACGTACCTACAAAAAATTAAATAAGAGACAGTTAATATTCAAGAACCAGTTTACATTTCGTATGACAATACCCGAAATGTTTGTTACCATTCGTATATGTTCATACGAATTGTCACTAACATTTCGGGTATTGGCATACGAAATGTAAACTGATGAATCAGTTTATATTTCGTATGCCAATACCCGAAATGTTGGTGACCATTCGTATGAACATATACGAATGGTAACAAACATTTCGGGTATTGTCATACGAAATGTAAACTGATGAATCAGTTTACATTTCGTATGCCAATACCCGATATGTTGGTAACCATTCGTATATGTTCATACGAAACGCACGTCGACAACTTCAAATTTTAGGCACACAAATTCGTATCCGATTCAAACAAAAAACCCAAATTAATGTTACGAAATCGCAATTAGAACCATTTAGGATACGTTTAAACAACATTAAGCATTATATAATCCATTTTAGGCATACATTTGTTGTAGGGTTTTCAAATTGAAATTTTAGGTTAAAATTAATTACTTTCTTTGGAGCGGCGGAAGAGGCGGACTTTCCACCGGCAGGGAGGTTTGTCTTCATCGTCGGCGGTGGTGGTGGCGTCGTTCGTCGAGTGAGAGAGAGAAGAGAGACCGTTTGTTTTTCTTAGGTTTTGGTTTTGAGAGCGAGAGAGAGAATAGAAAGGGACGGATGGTGTTTGAAATGGAGAGGGAGGGGAAGAATTTTTTTTTTAAAAGTATTTATATGGGGGCATTTTAGTAATTTCATCGTGCCTTGTAAAAATGCTGCCTTGTATATAGTAGTATAACTACAAATGCCTACTGTACAACCTAGTCATTATTTGATGTATAGAATAGAAGGTTCTAAGAATCATCACGTGTGTATTGCGTGTAATGAGACACGATAAGTTAATTTCGCAATTTTGTGGCTCTTCGCTATTGTTGTTTTTATATTTTTCTAGGAAGGGGTGTCGAAGTATAGGCTTTTGTAACTTTCATTATATTCTTCTAGTACCGTCGATGCTTCTCAATTGCAATTCATGTTGAGGATATAGGGTCACGAAATTGATAATAAGGCTGGATATATGATTGAATTGTGTATAATTCACTTTTTGAATAAAGTATTTCGATCCTTATTGGCTATTGCCTGGGTTACACGAAATTTCTATTGGGATAAGACAATCACACAATTTGTTTTGCGACAAAGAAGACAAATCTAAACTTGAGAATTGTTTGTGTTTTCGTTGTTGTTGTATTTCACTTATATGTTGTGTGTAATACAAAAGAGATCAAACTCTGTATATAAACAGATGGAGAGGCATCAGATAAAGGGTATAATCAACAGTTATGACTTTAGCCAATCATTGTGTCTTTTCAGTTTGAAATGACACCAGTTCAGGAACTGCTAGGCCGAGTCAAGGGACTCGCTCGGCCCAGCAAAGATGTCCAAAGACTTTTTGTCCAGCTGCACGACCGTGTCATTTGAACTGCACGGCCGTGTCAATCATTCTGCTCGGCCGAGCAAGGCATATGCCTCGGCCGAGCATGACTATCCAGAAACTTTGACAATCTGCTAAGCTATGCTCAGGCAAGTCAAGGTTCTGCTCGGTCGAGCACATCAGTAAAGTCAAATGTGCTACCCTTTAACCTTTACTTCTTTATTCGAGATTGATTTCGTTTTAGCTCAAACGAGTGTGTACTCCACACTTTCCCTTGCTCGTATCCGAGCCTAATACGAATCACATTGATCTCTAGTAAATCACCATTACAATAAAATAGTTGATGACACTAAAATCACCAACAAATCCCCTCCATTTTAGTGTAATCCTTTGATTTACTAATCTTATAAATAACGAAACAAACGAATGCGTAAATGAAAATGTCTTGCGATTGAATTTTCATCTTAGTATAATACACATTTCAAATACTCGAGAATCGGGGTGTCCTAATGATTGAACCCGTAAACTCATATGAATACCTGAAGATACTATACACATAAGTTTCGTACAATTCTCTTTATTTAATCTTGACACTATTACAAGCCATGTGTCCATATCCAATAGTGAACATATAGGAAGCCAAGTCCTAGCTTCTTAAAGCGACAAAACTTCATGTCCACATAGGTAGTTCCTTTAATCTTGCACCTGCAGTTGCAATTTTTCAAAGGAACTATTAAGAAGATATTCTTCAACCTAGCCATTACTTGCAGGTCTGAACACACACCTTGGGAAAGATAACAATATGTGTTCCAATCTCCAACTGCGAGCTTTCCACATTGAATTCAAGCTTCTAACGTTGTATTAGAAGGGAATTGGGTATCTCACAATTAGAGGATTAAATGGACTTTAATCCCATCCCCATTGCAAACTTATTTACCAAGTCTCTAGCTAACCCCTTCGTCAAGTGGTCAGCCAAATTTTGTTGAGATCGAACAAACTCAACTGAAATCACACCATTCATGATCAATTCACGAATCGTACTATATCTGACACTTAAGTGTCTAGACTTGCCATTATACATTTGACTATAAGCCCTAGCCAACGTAGATGCACTATCACAATGGATAGATATTGGTGATATCGGTTTTGGCCATAATGGAATCTCATATATCAAGTTTCGAAGCCACTCTGCTTCTTTTCCAGCAGCAACCAATGCTACAAACTCAGATTCCATTGTAGAATGTGTTTCATGTCTGTTTTTTGGAAGCCCAAGAAATGGCACCTCCTCCAAGCAAGAATACCCAACCACTAGTAAAAAATGAATCTTCTTGGTTGATCCAACTAGCATTTGAGTAACCTTCTAATATAGAAGGATGTCCACAATAACACAAACCATAATCCATAGTACCTTTTAAGTACTTGAACACCCTTGTTATTGCATGCCAATGCTGTCTACTAGGATTACTAGTGAACCTGCTCAATCATCCAACTGCATAAGCAATATCAGGCGAGTGCCCGTCATAGCATACATCAAACTGCTAATGGCTTTTGAGTATTCGAGCTGTGATACAGGTTTATCAGTGTTTGACACAAGTTTCTCAATTGGATCCATGGGAGTACTAACTTAAGAACAATCATCACAATTAAACCTCTTGAGAATTTTCTCAAAATAATGAGATTGCGTAATTGCAATTCCCTTGTTCATCCGTTTAATCTTTATACCAAGAATTACGTTGGCTTCTCCCATGTCCTTCATAGAAAACTTTGATGACAAAAACTTCTTAGTTTTATCAACTACATTTTGGTCTGTGCCAAAAATCAACATGTCATCTACATATAGGTAGATGATTACACCTTTCCCGGATTTATCAAATCTGCTATATACACATTTGTCTGACTGATTTAATACAAAACCATTCGACAAAACAAATTCATCAAATTTTTGATGCCATTGTTTAGGTGCTTGCTTCAGCCCATATAATGACTTAATTAACTTACATACCTTATGCTCATTACCTGGCATAACAAATCCTTCAGGTTGTTTCATATACACTTCTTCTTCCAAATCACCATTTAAAAATGCTGTTTTGACATCCATTTGATGGATCAATAGATTCTGAATAGCTGCCAAATCTATCAGTAATCTAATAGTAGTGATACGAGCAACCGGTGCATAGGTATCGAAGTAATCAATCCCTTCTTTTTGTCTATAGCCTTGGATTACCAATCGAGCTTTAAACTTGTCAATTGTTCCATCGACTTTCATCTTCTTTTTGAAGATCCATTTGCACCCTAAAGGTTTACAGCCTGGTGGTAAATCAGACAAGACCCACGTATTATTTTCCATAATAGAACTAATCTCATCATCGATTGCTTCTTTCCAAAAACCAGCATCTCGAGATTTTATTGCTTCATCATAGATTCTTGGATCCTCCTCTATACTATAACAGTAAGAGTATTGAGATTCAATTTGATCTCTTGATCCCATAACTAAATATAGTTGAAAATCAGAACCATATGATTTAGCTTTTCTTGCTCTTTTACTTTTACGAGGTTCGGGTGTCTCACTTAGTACCTCAATTGAATGATCATCCATTTGAGATTCAGCCGACATTGGTATAATATCCTTTGGTCTATGTATTGAAGAGAAACGATTCTCATCAAAGATTGCATCTCTTGATTCAATAATTGTGTTAATAGAAATGAAATCATTAGGTTCTATAACATAGAACCTACTCCCTCCGTCCCGATTCACTTGGCACCAAAATGAATGGCACAATAACTAAAAAAAAAGAATAAAATAAAAGAAATGTGTGGTAAAAAATGAAGAGAGAGAATGAGTGGGATAAATAGTAGTGTTGGTTGAATAAATTGAGTGGTGGAAAATGAAGAGAGAGAATGAGTGGTGGGGTAGAGTGAATATAAAATTATAAAAAGTTTGCCATTTTGGGTAGTGCCAAGTGAAGTGGGATGGACCAAAATGGAAATTAGTGCCAAGTGAAGTGGGACGGAGGGAGTATATGCCTTGGAATGCTCAGCATATCCAACAAAGATGCAGTCAATACCTTTTTCTCCCAACTTTTTTCTTTTAGGGTCCGAAAGCCTAACCACGGCCCTACACCCCCAAACTCGCAAAAAAGTCAAGTTGGGTCGTTTCTTATACCAAAGTTCATATGGGGTAATTTTGTTCCTTTTATTAGGAACCCTATTTAATAAATGACAAGTCGTTAACATGGCTTCTCCCCAAAACCCGTCACTCAAGTCCGAGTAAGATAACATGGCATTAACCATTTTTTTTAAGAGTTCTATTCTTCCTTTCAGCCACACCATTTTGTTGTGGTATATAAGGAGCCGTAGTTTCATGAATTATCCCTACGGTTTGGAAATATTTAGGATCATAATATTCACCACCTCTATCCGTACGTAAGGTTTTAATCAAGCCATTTAGTTGAAGTTCAACTTCTGTTTTATAAATTTTAAATTTATCTAGGGCTTCATCTTTTGCATGCAGCAAGTAAATATAGCAAAACCTAGAAGCATCATCTATAAAAGTGACAGTATACTTTTTATTGCCTAAAGATGGAGTTGCATGAAAATCACATAAATCACTATGTATTAATTCAAGTTTTACAGATTTCCTTGTAATACTTTTAAAAGGTTTTCTAGTGATTTTTGTCAATATGCAAGTATTATACTTTTCCGTATTTTTATCAATAGCAGAAATCAAACCATCTTTGGACATTTCAAGCATTCATTTATAGTGCACATATCCTAACTGAGCATGCCATAATGAGGAATTGATTAACAGAAGAAGTCATATAAACAGAACTAGAGTCAACATGAATTTTATTCAAATTCAACATAAACATCCCATTATTATAATAATCAAATCCTACAAATATACCAGACTTCGATAAGATATACTTATCGGATTCATACACTTGTTTGTATCCACACTTGTTCAAGACAGGACCAGAAATTAAATTCTTACGAAGTTTTGGTACATACAATACATTAAACAAAGAAATAGTTTTTCCCGAACTGAATTCCAACACCACACTTCCTTTTCCTTGAATAGGAGCGGAATGGTTATCACTCATGTAGAGAACAGATCCGTCTTCCATTGGTTCATATGTCTTAAACCAACAACGATCTTTACAAACATGAGTTGTGGCACCAGAATCAATCCACCACGCAATAGCATCATCCTGCACATAAAATGCTTCAGAAATTAGTGAAACAGAATTTTTAATAAATCCGTTTCAACTATGTATTAAATTCTGACCTTGGTCTTGAGAATGGTCCTTAGACCTCTTTCTCGAACCACTGGTTCCTGCGCCATTCTTGTAGTTTCCAACACGACAATCCTTCTTAAAGTGACCAGTTTTGCCACACTTTCAACATGCCAATTTAGGCTTCTTGTTGGGATCAGAACCATTGTCTTTGAAACTACGTTTCTTTCCTTTGTTTTTATTGTTTCCACCCTCATCAATCATATTCACCGAGGGTCCAGCAACTTTTTTTCCTTTGCCTTTGTCATTCTCTTGCGCCCTAAGAGATTCCTCTATGCGCAAGTGACTACCAAGTTGAACCAAAGACAGATCGTCTTTACCATGTTTCAAAGTGTGTTCGAAATCCTTCCAGGAGGGAGGCAACTTGTCAATCACACTTGAAACATATATTGACTCATCCATCTTCAGCCCATGTTGTGTATATTGTCCAAGGATTTTAAGGAGTTCATTGAATTGTTCCATGACAGGCCTTGAATCGACCATTTTGTAATTATTAAAATTACTTACAAGGAACTTCTTACTAGAAGCATCCTCTGCCATGTACTTGAATTCAAGAGAATCCCATAACTCTTTTGCAGATTTCTCATTTTGATAAATGTCAAACAAAGAATCAGACATACCGTTTAATATGTGTCCTCTGCAGATGTAGTCATCGTTTTCCCACTTCGATCTGCGTCTGACTGCTTCCAAGTTATCATCTTCAAGAAATTCTGGAATAGGGGTAGATAGAACATATACCACTTTTAACGTTGTTAAGGGGAAGTGCATCTTCTTCTGCCAACGCCTAAAATCTCGTCCTTCAAATTTGTCCAGCTTCCCAAATTAAGTCGTCATCTCCTTCACAGTACTTCCTCCAGCCATGAGTATCACCAAATACTTTATTCGTTTGTTGGGGATATAGGGTCTCGGAGTTGATAATAAGGCTGGATATATGATTGAATCATGTATAATTCACTTTCCGAATAAAGTATTTCGATCCTTATTGCCTGGGTTACACGAAATCTCTATTGAAATAAGACAATCACACAATTTGTTTCTCGACAAAGAAGACAAATCTAAACTTGAGAATTGTTTGTGTTTTCGTTGTTGTTGTATTTCACTTATATGTTGTGTGTAATACAAAAGAGATCAAACTCTGTATATAAACAGATGGAGAGACATCATATAAAGGGTATAATCAACAGTCATGACTTTAGCCAACCATTGTGTCTTTTCAGTTTGAAATGACACCAGTTCAGGAACTGCTAGGCCGAGTCAAGGGACTCGCTCGGCACAACAAAGATGTCCAAAGACTTTTTGCCCAGCTGCACGACCGTGTCATTTGAGCTAGCAGCGCTGTGTCAATCATTACCCTTTCGGTAGAAGCAAGGCATATGCCTCGGCCGAGCATGACTATCCAGAAACTTTGACAATCTGCTAAGCTATGCTCGGGCGAGTCAAGGCTCTGCTCGGCCGAGCACATCAGCAAAGTCAAATGTGCTACCCTTTAACCTTTACTTCATTATTCGAGGTTGATTTCGTTTTAGCTCAAACGAGTGTGTACTCCACATTTTTCCTTTCTCGTATTCGAGTCTAATACGAATCACATTGATTTCTAGTAAATCACCATTATAATAAAATATTTGATGACACTAAAATCACCAACAATTCATGTATGGGCATTTTGATCATTTACATTTTCTCATGTTTGTATAATATTTTTCCCTTTAGGCAATGACAATAACATCAATGTTCTTAGATCTCTCGGATAAATTTCTAAGGCTCACAATTATTCACAAAATCGTGATCGCAAACTCCCGGTCTTGTTTTGCTATAGCATTTGTTGTTAGTCCCATCACAAACTAATGAAACAACCCATATTTAGCTGCAAATGTTGTACTCCGTTTGTAACTTAAAAAAAATCGCAACACTTTTTTTTGGGGGTCTATTGAGATTTCATCTTTGTCGGATCAAAATTTCTATCATAAATCAATTAATCTAAAATTTAGAAGTGTCAGATTATCAACCACGTACACATAGAGTAGGAGCAATATCAATTCTTACCCCATTTATCATACTACAAATTCATAGCCACTACCATTATATTTAGGGGGTTAATTTCACTGTCCTCCCTTAAAGTATGAACAAGTTTTATTTCCCCTTTGTCAATTTATTTAAATAAAATGACTATTTTAATTTAAAATTTTTGAAGTCACTAATTTACTATTTGGAAGAGAATTTAGCGGTTAAGATTGTCATTTTATTTAAATAAAATTGATAAAAAGAAAAGGTAAGTGGTGCAAAATCAAACCTCATATTAAAAGCAGTGAACCTTGTCCAAATCTAAGGGTGGACAGCAAAATTAAACCTTTTCCAATTTGAAATGATTTAAAAAACTCGTAAATCTAATGAGGAACTTTTTGAGAATTTTATACAAACTCAGGTATTTAGTGAGAATAATCAAGCATTTCTGGAGTATTAAAGAGTTGGAGATGTTTGAAGGGATGTTTGGGTAATATAACCAATTATTTTAGCCTGCAACTCAAAATTTGGAAAGTTGAATGAGTCTTCTTCTCAAAAAAAAAATTCAAGAAAACCAAAAAGAAATTAAAAAAAAAAAAAAAAGCAAGCACCATTAATGTAGCAACAAACACATAAATCTCTGCAAGATTTTCTCTCAACTCCCTATAAACCCAACTAATCACTTTCATAATTCCCCTTTAATCATCTCCACTGTTCATTAATTTCTCCAAAACTCCATCAATTTTCAACAATGTCCTCGTCACTGGGAACCCATATCACTGCATTCATTTTCCTATTCCCACTCGGAATCCGCCGTCTTCTTCTCTCTTTCAATCTCTACCTCACCAACCCATCTCAATTCCGATCAAGAACATGGTTTTTCTCAAACCCCAGATGGAAAAATATTGACTTTTTTTCCCTCCTCATTGCCCTCCCCATTTCCTCATTTTCCCTCATTCTCCTTTCCCTCGCCTTTTCAGGCCACCCCACTTACAAATTCGGCTTCTTGCAGCAATCTTTAGTCGTTTTCCTCTTCTGGGTACTCTTAGTTTTGTTGATTATTAAAGAAAATGTTGATCCTCTTGTCATGCCAGAGCAATTTTTGCTGTCATTTGCTGGAATCTCGTTTTTGATTGAGTATTTGATGAATGGGAAGGGTATTGTTGGACTTGGTGAAGTTGGGTATGATTTGTTAGGTGGATTGGGACTTATTTGTGCTGCTTGTTGTTTCTATCTTTCGATTAGGCCGTCTGCATATTTCGCAGATTTTATGTTGTCTACTGGGATTCTCTTGAAAGGAACATGGGTTCTTCAAGTTGGCTTGTCTTTGTATACAGATACATTTGGGTTCAATGGGTGTGAGAAAGTTTCGGTTTTTTCGGCTCAGGGGAAGACTGATGTGAAGTGTGCCCTTGAGGAAGATAGATTAAGGGGCATAGCATTGATGAATCTCTTGTTTATTGGGCATGTGATTGTGATTCTTCTGGCGAATTTTGTCTTGCTTGGGCTATTGAGGCATAGGCAGATGAAATCTGGTGAGGGTAGTGGGTCTTTACTGGCTCGACTTGATTCGGCTAGTATGTTGATGCAGCCCCTTCCTGAATTTTTCATAGAATGAGAGTTTTTTGTGCATTGTGGGACGGAAAGCAGATGGTGGTGAAAGTTGTTGATTCTTTTAAGTTGTCAAAGATCTTTAAATTCTTTATCATAAGGTAGATTGTTTTTTTCCCTGCTTTATCTTCTTGTATCTAATGCAGGCATACATAGTTTTGTTTACAATATATTTGTTCTATATGATTCTCTTGAGAAATTGCAGCTTGTTGTTTGACTTTGTTAAACCATTCAATGAGCAAACTTGCTTTCATATTGGGCAGGGTTGTATGATATCTGTTTCTTGATGAATGACACTCCCTAACATGCATAGAATGAGGTTGGCTAAATTCATATCTTTATGAAGCCATCACAATCTTACTTGTGGACATATTGGCAAAAATCATTCATGAAGATTGATGTTGACATAACGATTTATCAAAATCATTTTTGTAGGCAAGAACTAAGCTCAGCCTTACTCTTAAGTCTTAACTGCTTGGGGTAGGCTATATGAATCCTTTCCTGTCATTCAATTCAGTACCGCGCACGTTCACGACTCATGGAGCACTCATTCATATCTTCCTTCATCACTAATGTCCATGTTGTTTTGGTCTTTGCTGATTTCTAGCCTGGTTGATATTGATACAGTGGTCTCAAACCAACTTAACAATTTTCTCTTTATTTTATTTGCTATTGTAACAAATGTCATTGTCTCAAAAACTTGCAATATGAATATATTCTTTGTTTTATGACACACACACACACATCTTCAAAACGATCGCATTTCAGATATAAGCATATTGTTAACATGTTTTTTCATAATTGGACGACATTCAATTCCATAAAGTAGCGTAAGTTGTATAGTTGTCCTATAAAACTCTCCGTTCAACTTAAATTGTCAATTACTCAATTACATAACACTTTGGATGCACATATTCATTTCATTTTAGTCAATTGTATAGGAAACAATACTTGAATTGAAATTGGATATGAAATGAAGGTAACTTTAGTCAATGTTTTAAACAATTTCCTTATAAGGAAATGTTACTCTCGTGTGGAACGTCTCAACAAGAAATACAGCCTCTTCATTTGGGACAGAATGAGGATTTGGGTTTAATCCTTAGTTCAAACCCTTTCCATAGCTTCTCTCCACTTATTCTTATCCAACGGAACAATGTCTTCAGCAAATAAAATGCACTATATTATATCTTCCTGTATATAATCATGTTCAGTTAATCCATCATTCACTAGGACAAAGAGATAAGGACTCGAGAAGAACTACCCTTGATAAGATCACGTAGTAATTAGGAATGCACAAATGTCTCCTGTTATAGTTCTACTTCTACTAATGGCACAGCTCCATCATACATATCTTTAATCACTTAATTATATCTCTTTTTAAGTTTCCTTCTCTAACTCCAACCAAACTGATACCCCTATAATGTTATCTCTCTTTGTAGTCTATTTTCAACTACTCTCCTTCTAATTGTGTGACCTATTATTTAGTTAAACCTGTAGTTCGTCAAACTTTGAGTTCATCTTTATGTTCGTTTATTGGTAGTATAATTCATTTGATCAGTCTTCGAGATTCTTAGTTGATTATGATTTGTATTTGTAGGAAAGATGGAAGTGGTTGGTCATAGAAATGGATTTTTTTTTAAAATCAGTTCTTTGACATAAGCAAGCACGTAGTTGCATTTTGGCTGCATAGAAATCTGCCAACCACTAACATTTTATTTGAGGCATCCTTAATGCCAAATTCAGTATTAGACGAACTTTGATTTATTTTTGTTTTGCAACATAGATGTTAAGATGATTCAATTATAATGAGATTCCAAATTGATCTGCTAATCATTGCTATGGTATAAATTCTAAGCTTTGAAATTGACGTTAATCATTCTGCTAATAATGGCTATGATATCAATTCTAAGCTCTGAAATTGATGTTATCTTTGGTTGTCGAACATACTTGACACAAATTCGGAAATTTATTGAAGGAACTTTTATATGTTGTGTCAACAGTACTAAATCGAAAGTTGTCAACGTGGACTAGTGACTTTCCTTTCTATTTTCTAATATATCCACTGGAATAGAATGAACTGAACAGTTTTTGCAGTTACCGTGAAGGCTTATATAAACCAGTTTAGTCTTTACACTCTCTTCTAGATTAAGAGGAAAATAGTTGAGAAAATAAGGATAGATACTTAAGTAGCAATATTTTGTTTCCCTTGGAAGAACTTGAATTAGGAATATGCAGAATTACTTGGAATGGGTCAAAGAGTGGTATGATAGTCTGTGTACCAATGCTCGCTTCATGAGAAGTGCTCTCCCCATACCAAAACAAGAGTCACAGGCACATTGTTTGTTTGTCCCAAAAAGAGAGTCCCGTTTCTGAAGTTGAAGATTAAATCCCCATTTTTTTTAATCTTTTTCTTTCATTTTGGCAGACTTGATAAATATCTAATGCATCATACATAAAATATACTCCCTCTTCATCTTAAAAAATAGGCCATTTGACAAGTCAAACTTTTTAAGAGTTGTGCTTTACTGTTTGTACCTTCTTGAAATCGCACAAAAAATTTAGCCTTTTTTTTTTCTTAAATTACACTATTCTTTTGGGACAAACCAAAATTGAAAGTGGTTTTTTTTTTAAGGAATGGAGGGAGTATAACTTTAGAGCAATTTAAAGCAATATTAGAGAAGCAAAAGTAAGATATTAAAAATTTACTTGTCAAATGCGACTATTTTGTTTTCCAATGGCCGGACAATGAATTATAATGTAGATAAGCTGGTATTGATGGCACAGGTGACTTGTAAAAAGTTCTTTTTTTTTTTCCTACCAAGATTATCATGCTTATTTCTTTATTTATTTACTTTTCTTTCCAAATGTTTTTGTTTTCCTATTTCTCTTAATTTTCTTCAGACTTATTTCTTATTTTAATTATCTTCTTATCTTTCTCAGTTTTTTTAAACTATTTTACCACCTCTTCTCTTTTTCATTGTTTTCTCACATCTTTTACCATACGTCGATTCATGTTAGCCGTCTCCAAACCATTATGGGACTAAGGCTTTATTGTTGTTGTCGTTGGTGTAGCAACGTTATTATGCTTAATGACTAGCCAGTCTACCTGTTGCACCAGAAATAGGTGAGCAGGCTTTGTCGTTTGATGAATGTAGGCGCGCAAATCTTAGATTTTTTTTGTAAGGGTTCCATGGTCAGGCTTAAAGTGACACTGGCAAGGTAGAACTTTTAATCTCTATTCATTTGCATGCAACTTGGCCTCCTTGCTATTAATTTGGCTTAATGATAAAGTAAAGATTGCAACGACACTTTTGCTTGTTGAAATAGCATGTAATATGGCTGGCACCTATAGGAGGCATCAATTGCTGCATAGTTAAGTTGGATGCATTTTATATTTTGCTAAAAAATCCTCCCCATGAGTTGCTCCTTTCTCATCACAACAAGTATAAAATGTTAGATTTGTTTGGAAAATGTCAAAAGTGCTGTCAAGAACTTTGACCAAAGCTTCATATTTGATGACTGGTCTTGTCATTTATTTACTGCTGTTAAAACTTAAAACTAGCTGGTGCTGCATCAACATTTCCTTTCAGATGGGGAAGTTCTGAAGTTAGTGAGCCATTGAAGTATTGGATGCGATTGATTTTTGAGGTAATTTTCCTATTAATGTTATGTTTCTAGTTCAATTAGGATTTGATATTTCTCAGTCATACTTATTTATTGACCAAGTTGTTTTAGATTATAAGTTTGTGATACTCACTTGGTTGAGGCTCCTCTATAGCTTCCTAATTACATACATTTGTGCACTCATCATTTTATGTATCCAATTACATATATTCGTGCACTCATTTAATCTTATCTCGATCCTTATCATGATGTGCCTGATCCACAAATATTGTGTTTCTTCGATTAAAATGTCACAAGGAAACTATAAAGCTTCAGTATCATCTTTATCAAGCATACAATGTATTATGTATAGTGTCTACACACTTAAGGATTATTTGTGCAAAACAAAAATTAAAAATAATACTCCCTTCGTCCCATAATAAACTACACCGAATTGAAAAACGCGGGAATTAAAGAAAAGTAGTCTAATATTGATGGTGGAGTAGCGGTCGTGAGTATGAAAAGTGGGTAGGAACTGTAAGTGTGGTAAGAATTGTGAGTGGTATAATTGTTGTGAATATGGATCCCATTGAATTAAAAAGTATTATAAATTGGCTACTTTGGAAAGTGTGTGATGCGGGACGCAAAGAGCTCAAGGAAAAGTAAATTCAAGAGCATTAGAAGCATCATAATGTTTTCAAGTTCAAGTCGTAGAAATCAAGTTCTTACATTAGATAATCTGAGTTTATATTTTAGCTTATAGTATTTTGGTCTTTCTAGAGTAAAGGTGCCGACCCCAAATTATTTTGGGACTAAGGCTTTGTTGTTGTTGTTGTTGTAGAGTAAAGGTAATTTAGTACTCCCTACGTCCCAGACCAAGGGTCATCGGGGGGGATTTCACGCTTCTTAAGATTTTTTTTTAAAAATGAATAAAAGTTAAATGTGGGATAGGGAATAGTAGTTAATGATTGGTTTTTTTGTAAATATGTTAACTTTATAAGGGTATAATGAATGGTTTTTTTGTAATATGGGGTAGGGAATAGTAGTTAATGATTGGTTTTTTAATAGGAGAGAGAATGAGTGGGAGAAATAGTAAGTTAATGATTGTTTTTTTTGTAAATATGTTAACTTTATAAGGGTATAATGAATGGTTTTTTTGTAAATATATTAAATTATAAGGGTATAAATATATTCAAAAACTTGCCATTTATGGAAAGGAACTCTTGGTCTGGGACGGACCAAAAGGGAAAGTAGAACCCTTGGTCTGGGACGGAGGGAGTAATTATTTAATTGCTGGGAATAGTTTTCCTTATTAGCTTAGGAGTCTTATTTAGTATTTAGAGTCAAGATCCTTAAAGGATTTCTATATTTGTTGAAGTCTAGGAGTTACTGTCCTTTTTAATTTAGGAATTAGTTTTCTTTTGCTTGAAGAATTAGTTTCCTTTGAAGTTTAGGATTTATTATAGCCTATTTAAGGCCTTGTAAGAGTTCGGAATATTTAGAGTTGAATAAAGAGAAAATTTCCAGCAAGTAATTGTTTTCTTGTGTTGAATCTGCGTGATTCAAATCCTTGGGTGCGCTCAATAAACCTAGGTGCGCCTACGATTGCCTCGGTATGAAGCCAGACCTTGTTTTCTTTTTATTTTACTGTTTTATAACCAGAATCTACTTTCTATAACCTGTTCTCCAGTCAATACGCTTCCGTTCTGCATCAGTGTGGTTTATATGGGACAACCAGAAAGGAAATTAGTATAGTTTATTATGGTACGGAGGCAGTACATTTTACTAGTATCCTTAGCTGGGATTTTGCTTCAAGAATTTATAACATGGCTTCACTATAGGTACCCCTGGTTATGTATGTTTCTGCGTGATGTCTATTAGTGTGAACTGTGAACTAACACTTATTACCCTTTGTGGGTTCTAGAGAAGAGGTTATTATAATTGGGAACAAATAGAAGTTGAGTTATGGATAATGCCTAAAACTTGCAATCCATTCTCTCTAAAATGAATGTATAAAAAAAATTCGAATTCTTTTCTTGATAAAGAGCGAATTTGAAAACTTTTTGGACATTCATTTTGGGACGTACCGGGACAGTGGGGATCCTTCCCAGGACCACCATTACGGGGATGCTTTCGATCTTGGGGCTGCCTTTTTTTAATCAACTCTTTAAGCATCTCAATAGTAACAAGTATAGGTAGTTATTGTCACTGATTTAGAGTTTTAGCCCAAACTCTACCCCAATCCGTATGGCACCCATTAACCTTGGTCGACATACTCTGTTTTTCCCAATCAATTATCACACGTGCCAACCCTACATTGTGTGATGATTACTACCCACTAGGCAACTCACACCTATAAAAATTGTGTGATGATTCCTACCTACTTGGCAACTAACACGGCACCTACATGAAGACACTAAGTTGAAATGAAAAGAAAACTCGAGAGTAGACAATTAACTGTCTCTTGATTTCTGAAGTTAATAATTAAAGATGAGGCTCCTATCTCCTTCACCTCTAGGTTTGTAGAATATTCTATGCAAATCCAACTTACTCTTCTCCTCTGGAATATATAATCATGTTCTAGAATTATCCACTATGCTCTTCTAATATACACCCTCTGACTCATAGTAAGTGTCGCAATTAACTTGTCAATGTTAATAAGGAATGTGCTTCTATTGTTTTGTACATTGCATGTACCATGGTACAATTGCACCAAGGCCATACCTTATTTAGAAATGTAAAACTTATTTTGGGACATGCCAAAAAGGAAAGTGCAACACTTATTGTGGGATGGAGGGAGTACAAGATAGTTCTACAAAGTTCTAGAAAATTCCACACTACTCCTAGGACCCAACTAGAGAACTCCATAAGACTCTAGAACAGTCTAGAATGCTCTAGGACCAAGTAAAGAACTCTAGAGGACTCCACAACATTCCAGAGAACCTCAAAAGACAATAAGGGGGCGTTTGGTTGGCGGTAATTGACCATTCCGGGGCGGAATGGAATGGTCAATTCCGTTGACTTCATTCCTTAGCCCCGTTTTTTTCGTTGGAATGAAAATTTTTTCATTCCCTACGGAATGAAATTTCATTCCTTGGAATGGATTTTCATTCCTTCCAATTTTGGAAGGAATGATGAATTCCCATGGCAATGGAATTTTTTTTTTTTGACCAAAATACCCCCAAACCCAAACCACCCCCACCCAGCCCCTACCTACCCCCCCACCCCCACGAATATTTTTTTCCCTGCCTACCCCCCCTCCCATTCAGCCCTGCCCTACCCCCCACCCCCACGAATTTTTTTTCCCCCTACCTACCCCCTCCCCCATCCACCCCCCCACCCCCATGAATTTTTTCCCCTGCCTACCCCCCCATCCAGCCCTGCCCTACCCCCACCCCACCCCCCCACCCCCCATGAAAAAAAAATATTTTTTTACTCATTTTGCATACCCTACCTATCCCCCACCCCCACCCCCCAAAAAAAATGTTTTTTAAAAAAAAAAAGGTAAATTGGACATTTTATATGCTTTCATTCCATTCCTATAATTTGTATTTTCAAACCAAACATGATTTACCAAGGAATTGAATGACAATTTCATTCCATTCCGTACCAACCAAACGGAGGGGTTTGACCAGTTTTTTTCCATTCCAATTCCTTAAGGAATTCAATTCCATTGACCATTCCATTCCTTCACTTTTTTTCCACCGAACCAAACGGCCCCTAAGATTCCAGATGATTCATCTAAAAATGCCCCATGTCATACTCAAGGTTCCGCACTTAGCCCCTTTCTTTTTGCGTTGATAATGGACGAATTGACGAGGTCAGTCCAAGATGATATACCAAAGTGTATGCTGTTCGCAGGTGATATTATGTGCGATTGATGAGGCAAAGAGAGGGTGTTGAAAGTAAATTGGAGTTGTGGAGACACGCTTTAGAATCTCGAGATTTTCGATTAAGCGAAACGGGCGAATATTTGAAGTGTAAGTTTAGCAGAGTTGGAAGTAGGGAGGCGGGGCGGTCACATTTGATGGAAATATTATCCAAGCTTCGAGTTTTTTCGCTATCTTGGATCCATTATCCAAAAGGATGGAGAATTAGATGGAGATGTGGCTCGTAGGATTAAAGCGAGATTGGTTGAAGTGGAAGAGTGCTACGGGGGTTTCTATGTGATCGCGGCATGCCCAATAGATTAAAGGGAAAATTCTACCGCACGGCAATTAGGCCGGCATTGCTTTACGGCACCGAATGTTGGGCCGTGAAACAGTTGTCGCGTGCATAAGATGAATGTGGCGGAGATGCGTATGCTTCGATGGATGTGCGGTCATACAAGAAAGGATCGATTGGGAATGAGGTGATCGAGGTAAAGTAGGAGTTGCGCCATTGAGGATAAAATGAGGGAAAATCGTCTACGGTGGTTTGGACATGTGAGAAGGAGACCGAGTGATGCACCTTAAGCAGAGGCCTGAACAGTGGAGAAATGATAAAATGGCGAGGGGTAGGGGAAGACCCAAACAAACTTGGATTAGAGTAATTGAAAATGATATGAATTTACTTGGAGTGGATGAAAGTATGGTGTTGAAGAGGCCGGAGTGGAGGGCAAAAATCCATGTGGGGGGTTGATTTTTTTTTTTTTTATTATTATTATTTTTTTTAATTTAATTTAATTTTTATTTATTTATTTCTTTTATTTTATTTATTTTATTTTATTATTATTATTTTTTTTATTTTTTTTTTCACGATAACATATGAGGATTCATGTTAGCCGACCCCAAATTATTTTGGGACTAAGGCTTTGTTGTTGTTGTTGTTGTTGTTGTCGTCATACTCACATAAACCTTCAGGGTGAGTTTTGCATTGCTTCCGATTATTCAAAAGTGATTATTGGTAATTGATTATAGTAAAAGTGATTGTCGAAAACTCATTTTTCTGTTTGGCTACTAATTCTCAAAAGTGTGTTTATGTCAAAAGTGATTTGAAATATGTTTGGTTACCACAAAAAAGAAGTGATTGTAAAACAAATAATGCTTAAAATACCCCTATTATGACTCAAAAAAAAAAAAAAAAAAATTCTATTTCCTGCCAAACTTAAAAAAATAACAGATTAATTTAATAAACCCAAAGTTCATTTAAAGGGGCAAGGGCAAACCCCGGTGCGCAAAGCGCTCCCCGCCTTGCGGGGGTTGGGAGAGGGAACCATTTGCTAGAGCCTTCCCCTGACAATTACCAAGAGGCTGTTCGCCAAGGTTCGAACCCATAACCTTATGGTCACCAAAGGAGCAACTTAACCGTTGCGCCAAGGCTCGCCCTCAAACCCAAAGTTCATTTATATATAAAAAAAACATTTTTATTTTCCTAATATAGTTGTTTTACAATTTGACAATAATATTTCATGGTGAATGAAGAAAAGCAACTATCATATATAAACTTGTAAATATTACAGAATATGCTATAAAAGGTCTCATGTATCAAGGAAATGAAACATGGACCAAGGAAACTTAGAACTTTTACTCCTAATAGAATTTACAACTGATATATTGTGCTTCATTCCCTAATTTTGACTAGTAAGAAGCCAATGCTGCATTACTAACTCCAGTTTGATTATGAGAAATAACATAACTCTGAAAGTAGACGAGAGTTGACCGTGTTAGCATTCTGCTAGCTCAGAAAATTGTTTTGTTCGTGGAGTCGTGGACAGAGCCGTCCTTTGAAACGGTGAGAGCAAGAGTAGAGGCAGAGCTTATCGTCAAGCATGTCAATCCTTTAGTGTGATATGAATGATCTCTTTTTACATGAATGTTTTCTCCTCTCTTTGGATTCCAAATCCTGAAACTAGCATCTAATTTAGAACTGGTACAAATTGTCTTCCCATGAATATGTGCATGGAGTCATCAGCTTCATTAAAACGTTCATAACACACACGCCGTTGCCTATTTACGACACCAATGATGGTGTTAATGAGAAAGGATACTACTATAAATTTCTTTGCAATACATTACCATACAAAAACAAGTAGAATGCAGTAAGAAAGGGTGAGCATTTCACCGACTGAACATGGTTTAGACAAAAATACAAACACTTGATGTGCGTTAATCAAAGGGCTAATAAAACACACATACCCCATTATCTTCTTCCTAATTATTGAAGAACCCCAATTGCAAACCAGGGAAAGATAGAGAAAACATTAATGTTATCGAATAACAAAGTAGAAGATGAAAGAAATTGACCTCAGAATTGAAGAAGTGTTCGTCAAAAAACATAGGCAGCTAAACAAAGGATAATTCAAGGCATATTTGTGATAAAATCAAATATTGTTTAAGGGCATAATAAAAACATTCATGTTTCATGCTTGGATGGTTTTTGGAAGTTGCCTGCAAAGTGGCTTTAGTGTTGTTTCTCTAAGAAAAAGCAGCCTACTTGAGAAAGAAGGGGCCGGTTCCTCTGAGGCTCATTGGCTAGTCTTTACACTCTCTTCAAGATTAAGTGGTAATACTTGAGAAAAATAGGATAGATATTTATGTAGCAAGATTTTGTTTCAATGGGTAGAAATTAAATTAGGTATGTGCAGAAGAACTTGGAATGGATCAAAAAGAGTGGTAAGATAGTATGCCTACTAATTCTCTCTTCCTGAGAAGTGCTCTCTCCCCCTTCCCAAACAGAAGTCACAATTACACATCCCCATTTCTAAAATTGAAGATTAAATCCCCATATTTTTTTTACTTTTCCTTTCTTTTCGCGCACATGATAATTATCTAGTGCATAATACAAAAAATGTACACCAAAATAGCAAGTGGGATTTATTTATTTTTTGGTAATAGAGGGATATATGGAGTATAACTTCATCCCAATTTAAAGCAGTATAGAGAAGCAAAAGTACTATCTCTAAAAATTTGACTTGTCAAATGCGACTCTTTTGTTTTTCAATGGTTGAACATTTAATTATCTTTTAGATAAGCTGGTGCTGGTTGCACTAGTGACTTGTAAGAAGTTCTTTTCTGTACCCTTACCGAGGTCATTATGCTCAACAACTGGTCAGTCTGCTCATTGCAACTGAACTAGGTGATCGGTTTTGTCATCTAATGCACGTATGCACGAGGATTCTTATAAGGATTCCACGGGCAGACTTAATGAGACTCTGACAAGATAGAAATTTTAATCTATACTATTAATTTGCAGGTAACATGGTTTCCATATCATTAATCTTGCTTAACGATATTTAAAGATTGCAAAACAGCCTTTGCTTGTTGAAGTAGGATGTAATACGAGTGGCACCGACAGGAGGCATCAATTGCTACATAGTTAAGTTGGATGCATTTAGATAGTTCTCAAAACTCCTCACTGCGAGTTGCTCTCTTCTCTGCACATCAAGTATAACAGTTAAATATGTTTGGAAAATGTCATAAGAGTTGACAAGAACTTTGACCAAAGCCTCATGTTTGATGACTAGTCTTGTCATTTACTGCTGTTAAACTAGCTGGTGCTGCGTCAACGTTCTTTCAGATTGTGAAGTTCTGAAGTTAGCGAGCCATTCGAGTAGTGGATGCAGATGATTTTTGAGGTAATTTTCTTATTAATGTTATACTTCTAGTTCGATTAGGATTTGATATTTCTCAGTCATGCTTCTTTTATTTACCAAGTTGTTTTGACCGAGCTATTTTAGATTTTCAATGTGTGATTCTCAATCGGCTCCTCCATTGCTTCTTAATAATCATTATAGCAAACTGTGTACTCATCATTTTATGGAAATATCACCCAGTTAATATATGTGTGTACTCATCAGATCTTATCTTGATCCTTTTCGTAATGTGTCTGATCCATGAATATTGTGTTTCTTCGATTAAAATGTCACAAGGAAACAAGAAACTACAATAGCATCTTTATCAAGCATACAATGTATTTTGTATAGCGTCCACCGAGTTCGCAACTATATGTGCAAAAAAAATATCTAGTTAGTATCTATAGTCTGGCATTTTTGTTTCAAGAATGTTTAACATGACTTTACGATATGTGCCCATGATTTCTCTATGTCTGTAGCCTTGCATGATGTCTGTTAAGGTGAACTAACTCATCTTTCCCTTTATTGTGGGTTCTAGATAAGAAGTTATTTTGCTTGGGAACAAATTAGAAATCATTGATCATGCCTAAAACTTGTAAAGAGGTTTCAAGAATTACGAAAATTATTGTTGGGATATTAACTCTTCAAGCTTCTCTATTGTTGCAGGAAAACAAGTAAAGGTAGGTTACTGTCACAGACTTAGAGTTTCAGCCCCAACTCTATCCCAATCCGTACCAAGGCATGTCTGTTAGCGTTAGTCAGCTTTACTCTGTTCTTCCTAGACAACTATCACACATGCCAACCCCACATTTTGTGATGATTCCTACCCAATAGTCAACTCACACCTAGGCACTAAGTTGTAAAGAAAAGAACACTTAATAGTAGTCAAGTATTAGTTACTCCCTCTGTCCCAAAATGAATGTCCAAAAAAACTTCAAGTTCGTTCTTGATCAAGAGCAAAATTGAAAAAAAAATCGAGCATTCATTTTGGGATGGAGGCAGCACTTGATTTCTGAAGTTGATGGTTACAAATGAGGCTCCTACATCCTTTATGCTGTTATTTGAGTTACATATGGAAGTCAATGTCACTTCAGTCAACTATATATACCCTTTTTATGATGGAAGAAGAAAAGGCTACTCTAGCTTTGTATAACCAGTTACCGAAGAAAATTTAGGAAGTGTCAACCATCGTCTACGAAAACGGCCGAATCCATGGACTTTGATTCTGTAATGTATTCTCTTGATCTTATTTGTGAGGTTCCATCTTCGCCTAAGGATTTTCAATCTTGAGAAATTGACCAGTTTCTTCATGTATTTAAATCCTGCATCAAACCATTTATCTTAGGTAGGAGAAAAAAATAAGATCGGACAGTTGCACAAGGTGAACTGTCAGAGCCAAAGTTGTGCGTGTCTTCTAGTATTTTTACTCTTCTTTGGTTCCGGAACTCTGCTAAAGTTACTTTTGGAGTTATGAGTTCTTCTGGACTTATGCAATAGACAACTGTAGGCATACCTTTGACTTTCTCAACATGCGTATTGTCTTCTATGCTTTGCAACCCCTGTATGTTTGAAATACACATGTTATATTGATGGGATTCTGAAGTTCTAGGACCATGCTTGTTTAATCGAAGAATGAAGTCCCATAAAAGCAAGAATAGAAAGAAGTCAAAAGATGTATTCCTGCTCATGCACATGTAGCATACATTCAAAGAGAGAAGCTGAAGGCTTTACTGTGCTTGAAATGATAATTATAACAGCCGTAGTTTGAAAGATTCAACTTGTTACCTCAACCAAACTTTCTAGTCGGCTTCTTATCTTTCGTTGTACGAAACCTCTGGTGCACTGCTTAAGACATATACCCAGAGTTAAACGCTAAGAGTTTGCAGCCAATGCTCCATAATTTTAATATACATTGAGAGATACTCTGTTCGAAAATGATTGTCCATTTGTTACTTTGAGAGACATTGTTAAAAAGTTGATCTTTTAAGCAATACTCTGTTCCAAAATGATTGTCCATATTTTACTTTGAGAGACATCATTAAAAAGTTGACCTTTTCTAAGCAGTTTTAGTGGCAAATATACGTTAGTGCCCTTACTATCCTCCTTATAGACTTAAAGCATTTCAAGTACATATAGGAAATTATGTTTCTTAAAGGTGGTTGTCGTAACTTCTTTTATAAATGACACTCATTTTGGGACAGATTGTTTTGAAAAAATTGTCAAGTCATTTTGGGACGGATGAGTATACTTTTTTACCTTTACATGATATTTGACTAATGCATAGAAGTTGAGTAGGCTCCATACGGTCTTGTCCAGTTTCTTGCCTTCAACATGTCTTGAGAAGATTTCTGTGGATATTCATACCACAAATAGAATATTTAACCAGCTCTTAACAGGGCAAATGAACATTACAAAAATATGTTACTGTACAGTAGATTTGTCTTAGGGGCTGAAGATACAATCAATTGTTCCCTTGTACTATTATATTTAAATATATATTTAAATATATATATATATATATATATATATATATATATATATATATATATATATATATATATATATATATATACATATATTATTGTGCACTAATATATCAGTATTGAAGTTTAGTTGATACCAAAGGAAACGAATCCTCCGTTAGTGCTCAAGTCTTCAATATACTCTCCTCTTAATTGGGGAGGTGGAATCGGTGACCAGTTGCAAGGTGGTGCTTTTGCATATTCTTTTGAGTTTCCAACATCCATAAGTTCCTATCAGAAAAAAAATTAAAAAAAAATTAAATAGCTATATAGTTTCATTTTTATATAGGAAAGTGGTTTACTCACTTTACAAGAACAAACCTGAAAGAAAGCTGTTGCAATGATGACATCTGAATCTTCTTTAAACCTCATTGGAAATACTGCTGTAATTTTTTCTGGCTGTTAAAATAGAGAAAGTTGTCCCTTTACAAAATAAAAAATGGCACATTTGCTAACAACACTAGGAAATGATTTGGTTTTTCTGAAATGGTAAATAGATAATCCAACATCATTAAAGATAGGTTCTTATTTCAGTATAACTTAAGTTTCAGTTTGTGAGATCTGGAAATACCCTGAAAAGTGTTTGCTATTGTAATTTAGGCTTTCATTTCATTGATGCTTTTTTGTCTTGATCATGTATCCATTTCCTTGGAGACAGAATGAATTATGCTACTTTGCTGGGAAATAAATGAAGTTTATTCCTTGGCTTTATGATCACGTGAATCATTAAGCTTTATGATCTGTTTCTCTTGTTGATTTTAGAACTTCATTTCTTCTGAGTCTGTTGAAAAGTTTGCACATTTACCCTCTGAAACAATAGCAAGTATAAAAGATACTCCATACCTGTTTGACGACATAGAATGGTTCTCTTGGGTGATAAACGAGTTTGATTGGTTTGTACATTCCCTGAGACACCTCTAGGGAGTTTACATTCCATAAGATTTCTCTCAACTGAGAGCTAAGTATTACAGCTTGCACCGAGGAAATCTTTGTGATCATCTTTACTGCATCTGCAATACCCAAATTAGGGCATCAGAATGACCATGTACGTATTGTTGTTATTCATTCCTGGAGAAGCAGCAAAAATATACTGTAGTAAAATGGCATTATCCTTTAGGGTCAAATTAGGGCATCAGAGTGACCTCTTTGTATGTTCTGAGCTCCTTCTGGTTCTTGATTTCTTATTAATGTGAATTCCTTGATTATAATTTGCTTCTTTCTCACTGATTACTAGTAATGTTAGATTATCGCTTAAATAGAGGTGGAGCGGGCTTTCTAAATCAAAGTAGGAGTCGGAGATTTGTTTTGAATCAATTTGTAGTGCTTGTTGCATAAACCCTAACAACTTCACTTTCCAGTAGCACAGTACAACTTGGACTCCATTGGATTTTATTTATTTATATGTATACGCATAATTCATATATTTTGTGGGGGGGTTGTGGGGGCGCTTAATAATGTCTTCAAATACGTATATGTTACTGCCTTAAGTTGTTCACCTGCTGTTTTTGCTCAAGAGACTCGGGAAATGTTTGTTGAGTTTTAGGATCCTGCAACCAGCTTCTCTAGACATAATAACAGTACCCTTTTTTTTCAAGATTCCATCGTCTTTTCCTACATTTTCTTTGGAATAATATTTATATTTGAAATGAGGTCTCTCTTGAGTACACACATCAAGACTACTAATTCAGCAAACATAGTTTTAAATACCCGAAATGAGAACTTTTGTTGTATTCAAATTCAAATAGCAGAACAATGTTGATATAAACAATCAGTCGACTGTAAAATGGCACCTAGAGAAACACCAACCTTTCTTTTGCGGGATTTTAGTAAAATCAAGTCTTAGAGTCAACTGATATCCTTC
This sequence comes from Adenophora triphylla var. japonica, assembly GCA_022495995.1. Classification (NCBI taxonomy): domain Eukaryota; kingdom Viridiplantae; phylum Streptophyta; class Magnoliopsida; order Asterales; family Campanulaceae; genus Adenophora; species Adenophora triphylla. The sequence continues at coordinate 36,104 of JAFEMH010004043.1, read as the reverse complement.
TCTTGCTGGTTCCAAAATCTCCACAACCTCAGTACAAATTTCCTTCACCATTTTTACAGTGTAGTTTGATAGCTTGCTTGAAACTGGTGTTCCTTGTGATAGAATTGGGGTTGATATTGACAAGTAGGTATGTTGTGTGTCCAAAGCAGAAGACTGTTAAAAATTGGAAGACAAAAAATTTAGTAAAAAACAATGAGTTTGACTATTTGACATGCATTTTTTTATGTAACCTCTAATCGTCTGCCTTAGTCTGTCTCTGGCTTGGTAAATTCTATGTTTGCTGCAACTTTGATACATGATAGAAATATTGGCTTGACCATATAAATTTGCATAAACAAGCTGCCATTTTAATATGCCCTATTTGCTCAAGTTTTTTTACCTGAACATGGTATTGCAGAGATCCAAATTCATGCCAGTGTTGTTCAATTTCAAAGGGCGTCTCAGCACTGTTTTGAAAGAAGGAGCAGATTTTGTCATGATCTTAAAAGATTACAATGTGTAGTATATTGTTTTTTTTTAACCTATAGAAAATTAAGTATTTTTAGGTGTTTTAACCAATCTCGGTCAGCACTTCAAACACTCTATTTCATCCGGATATGCCCAAGTATTTCACTTCCTGCTCATTTTCTTTCCCAGGTAAATCAACTGTGTAACCTAATGTTGGTAATTATGCAGGGAGTTCTATATTATCCTGCTTATTTAATTCATTTTAATATATTTTTTATGGATGAATGTGAAAAAAAAAAAAAACCAGGAATTGAAGCATGAATACAGAAGTAATAGCCAGGCTGGCCCCTCCACCACTTGCTAGTGTTGCAATTGACAGGCACCTACACTACAGTGATAGAACACAGAGTCCTGCATATTGTGAACCATTGCTCGACTCGTAATTAGAAATCTACGAGGACACACTTTCTATTGTCTGCCAAAAATCACAAGTGCTTGAAAGTCCACATACCAGCAAGTGGAGTCGCTCCATTGGATGTGAACCCACATATTATCAGGATCTTTCAACTCATCTGTAAGTTTACTTTTAAGGTCATATAGTAGAGCCTTTCAATTATGTATGGTACTCCCTCCGTCCTAAATTGAATGACCTTTTTTGTCCAAAAATAAATGACCTTTTGAAACTTCTTCTTCAATTAGAATGAGAGTACTAGACAAAGCCATTAGTATTTTTGTAGATAAAAGCTCTTTCTGTTGACAGTGAAACTTTTGTCATTTTTAGCTTACGTTAAACATTGGACCAATGTTTGTTTTCGCTACTACATTATGGTATCTGAATTTAGAGTTGCCCCAATAGCAGGCTTAATATGTTTGCGTGTGTGTTGATTAAAGAAGCGGTTGGGAAAGAAATATAATTGTGGTGATGATAATTTACCGGTAAAGTTTTAGGAGAATCTGCTTGAGTGCTGGTGATGCCCTCTCAAAACATGCCATCCTTCTTCTGCTCCTTTCCTCTTCCTCTCTACTCGTGTACACACGCACTTATACACAGAAAACGGTACGCACAATGAGGGAAACTGGGAAGGAAAATAAACTGATTTAAGTATGTGCAGAATGTCTGAATTACATTTAGGAAAGCAGCACCAGCAGGCACTTTGAGTAAAATGGAAGTTCTCAGTTGCAATCATTCTTGATAACCTTTGAAGCAATATTCCAATAGTTACCCCCCCCCCCTCTATCTGACTTCTTTTAGTCAGGAACCTGACAAGTTATTGATGAAAGGTCCATATCTAACAAATTTGGAACTGTTCCCGCTCCTACGGGAGCTATCTTCTCGTCCTCATGAGGGCCGATAAGATGCAGACACATGCATACTGATTTAGGGGGACAGTCATGGTTAATTCGATGAAGTGAGATCCCGCCAATTTGAAAAAAGGGGTATTATGTGGAAAAATCAGAACCATTCCCAAGACCATTGAGCTGTTCTTGTTCCATAGCTAACGACTTGTAAAATTGTAAGATTGAGATTAAGGAAATTGGATTATATTGCTTTTAAGTTATTTTTGCAATTTTTATTGGATTGTGGAGACTGAACTTATTTTCTAACAAAAAAAAAAAAACACATAATTGCATTAATAAATTTCAACAAGAGGTGCTCCACATGTTAGAGGAGCGTTTGAAATATAATGTTTGCAATTAAGATCTACACATGAATAGCCTAACACATCTCGAATAGTGTTGGCCAATCCGAAACAAATCTGTAATGAATATCCTTGGAAACTATAACCTGTGATGCCCAAATGGTTTTCCAAGTAAAACTTGGACACAACTCAACACTGATTTTTAATAAACCACTGCATGGTAAGAATTTGACTTTGAAAACACAACAAAGTAACGCATTTGTGTCGACAGTAAATGCGCAACCAAACATCTCAAGCATTACTCCAAAAAAAAATATCAAAATCATTATAAGGCTCTCAACATGACAAAGAGAATGCAAAGACTCCCAACAAAGAGGAGAAAAGGCTCCCAACCAAGGGGTTATAAGTTATAACATATAATAAAAGGGAATAATTTTGGGTTGATGCAACACAGTAAATCCCAATTAATGAATAAGGTAACTAACTTTATAATAAAAACTTACACAACCTAATGTCAATGTTGATTTAAATTAAATTTATTTCTCAACAATCAATCAGAATCAATCAGAGCAGTCGATTCAAATATAAAATATATGAATAATCTAGTATATAATCGATTAAAATCATGACTAAAAATTAATATAGTTGCAAGCCTCTAATTAGGTTTTAATTATATATAATCTTATAAAGTGCCACAACTCAAATGGACATCTTCATATATAGCTAAAATGAAATTATTAGGGAGAATCCGCCGAAAGAGGTTGCGAATAAGGAAGACGTTCGACGCAATAAGTCTTGCATTGTTCATAACTCAAATAACAATCATCAAGCATTCTACAACACCATTGTCCTCCCCTAATTTGACAATCTCCCGGCAACTTTCGCTTTGAATTAGCCATACCATCTCTTTCAATCCTGCCTGTAAATAGTAAATTAAAATAATTAGGATGATATATATTTATACATATATATATACAGAAAGAAAAATAAACTTACATTCCGATAAAGTGAAAATGATGAGGAAAATAACAGAGAGTAAAGCCAAGCGATTTAAGATGAATTTCATGGTGTAAAACCGTTGTTAATGAGATTATTTTAGAGATTAGATTAGAGTGTTGATAATCAACTGTGGGGTTGGGTATTTATAGAGTTTTCTTTCTGTATCATAATAAATATCACGATTTCTTTTTAAGATTTTTCTCGAAATAAATACCATAGTTTTACAAAAGGAAATAGATTTAATGCAATTTTTAGTTTTATAAAATCAATTACAATCGAGTAAATATATTTCTTAAATATATATTAACATTCCATAATTGCTGTGTGATTTGAAAATCACATTACTAGATTAATGGGATTTTTGAAGATCACATTCTGATGAATGAATATCGTATATTTGAAGTTACTCCCTTGCATTTTAATATAAAAGTCGATTTTGACTTTTCAGGTCAAACATATTTAAATAGTCCATTATTTTATTTTATTTTCGTTTTTATTTTTTAAATATTTCAATTCAGGAGACGGGGAGAGGGATTAAACACTAGTACTCATCGTGGGAGAGCTTGACTTTACTGCTTGATCACTCTTAAACAAAGGTGCTTTTTTAAGTTAAAGTTTTTGAAGCATTGAAGTAAAGTTAAGAAGTTGTGAATTATAGTAATCTTAATGCAATTTTAGTAATTTTGATTCTATTTCAAAATATGTTTACTTTTTATTTGATTAAGTTATATTTACATAAGGATTTGACTTTTTATCAAAAAAATAAGGTATATTCACTATCCCCTTTATTTCATAATAAATGCGCATTAACTTGTCAATATTTGTAAAATAATGTGTTTTATTTATTTGTTATATAATAGTAAAATTATACTTCAAATCTTTCCTAATTTAAAAATTGGACATTGATTTAGAACAATTTAAAAAAATGTGGCATTTATTAGAGGGTGCAAAAGATTCATTAATGAAGTGATGTTATTTTTGTCTTAAGAGCAATGTTAATGTTATGGACACAAAAGAAAGTTACAAAATCTTGTTCTCAAAATGAGTTGGCGGTATTTTATTGGTTGAATCGATAGTTGACACGCTACACTCTAATTGAAAACACCAATAAAATTATTACACCTATAATTTTGTTATCAAATTTTTGTGACTATTTTGTACCTCTGGTATTATTTTTGTCTAAAAAGCTTTAGAGGGTTTATGAAAAAGATGCATCCTCATAAAAAATCATCGTTAGGTCAAAGGACCCTAGAGGGATTTTTCTTTAAAAATCTCAGCAAATCAAACTGAACAAATCAAAACAAAATGGACCTTTCATTTTCGGAGGTGCAAAGTTGTATTCCCATTTTCTTTTTTTATTTTATTTAAAAGAAAAAAAATAAAAGTGTTATTGAAAAATTGATTTTTTTTTCAAATAATTCCCTTTTTGAATCTATATATACTAGAATGACACTAGAAAAAATTTATGTACCAAAATGATCACTTTGAGAGAAATCGGCAGGGCCGGTTCTCATAATTTAGAGGTCCTGTGCAAAGTTCAAAATGAGGCCCCAAAAACACTTACAAAAAATAAAATGCAAGAAAATATGTGAATTTTTTATCATAAATTTATCAAGGGCTCCCTTTTGTGATTGATTGAAAACTTCAATTCTTTTTTGCTTTTTACGTTTTTCACATCCGGAATCTTGTTTCCTAATTCTAGAAAGAACTCATATCTTAAAATTATAAAGTATGAAAAGAACGAAAGAACCCGGCAAAGAGATGAATCATGAATCTGCGACGGAGTAGTTTGAAGTCGGATTTTCTCTATTGCAGGTGAAAGTGAATTTTGCTATTGTAGTTGCGAAAGAAAGTTTTGATATTCTATTGAGAACTTAGAAAAGAGAATTTGTAGTTGTAAAAAGAAAGACGTTGGAGAGGAGAAGAATACAACGACTGTTGATGGAGCCGAATGGTGGAGGAAGACGAGGAGTCGCGTTAAATGTCGTGGACTTAATAATTAATTCTATCAAAAAATTTGTTAAGATGTAAATAAAGAAGTAGATTTCTATTAAAATACTATATAATATGGTTTTTAATATACTACCTAATTTGACTCAAATTATCTAATTGGATGATTTTTATTTTTTTCAAATATAATACATATATATAATAATTTTTTTTTTAAATGGTGCCCCTCAAAATTATGAGGCTCGGAGCGAGCGCTCACCCCGCTCATGCTAATAGCCGGCCCTGGAAATCGGCATTGGTAGTGCCGTTTTTGACATGAAGTCGGCATTACCAATGCCGACTTTAGTTAATCCAAAGTCAACTGGAGGGAGGGTCAAATGGAGGGTTAATTAGGATTTAAGGATTAAGGAAAGTCGGCATTGGCAGTAACGACTTCAACTAGGGTTTAATCGAAGTCGGCATTGACAATGCCGACTTCACGCCATCATTATTTCAACTCACAACATCTTCTTTCTCATTCTTTCATAACCATTTCTCTCTCTGTCCATTTCAATTTCAAAGCTCAACATTCTCTCTCTCCATTTCAATTTCAAAGCTCAAAATTCTCCAATATTTTGTGAATTAAGCATTATTTAAGGTACATTTTATTCTTTTTTTATATATTTTGATTTGTATAATGTGATTGTAAACTAGAGTTATTTGTTGTTTTTTATATGTTTTGACTGTCGAATTAATTGATATATTTTGATTTGTATAATATGATTGTAAACCAGAGTTATTTGTTGCTTTTTTATATATTTTGATTGTTGAATTAATTTGTTTAGGGAAAAATATGAGTGGACTTTCACTTATTTTCATGTGCTACTGGGGAGGAGATGATGAACACCCGTTTGGAGATAGTAATCTTGAACAGGGGCCGAAATTTCCACTTAGGGCAAAAAATCGTTGGAGTTACAAAAAAATTGATTAGGAAGTTATATAAGAAAATTGATATAGATCCAAGGGATTGTAAGTTAAAAGTTATTTGTAGATATCCTCATATGATGGGCAATGGGTTTGCAAATTACATTCCGCTTGAAGTCGAAGATGATATGTGTGTGAAAGTCATGTTTGATGTTTCTGCTCAATTAGGTGGAATTGGTAGCTTGCAGTTGTATATTATCATGGATTTTAGACTTGATAATAATGTGCGTTCTGATGAGGTTGAAACACGTGAGGAGCCGATACAAAATGATAACTACCTTGACAGAGATGCTTTTAGTTTTGAAACACATTGGGAAGAGGAAAGGGAAGTGGAACCGGAAGTGGAAGCAGAATTGGAAGTGGAAGGGGAAGGGGAAGAGGTAGAGGAACGTGAAAATGATGATGATTCAGATTATGAAAGTCATATCCTTGCAGTAAGTTCTGATACTGATTCTGGATATGAAGATTGTTCGAGTCCAACTGATAACGAGAATGAGGGTGATGATGGGGAAGATGGTGATGTAGGAGCACAGATGATTACTTTTCAAGGTGAATCGCAAAATCAAATGTATGGGAGAGGAGACTATCAATTTTACCGTGATATTGGTGAAGGGTCAAAGAATTATGATAATAGTGAATACAAGTTTGCAGAATGGAATGCGGAGAGTGATGGAATCGCTAAAGGTATTCGCTTCTCAGACAAGATAGATGTGCAGTACCAAATAAAGAAGTACCATATTAAGAAGAATCTGAAGTTCAAGGTGAGAAAGAGCACACCGCAAAAGTGGACTATTGAGTGCTTGGTGAAACAGTTCCCCTGCAATTTCTATGTGAATGTGAGTCTGAAGAAGGGTGGGTATTGGGAAGTAACTAAGTACAAGGGTCCACATTCTTGCTTGGCTTCAGATGTTAGCGGCGATCATCCTAATTTAGATGCTAAGTTTATAGGATGAGAAGTTTTCGATCTTGTCAAGGCTGATCCAGAGTACAAGATTAAGCTTATCATGATAAATATAAAATCAGATTACGGTAAGGATGTTTCATATCGGAAGGCATGGTGTGCTAAACAAAAAGCCATCGCTCAAGCATATGGGGACTGGGACGAATCTTATAGAAAGTTGCCATGTTTGTTAGCAGCTATTCAAAAGTGGAACCCTTCAACCATTGTGGAGTTTTCTAATCGTCCTGAAGCTGGTCCTCCAGGTTCGTTTGACCGTGTGTTCTGGGCATTTGGCCCTTGTTTGGAAGCATTCTCTCATTGCCGTCCTGTCATTTCTGTTGATGGCACATTCTTGCATGGAAGATATAAAGGGATAATACTTATTGCTATAGGTGTCGATGCGAATGATAGTTTACTTCCACTTGCTTTTGCTCTTGTTGAAAAAGAGGACCATGAAAACTGGTCTTGGTTCTTACATCTTGTTTGCAGACATATTATTAGGGGTCGTGAAGTTTGTTTGATATCTGATCGCCATAATGGGATCCTTGCCACTATTGGATAAAATGGATGGCCACGAGCTGTTGTGCACAGGTGGTGCATGTTGCATTTACGAGCTAATTTCATTTACACTCATAAGGGTGTTGGCTTAAAAGATCTTTTTTGGCGTGCTGTTAGCGCCACCCAGGATCGAAAGATGAAAAATTTCTTGGCTCAGATTCGTATAATCAATCGCGAGGCAGTTAAATGGTTTGAGCTTTTGGATGCTAAAAAGTGGTCAATGGCGCATGGTGGTGGATATAGGCACGACATTAAGACTACCAATTTGTCTGAGGTTTTTAATGGTGTCATGAAAGGAGCATGAGGGATGCCTATTTCGGGTATTGTTGAGATGGCCTTCTATAGGTGTGTGGAATACTTTCAAAATAGACTCTCGGTATCAATAAGGGCTTTAAGGGGGGTATCTTGGTAACTCCAACATAAATGCGAGACTACAATTCAGTCAAAGGGTCCAACAAAAATATGACTTCAACTTGAAGAAGGCCGGCTATCATAGTGTTAGAAGGTTTAACAATACTCAAGTAGGTGTTTATCAAGTTACAACTGGGCGATGCGGTGAAAGGGGTGGAAAGATTCAAGTGGTGGAATTGGGTCCTCGAACATGCACTTGTGGCAAATGGGCGCAATATCATTACCCTTGTTCACATGTTCTTGCCTGCTTCAAAGCCCAACATATTGATGGTTTGAATTTTGTTGATTCCTTTTACAGTCTTGAGGCGTACCACAATACATGGAGGGGCACTTTTAATCCGATCCATGATGAGGCTTATTGGAATGTAGATCATCTTGTCCCAAGTTTTTATCCTAACCCGATGCACCGTCGTGATAAGAAGCAAGGAAGACCTAAATCAAGGTGGATTAGAAATAGGATGGATTGGCATGTGGAGAAAAGAAAGTTTCGTTGCGGGATATGCAAGGGAGAAGGTCACACTAAAAGAAGATGTCCAACTCTTAGGGTCGAGGATTAAATGTTATTTTCTAGTACTTGTAATATGTTTTGTTTAACTATTCGTGAATGTTTGTTTTATTTGAACTTTGAACTTGTAATATATTTAAGTATTCGTGGATGTTATTTTATTTGAACTTGTAATATATTTAACTATTTGTGAATGTTATTTTATTAAGTGTTTGAAAAAATGATGACACAATATTCGTTTTTACTCGATAAAAATTACTAAATCCAGTGACCACAACCCGGGCACATAGGAAAATATTACATAAATAAATAAATTCAGTGACCACAGCCCGGTCACATAGGAAAATATTACATAAATAAATTCAGTGACCACATTCCGGTCACATAGAAAATATAACATAAATTCAAAAAATTCAGTGACCACAGCCCGATCACATAGGAAAATATTACATAAATTTCGGTACATATTAAATCCGACAGAAATCCAAATATTACATGTCCAACAAATTAACTTAACAATCCTTAGGGAAGACCTTAGAAACATTGGAAAGTGTAATGTTAAGTAGTTTTTTTGAGCGTGAGACGGCAAAAACAACAACCTAATAGATCAACAAAACAAAACATTTAGAACAAAATGTTAAGGAATATATCCTTAGGGAGTGTAATGTTAAGAAAAATATTTCATACCTGAGTAAGTATAAGAACAGCACCAACACCTATGTCACTTCCGCCCTCACTTTTCTTAAGCACTTTGTCAGCAATGTAAGCTTCAATTGTGTTAGTAGGATCCTTCAAAGTCACCGAACAGAGCCATGACCAGTTGGTGTGCACTCCTTGACAACAACAACAACCTAATAGAACAAAAATATAATGACCAATTATTTGTAAATTTCAACCTTAATTATAATTAATGTAAAATATTATACCTGTTCCACCCTGTCATATTGTTTGCATTTCTCCTTGATCGTTCTCAACGGATAAAATGTACCCTCTGCAGTGAGATAGTCCATTGCAGAAAGCCAAGCTTTGCCATGGAAATCTTCATCCTCCACCAGCTCTTCAAGCTTTCTACGTATGGCCTCTTGGGTCGACTGAGAGGGTCCCTGAGAGACATGAGCTTTTTCGGAGTGATGCGACGCGGTGTGCGGCTGTGCAACACCACCGGGACCAGGCATCATATGAGGCGGTGGAGATTCTAACTCTCGTTCAATTTGAGAGAGATTAGATTGAGGATTGGAGGTTTGATCGGGATGACCAGGAAGAGGTTTTCGTCCATGATACCAGCGGGGGAGCGATGGATCCATTTTGACGGTTATAAATCTTGGATTGAGAGAGATGAATTAGATTTGAGAGAGATAGATGAGAGATGGATGAATTAGTTTTTAAGGTCACCGAGCCTTTTAAAGGGTAAGTATTCTGAAAAATTTTATTCCAAAAAGGGTATTCGTAGTGCCGTTTTTGACAGTTCTGATAAAAACGGTATTGGTAGTCCCATTTTTGAAAGTTCTGATAAATATATATTTTTGGACTGGTGTCTTAATGAGAGTCAATGTGGTCATTTATTTGAGTTATTCATGTAACTTTTTTGGGCATATTTATGTGATGAACTTCCATGTCAATATTTGGGGTCTAAATTTATTCCAAATGCAATAGTGCAAAAATCCATTTCATACACTAATGGAATCATAAACCATGGATATGAACTCAAGTAAGGCCAAAAGGTATCATAAACCAGCCCTACATGATAAATGTGCAACAATACATAACCTCTATAAAGGTCCAAGATCAATTTACCAAGTTTGATTCACTTTGGTTAAGTTACAATTCAAGGCTGTCAACCATTTTTCGAATAATATTTAAACCCCTTCCACAATTTCATTTTAACTAAGTAAGACATCATTGTGTAAATAAAGTGTTCTACTTTAATCTTAGTTAAAGAGGGTTCATTTATATTCTAGGTAGATTAGGTTTCTAGGCCTTGAAAAATGCTTCAGAGATTGCAGGGCAGGGCACGACTCGTGCCCCAGGGCACGACTCGTGCCCAATGCACACCCCTCAGATACAGTCGTCCCTCCTTAGGCACGACTTAGACCAACCTCAAGGGACGACTCGTACCACAGGGCACGAGTCTTGCCCTCTGCCTAGAATTCAGAAATTAGCTGCCAAACATCGGTAACCAATTCCCAAGTGACCCAAACCAATTTCCTCTGTTTTTAAAGACATAAAACAGGTACCAAACATTACTCTAACTCATACCAAACAGGTACCAATCATTTTATAACCTAACATGACCATTTCAACTTAACTAAAATGGTTCCAAATTTCCAAACAACCATTAAAACAACAACAAGAGTCAATTTAACATGGCATTAGCAAGAAATTGAAGAGAGTCATAATAACTTACCAATTAATTCGAAAAATAAGAAAATATTTATTGACCACATCCCGGTCAAATAGGAAATCCGTCAGGGATATGCATCTGGGGTGTAATTGTTAGGAGGATTACGTGGCCTATCACTTCTCCTAGGCACAAGGCGAGATAATACACGACCTATTCGTGATGTGTTAGCTTGACGAGATGACGATGGTACCTGAGTAGGGTCTGTGTGACCAAAAGGTGTAGCCTCCGAAAATGACATCGGAGGTAGCATTAGAGTATAATCCATTTGAAGGCTTCGCCTTCCACTCCCACTCCCAGAACCATACGATGTGAAACCCATCCCTAGAGGTGGACTTGGAGCATAGTCAACGCTTCTTCTTCGACTTCCACTCTCACTCCCCGAAGCATATGATGCAAAACCTAAATTTGGAGGGGGAGTTGGAGTATAATCCATCTGTGTATGAGAGAATCCATAGTTTTCTGCCTGGGAGAAAGCGTCATGTCCGGTAAATGTGCCTTCCTCGCCATTGTCCCCCTCATTCGCTGCCTCCTCATTCCCTTCCTCGCCATTGTCCCCCTCATTCGCTGCCTCCTCAAAATGTACCTCTGGATCATCCTGCACATGTTAAATTATAATTCAGTAAAAAAGACCCTTCACGTTAAATATTTAACAGAACAACGAAAAAATTAACATATTACCTCTGGATCATCCTGCACATGTTGAGCACGTCTACGAACCCGTTTTCGTCTCTGTGGCACCCCTAGAACACGATCTACTGGTGGTGGGGGAGTTTGGAGGGCATCCAGTGGTCTCAGTTGTCTAATGGATGATAAGGATTGTCTGATGACACCACGGGTAACATATAGGTTTTGTGAGCGTATGTCGTATCCCTCTACCTCAAGTATGGCATTCTCGTTGGATATGTACGCGCGCTGAAGGTTTTGAATCTGTTGAAAATAATAAAGAAGGAATAAATTATAACGATAAGATAAAATGGTAAAAAAAATAAAAATGAACTAAAGTAAATATGTACTATTTAACTTACCAAACCCTCATAACGACTAGCATGCGCCCTGTACCCCTCATCCTCTACAGCATTTGGATTCTAGATCAATAACTGTGTGATTCTAGAGTACCATAACATATAGGGATGTGCTAAATCTACATCCTCGATACCATATTGCCCATCCACCACCAAATTAGCCCGTTGATTCCACATTCCTATGTAAGATATGTGGAAATTGAGCCAATTAACTTCTGATCGACCTCGTCGGTCAAGTCCATGCAGGTACTCACTCGTGTCATGTGGGACAGGGATACCCTGTAACATCCCGAACTACCTCATTACTCGATTAGGAAGGTGCCACTCAACCCTATCAAAGCAAATGAGGGGCACCTTCGCTCTCCATATAGCCTGTCCCTGGAAGCAATATGATGGACCATGGACACTTAAGTACGGCTGCCACTCAACCCGATCCTCTGTCAAATACGCCAGCTGATCTCGGTATCCACGCAAGTTGTGGACGGTAAGATACGTATATGATAAGGGACCTTGCCACCTACATATGGAGCAATTTGACATACAAATTAGTGTGTAATAATCAAAATCAAGTACATAAAATATTATGTGGATTTAAAATGAATTTATTTTAAAATACCTGCAACCATATGGTAATAATGCATCCTGAAGAATGACATCTCCACGTGTCCTTACGGGTCGTACACACAACAACCATTCCCAAGCCCAAAGCTAAAAAAAACATAAAGAAAAAATATTTAGTGTCACGTGCAAAACATATTTTCTTCAATAGAATAATATAAGCAAATATAATTGACATACCTATACAATTGTTAAGAATCCAACACAACATTTCGCATCGGGCTTTGTCGCTACACACAAGTCCCGATATAAAAAGGCTAACGTTGCACTACCCCAACTGTAGTTCCCAATCGTGTCAACGTTCCTAAGCAGTGGGAGGTACATCAGTTTTACTAAGATATTACTCGTGTCCGGCATCAAATATGACCCTAAGCATATCAAAATATAAGCCCGAGTATACTGATTAACCAATTCGGCCGGGGCATTTGCAGGAAGCTCCTCCCACTGAGTCAGTTGGTCTATAATCCACTTAATAGACAATCTACCACCCTTCAAGTCTGATTCAAGTGGTTGAATCCCAAGTAACTCGTGGCATAATTGACACCATTCCAACTTATGCATATTGGTTCGGAAACTAATCACAGGATCCCCGTCTATAGGAAGGCCACATAATATGCCAACATCCTGAAGGGTGATGGTCATCTCCCCAACTGGCAAATGAAATGTGTGCGTCTCTGGACGCCATCTCTTAACCAAAGCCTTTAACAAATGCCAGTCATATTTGAAATGACCTAGTTTATAAACACCGTAGAATCCTACATCTAAAAGTTTGCTCCGTATCCTAACATCCAAGTTTATAGGAAGTTCCGGACCGCGCCTAAATCTAATAGTCTCAACTTCTTGTTGAGCCCAAATATAATTTGAACGGTGTTTATCTTGTAATCTTAATACGGAGGGGTCTAACGGCCCGGGATTAACAAATGCTTGGGTATCATGAAATTGGTCCATCTGAAACAAACAACAAAACTATTAGAGGCCGTTTGGTTCGGTGGAAAAAAAGTGATGGAATGGAATGGTCAATGGAATTGAATTCCTGAAGGAATTGGAATGGAAAAAAACTGGTCAAACCCCTCCGTTTGGTTGGCACGGAATGGAATGAAATTGTCATTCAATTCCTTGGCAAATCATGTTTGATTTGAAAATACAAATTATAGGAATGGAATGAAAGCATATAAAATGACCAATTTACCCTTCTTTTTTTAAAAAAAATAAAATTGGGGGTGGGTGGTGGGGGGTGTTAGGGCAGGGGGTATGCAAAAAAAAATTGTGGGGTGGGGGTGGGGGGTGGGGGGCTGGGGGGTAGGGCAGGGGGTATAAAAAAAATTCGTGGGGGTGGGGGGTGGGGGCTGAATGAGGGGGGGGGGGGTAGGGCAGGGGTGGGGTGTGGGCTGGATTGGGGGGGTAGGTAGGGGTATTTTAGTCATATTTTTTTTTCATTCCATTGCCAAGGAAATTGGCCATTCCTTCCATATTTTGAGGGAATGACAAATTTCATCAAGCCAAAGAATTGAGCATTCCGGGGGAATGGAAATTTTAAACCAAACACGGCGAAGGAATGAAGTCAACGGAATTGACCATTCCATTCCGCCATGGAATGGCCAATTACCGCGAACTAAACGGCCCCTTAAACTAAAATTCAGTGAAAAAGAGGCTGCCCCGTTAAATATTTAACTGAAAAAGGCCAATTTTCTGACGATTTAGTCAAGTTTTTGACAGAAAATGGCATTTTTTTGACAAAAAGATACAACTGTTAATTATTAAACTATAATTCAGTAAAAAGACCATTCTCGTTAAATATTTAACTGAACAACGAAAATCTCGTTAAATTTCTGACAGTTCAGTTAAGTTTCTGACAGAAACTTAACATTTTCGTTAAATTTCTAACGAAATTCGAATAAATTAAAAATCAAGTTTCATCAAATTTTAATAAATAACTTATTGTTAAATTAAATCACAAAAAATTAACATGTATTAAGAAAACTCAACAAAAATTAACAAAAATTATAGAAAGAAATATAATTAAAACACAAATTATAGAAATAAAAATCATCAAATACTAACCTTATATTTCAAAAACGTAAGTATGAGTAACGTTTTAGGTTTTTGATGAAATCTTGGTTGGCTTGATGAGATCTTGGTTGGCAATGACAGATTGGGAGATAGAGAGAAGATAGGAATGAAGGGGATGAAGGGAAGGGGGAAGGGGGAGGGGGTCTGCACGCCTGGGAATCAGTAAAGCAGAAAACGACACTACTAATGCCGACTTTACCCACTTTTTTCAGAAAACGGCATTGGTAATGCCGACTTCACTATAACCCTAATTGAAGTCGGTATTGCCAATGCCGACTTTACTTATAATTAATGCAAAACTACTAATTAATGTAATTAACCCTTGACAATTAATCCTCCCATGGGCTGACTTTTGACTGACTAAAGTCAGCATTGGTAGTGCCGACTTCAAGCCAAAAACGACATTGCCAATTTCAACTTCAAATAAAATGGTCATTTTGGTACATAAATTTTTCCTGGTGTCATTTGGGTAAATATTAATTTAAAATGGAATAATTAAAAAAAAAATCTGATATCATTTATCAGTTCCACTAAAATTTTAACTCCATAAATGTTTAAAGTTAATACGTTACATTATATTATTATTATTTGTCTTTACTAATAATAATAATGATAATGAAAATTGTAAAAACAAGCGAGATTAACTACCTGACCCAGAAACTTTTTTTTTTTTTTGTGCCTTTTTCGGATATAGTTAAATACAGGGAAGTAAAAATACAGGAAACCAACAAAATTATCAAAATACCCATTTATATATATATATTTTTTTCATTTCATATTCAAAAACACTCTCCCTCTTCCTCTTCCTCGCTCTCTCTCTCTCTCAGTACGTACAACACCATGATCTGTATGAGAGGCATGATACCTAACAGAGGTCTTCACACTGAGACGACGACCGGAAAATCCTCGATCCAATCGCTTCAAGAGATCCTTAATGGCTCCTCTATGCTGAGTCCGAGCAGATCCCTGGGCTTCGACATCGCCGCCGTCGGAAGAGGAAGAATTGGAACGCAACAATATTTGGTGATCACTGTAATCAATTCCTCCTCCTAACATTTCCGGCCAAATGTGGTAAACCTAAATGGATGATCATACACACAATAGCTTGATTCGATTCAATTAAATTAAATTCACAGTGTGGAAATGGAATGTTGAAATTGGGATCGTAATCTGGAAGTTGTTGTGTCGGTGGAATTGAATAATGGCCAACTGTGATGTGATGAGTTAAATTTGTGATTTTATTTACTGAAAATTGCATCACTTTGCCACCACCATAACCTGAGATTAGCATCATTAGCGTTTTATTTTTTGATCACGCAGGAATGTGTATTGGGCTCAGTTATCGTGTCCAGCAGGTGATTGAGCTGACTCGGATCTGCATAACACAAGAAACAGCCGTGAAACTGCGCTGGGGGTCTTCCGGCAAGCCCCTCCGGCGTGAGAATCAGCAAGTGGACTGGAAAATGATAATATGGAGATGGTGGGTGTGTGTTTATGTGAACATGCAAACAAGCATTACCTCAATCCACGATATTATTCTCATATTTATAGTAGGCCAAGGAAACTAGGGTTTCCATCTGAACCGTTGGATTGGATGGATGCCAACCGTTGGATCAGCTCTGTCTCCTAGGCGTATACGTGTCACGTTGGGATTGGTCCGCCTATACGAGGACACTGCAGCACATGTCATTGATAAGTAGCTTGCCTTATAAGGGAAAGTCAACCTGCACGCCTTTTGGCATTATTACTGGTTGTATGAATGCAGTGCAACAAGGCACTGTGGTAGGTCTGACATTATCCCAAATTAGCTAATTAATCAAGCTTGTTGGGGAAGCTAATTGAGGGGACGACCTGGAGCTATACGTCCAATTGGGTCGTCTTCTTGGGAGATGACTCGACGAGCGAGCGGCAGCGAGAGTTGGTCGTTCAATGACGACGATCACTCTTTGTTGAATGTGATTAGTTTGGCGCGGAAGGAAGGCTCGTCGTTAGGTGGGCCATTGCTCATTGGCGACGGCCTCTTCCTGACGCATCGACGAGCTAAGACCCAAACCTTTGCTTAAAGGCGTATTGGCTCGTCGCTCGGATGGGCTTGGTCGCTCGGTGGCGACGACCGCCATCCATTGTTGGACGGGCCGTAACCCAGATCTTGATCTGACCCTTAGTAATTGGTTCGTTGGTGGGCCTGCTGGGCCCCTAGCTCGTAGCAAAGTATTGGACTTGACCTATCACAGAATATTCCGTTCAGTGGCCCCCAGCTCATGGGTCGTCTTGACGGTCCAGGAGTTGTCATTTTCCCTCCATGGTTATCCGTACGACCGTCAATTTGAATTTTGAATTATGATGACGTCAGCATTGATGACATGGATGGCCAGGATCTCCTCATTAATTTACACGCGTCCCCTGATGGGACATTCCTCTTGGAAATTACAGCGGGTATTTAATGCCCCCATCATTTCACCGTTTGGATTTCCCAGGTAGCAACTCCTCATCTTCCTCAAGTATAAAATCCTTCTCCCTCCTCCATTTCAAACTTTCCGAAATCTTGAGCATTGAGAGCAGGTAGCAAAGGCGATTTCCGACAAACAGCTAGAAAAACTCCGGCCACCGTACGAACGATTTCCGGCAACACTGAGGGCTCTGGCTTCACCACCATTAAGCCATCCGGTAGCGTGGATAAGGAATTTCTTCGACTTGCCGCCGCTAAACTCATCGGAAAACCCATCTTCAATCCCAGAAACAGGTAATTTCCTTTGATTGTTCATCATTTTCTGGGTTTTTCTTTGGGGTTTAAGAATTTCTTAAATGGGTCCCAGAACCATATGTTTTGAGAGAGGGGTTAAATTCGGTTTTGGGTTAAATCAGAGGGTTTATAAATGTGCTAAGGGGATTTGGAGAGAAACTCTATTGGCGGAATGTTCTTCAATCTTGTTGAAATTTGGGTTTGAGAATGAGCCTTTAGAGTTCCCAGTAGGTGACGTTCTTGGGGAGTTTGAGGAGGATGACCCAAGGGTAACGTCTTTCAGGTCAATGAACGATCTCCCACATCACATCCAAACCCATTATTCACTGTCCTGTCGTGATTCAGTTAGGGATTTGGTCTTAGGGGAATCTAGGTCGCCCTTGAATAGGTCGTCGCCTACGGATATTAGGACTGATTCCCCTTCTCTTTTTCCTTGTTTTGTAGTTATGGATCACGACGGCCGTCTGAAATTACCCGGATCCGGCTCGCGCGCGGAGCCCCGGCATCTCGCATTCGTCGCTTTTCGGGAGGTCGCCCGGATCCGAGAGGCAGCACAATCGCGCCCCGGCATCTGGCTTATTCCGTTTTAGCGTTGCGTGTTGGAGGTGTCTCGCCGTTTTGCTTTCGCATTTTGTAGAGTCGCCACGCCGTTTTTATTAAGCCCAAAACATTGAAAAAGGGCATCAGTTTAAAGATAAATTTTAAACTGTTTTTGTGTGATGAGATTTTGAGTTCGGAGGTCAGATGACTCCTCGGGAAGAGAATATTAGAATATTAGAGCTCACCCGAGTCGCCTCGTAAAAACGAGTCTTTCGGATACCCCTAATATCCTTTAAAAAGTTGTGTGATGTGTGTGTGCTTTTAAAAATGCAGGCTGTATCGGATGTCTACATTGTATTGAAATGTATTGAAATAGAATAGGAAGGAAGCCTTACCAATGTTGGTTCGTGTCTGTCTTCCGCAGGGGAATAGTGTTTGAGGTCGGAGTAGCGTTCCGGATTGCTTCGGGGATGCCGGTGGTCCGCGGACAGAGTTTCGGCGTGAGTTGAAGCGTAGGCTGCGTTTAGCGAGGTTCGGCGTGTGTGGGGATCGTCGGGATCGATCGGGCGAGAGGTTCGGCGTGCGTTGGAATCGTTGGTTGGATTCGGGCAGCGAGGTTCGGCAAGGTTTGGGATCGCCGGTTTGACTCGGAAAAGAGCCGGACACCGTGGGAAAGACCGAGCGAGGCCTCGGAGTACCACGAGGGCCTCAGAGTACCTCTAGAGTGCCTCGGGGCCGCGCGGGAGCGTCTCGGGAGCGCTCGGAGAGGCTTCGGAGCACCTCGAAGGGGCTCGGAAGGCCTCGGAAGGATCCGAAGGGCGGGAATGCCTCGAAAGGTCTTAGAAGGGGAGCCGAGAAGGCTTAGGGAGGAAGAGAGAAGTGGGAGGTGTGAAAAAATGAGGAGGGGAAGCCCTCTATTTATAGTAGTGGAAAAGCTGCAAAGAGGTCCGTACGGACCTCTTAGGTAATGATGGATTTCCGGGATTTGAGGAATCTCGTGGACTTTAAGGGGATTTTCGTAATGATTATGCAGGTGCAAAGAGGTCCGTACGGACCTTTTGGCATGCAAAGAGGTCCGTACGGACTTTCCATGCTCTTGTGAATGTGATGGCAAGCTAGCTCTCGTCGAGAGCTTTCCAACCATATATGGCACGTCTCAATCGGAGTTCGTATGAAGGAGTTATGACCTCAGGAAGTTTGCCTCTGGTTTTGTCGTATCTTTGGGATAGTAGAGCGATCCAGATTGGGGTACTTACGAAGCCCTCGGCGACGTCACTTATGAAAGAAGTGGGGTCGTCGATAAGATAAGAGTCACGATCTGGATCGCGTCTTTGGGAGAGGAAGTGACCGGTGTAGGTATTCGTGCGTGAGGGAGCATGGCGGTGTCTGTTATGTGACCGTTTAGGTCGGTTAGGTCGGACCTGTGATAGGATTCCTACGTATCCCTAGCGGGAATCAAGCCGATCGTAGTTCGTGTGTGGGGTGAGTGTTTGTGAGTGCGGGCGTGGTGGTGCCACTGAAGTGTTGTGTGACCGCCGAGGTCGGTGATAGAGGACGTGGTGGTGTCTGAGTGGCCAGTATAGGTCGATGGCCGGACCCCGTGATAGGATTCTACGTATCCACCGGCGGGAATCAAGCACAGTCGTAGTTCGAGGTCGTGAAATTGTGAGTGTATGTGAGCGTGGTGGTGCCACTAAAGTGTTGTGTGACCGCAGGAGTCGGTGATAGAGGACGGGGTGATGTCTGATATGTGGTGACCGCCGAGGTCAATTGTGAGGACGTGGTGGTATCCTGGGATGGAAATTTTACGATTTTCCTAATCGGGTGGTTTAAGGCCTTAGGGCCGGGCGATAGTGATTTGGGAGATTTATACGGTCTTCGGACCGAGTGGTTTAGAGCCTTGAGTGGGGATAGTAGTTCGGCCGATTTATACGGTCTCCGGTGAGTGGTTTAAAGCCTTGGGATAGTAGTTTGGTGATTTATCTGATCTCCGGAGTGGTTTAAAGCCTTCCGGGTGGAGATAGTGATGGGGGAGGTTTATACGGTCTTCGGACCGAGTGGTTTAAAGCCTTCCGGCCGGTGGTGAAGTAGTGAGGTTTGTGGTGAGTGGACGTGGTGATGTCTGAGTTGAAGCTTAGTTCGGGAGTATGAACCTAAGTTGTGACCTAGTTCAGGAATATGACCCTAAGTTGGGACCTAGTTCGGGAATATGACCACTAAGTTGGGACCTAGTTCGGGAATATGACCTAAGTTGGGACCTAGTTCAGGAGTATGACCTAAGCTTGGGACCTAGTTCGAGAATATGACCTAAGTTGGGACCTAGTTCGGGAATATGACCCTAAGTTGGGACCTAGTTCGGGAATATGACCCTAAGTTGGGACCTAGTTCGTGAATATGACCTAAGTTGGGACCTAGTTCGGGAGTATGACCTAAGTTGGGACCTAGTTCGGGAGTATGACCTAAGTTGGGACCTAGTTCGGGAATATGACCTAAGTTGGGACCTTGTTCGGGAGTATGACCTAAGGAGACTTAGTTCAAGAAGTATGACCCTAAGTTGGGACCTAGTTCGGGAATATGACCTAAGTTGGGACCCTAGTTCAGAATATGACCTAAGTTGAGACTATTCTAAGGCGTCTGGACCTAAGTTGAGTTTGATGGGCATTTGTGGATCCTATATGGAACTTTGTTTGTGGGAATTTTGGAAAGGCATCATGCCGTCTTTGAGATTCTTCTTTTATGTAGCATTTATTACGGCTATGTCTTGCGTTTGAAGTTTATTGACATACCTTTCTTTGTGTTTACTGCGGGAGGAGAGGCACACTTTGTGAGGAGGAAGTTGAATTGTTGAGGATGTGGGGCACCTCGGCCGAGATGAAGAGGACATGGTGGCGTCTTTGGGCTGAATTCTTTGAAGTGTTAGAGGGCGTGGGCGCCTCGATCGAGTTGTTGAAATGTTGAGGACGTGTGGCGCCACGGCCAGAGATTCTTTGAAATGCTTTGCGGATGCTGGCGTTTTGGCGAAGTCAGTGAAAGGATGAGGACGCGACGGAGCCTTTGTTCGAACTTGCGGTGAGGGCGAGGTGGAACCTCTGCCGAACTTGGTGAGGGCGAGGTAGCGCCTCTGTCGAACTTGCGGTGAGGGCGAGATGGAGCCTCTGTACGAACTTGGTGAGGGCGAGTAGCGCCTCTGTCGAACTTGCGGTGAGGGCGAGGTGGAACCTCTGTCGAACTTGGTGAGGGCGAGGTAGCGCCTCTCCGAACTTGCGGGGAGGGCGAGATGGAGCCTCTATCGAACTTGGTGAGGGCGAGGTAGCGCCTCTGTGCGAACTTGCGGGGAGGGCGAGATGGAGCCTCTGTCGAACTTGGTGAGGGCGAGTAGCGCCTCTGTGCTGAACTTGCGGTGAGGCGAGGTGGAACCTTTGTCGAACTTGGTGAGGATGAGAGTAGCGCCTCTGTGCGAACTTGCGGTGAGGGCGAGATGGCGCCTCGTTCGAACTTGGCGAGGACGTGGGACGCCTCGGGTCTTTGGGCGAGAGGAGAGGAGGATGGCTCATCTTCTTTTCCTTCTTCGTTCTTATTCACTGTGGACTTCTTGGATTATCCAGGTTGAGGAAGGTCTTTGGGTTCAGAGGACGATGATGTGGTGGCGGAGGCGCCGAGATGCCGAATTTCTCGTTTGTGGAGGAGGATGATGATGAATCGGATTAGGGCTCTTTTGCTTTTCCTCTTTCCATTGTTTTTGTAGAGCAACGAGACATTTTGTACTGTAATAAAACACTTGTATTTGCACTGACAAAGTATTTTATTTAAGATGTAATGACGTATTTGTGATTCCGGGATTGACCTAGGAATTGTTGCTAGCTTATTATTATTTTTGTGCATGTCGCATGGTGGGAATGCATTTGTGGTTAATGGAGGTGAGCGGCTTTGGCAAGTTTTACGGCGGTTGGGGAAATTTGGCGGCTTTGGCAGTTTCATGAGCGGTGGCGGGAGTGATGTCTCACAGGGCAGCGTTCGCTTTGTGCTTGATAGCCGCTCTTTTCGGGGTTGGCTACCTCGGGATATGTGACGGTGCTCTGTTTGATATGGCGAGGCCATTGTCGGGCGGGCGAGATATCGTTCCTTTGGTTCCGGAAACCTTCCACGGTGTAGATCATGCTGGTGATGAGGGACCGATTCATGCGGGGAAGCCTGCTTTGCTTGCATTATGGTTGAGAGAGAGGCTTGAGCCATGCACGAGTCTCAGGCGTCTCTTAGTCGCGTGGAGCGTTTGCTCGGTGACCTTTTGTCTTGGACATGGATCGATGCAGCAGGAGAGATGGATGGCACATCTTGGTACGCATCAGTTCGTTGGTGGGTTTCCCTTTGGGGGATTGAAACTAGGAGGGCTGTCGGGAAGGTTCCTATGTTGTCGAGTTCCGTGTTTGCCTTGGTCCTCTTTACGTGTTCCGTTGCTTGTTTCCCGTCGGTTCGGGATGAGGCGAGGAGCCTTTCTTTGGTGAGATGACATTGCAGCGTGGAGGTAGCTTCTTTACGCATGACGAGATCTGATGCTTTTATGTATTTACGAGGTATGGAAGTATTCCGCTTTCCCTCTGTGGTGCTCCTTAGATGCAAGGGAGAATGTTGTCTTGACCGCCAGTACCTGGATTGGTATGAGTAGCATATCGGGCGGACCAGTGGTTTTGGGGAGCGGGCGTGAAGCAATTACGGGGGCAAGATTGTCGTCTCCGCTATAGCCTTAGGAGTGCAAAAGCTTGGTCTAACCCTCGGGATGTCATGGGAGACGCTTTGTTTGACTACGGGACTCGAGTTGTGAGGCGGCGGGGAGAGGTCCCCTTTTGCGGGCTTCGTAGGGAGGAGATCCGAGCCGAGGCACGGGTGAAACGATGCTACGAGAGCGGCGGATTCGTT
Organism: Adenophora triphylla var. japonica; assembly: GCA_022495995.1. NCBI lineage: Eukaryota > Viridiplantae > Streptophyta > Magnoliopsida > Asterales > Campanulaceae > Adenophora > Adenophora triphylla. The sequence continues at coordinate 13,383 of JAFEMH010004043.1, read as the reverse complement.
TGACACGACAAGGAGGACTCACGATCTCGGAATGAGGAGACGAGAACTCGCTCATGGGGAATGAAAAAGACTTCGTTGGGGACGAGGAGGAAAGGAAAGAGTGATGAAGGGCCAGCTTGAGTAGCATGGAATGACCTTAAACAGCGAGTATCCATTCATCGGCATCGCGAACACATTGATTGTTAAATGTTTTAAGTCGTCTTTTAGCATGTTGTGAGTTTGAGAGTAGGCACCGTGCTTGAACTCGTCAGAAGTGTTTTAAGCTGTGATGATTTGTGATTTACTTTTAAAGCTTTGTCGAGGCATGAAAAATCTCTTGCTTGCTTCTTTCACGAGCCTTGGTGGCATCAATTTTTGGAATTTTGTGTATTCCTTAGACCGAACCAATGAAGGCTGCCTACGTTCCCCTCGGGTGAGAGGCTCAGTCTGCGTAGTTCGACCCTCTTTTGTGGAAGAAATGACTCGTAATGTACACTTGCGAGGCGTATTTATTTTTGAAAAGGTGGGAACGGGTCCCCTTTTGTGTGAATGCCTTATTTGATGTAGGCACAAAGAAATGCTTTTGGGTTTGACTCTTTTGAGAGAGTATGAATGCGAAAAGCTTGTAAAAGTGTATGGAAGCCCTTGCTGACAGAAAATCAGTGTTTAGCTCTATTTTCCTATTTTTGTAGAAAAAGAAGACTTGTCGAGACATGTGAAAACTTGATTTGTTCACAATGATCACTTGTTTGCTTAAAACCCTTTGTTGATGTTCAGGTTATTCAACAATTAAACCTGATATGCTTTGATTAATCACGAGGAGAAAGTCAATCGGTATCAAGGATCGAGTTGATGCAGTGTGAAAGAAGGTTTGTGTATAGGAGAGGTCATTGATGAGGCGGGTTTGTGGATTTGTATGTGTTTATGACCGGACCATTTACGGTTGCCTACGTTCCCACTTAAGACAAGGAGCTCGGGTCGCGTAGTTCGGGCCGAACCGTGTTTGGCTTTGGGGCCGGGGCATGAATATTTGTGCGGCCTTTGGCGAAAAGGCTCGGAAGGCTGAATGATGAGGCACGGGCCTTGAGGTGATTTCTTGACAAGTCGTATTTGACTGTCTTTTCAGTGACTCCCTTGCTTCTTGATCGTTGGCTCTGGGTCTTTGACCTCATTTATTTTGTGAAGCTTCTACTTGAGCTCCTTTTTTTGTAGCACGCTTGAGCTCCTTTTTTTGAAGCGTTTGAGGGCGAAAGGCAAGCCCCTGCTTGAACTTTCTTGATGCGCACGAGGGCGAAGGCAAGCCCCTGGATTGTTGTCGACATGGGGTCAATCTTTTGATCTTGAGTGACCTTTTGTTGTCCTTTGATGTCCCTGTAGTCGTTGACTTGGTCAAGGTGGTGGTGGGGACATGTTTTGGAAAGTGTATGGCTTGATGGAGGCCTTTGTGTGGGGTATGGTAAGGTGTATGGGGAGCTATCGAATGACTTTCTCACACCAATTAATCAAAGCATTAATCATTTGTGGTATTACTTATTGAGCAATGCAAGTGATCACATAAAACAAAACCAATTCATTAAATGTAATCAAGGGTGCAAAATAATGTCTCAAGTCTAGCAAGAAAAGAAAGAAAACTTTCGTATGGAAAATGGAAGACTTAATTACAATGTCCGAGGAGGACTTGATTGAATGAGAACAGTACTAGAACCTACGAGGTAGACTGTATGATTCTTTGATTTGCGTCTCTTTGGACTCTTGGCGGTTCCCAAATTCATTTTGGTTAGAACCTTCTCGGCGGCTTGGGCACGATTTTCCTCTCGTTTGACAACATGCTTAAAGATTTGTTTTAATGCATTGTTCATTAATGTGTCTGCGTCTTTACCAAGTGAATCATTATTAAGCTTGTTTTTGATTAGTTAATTTATCATTTGTTAAAGTGGCAATGAGGATACTCGAGAAAAGATTCGATCATTTATTCAAAGCATAAGGAAGCGCGGTTTATGTTACAAACGCATAATCTTTAGGCGTAAGGCCATCGAACGACTCGAGACTCGAACATAAATACGACAGGACTCGGGGTCTTTTATTTTTGAAGATAGACTCTAGGAGACGGGGTTAGTCCAAGCTTCTCGTCCTGTCTCTTCTTGCTTGTGTTTGTGGGTCCGCGTTTGTGAAAGTCACGCCGTTTTGATCTTTGCCGCTTGCTCGACTGTCTCGAAGCTGCCTTATCTGCAGGGAAGGCTCGATCCATCCCTTGGTGTGCCCGATTCTGGAAAGGATTGTTGGGGAATAACCGTTCTTGGATTCTTTCTCTCGAATTCTTCATTGCGGAAGCCCCGGGTTCCGTCTTCACGTCCCCATTCATCACGGGAATTTGCGAGAGGACTTCTCCACCACGATTACCGTCATTTCTAGGAAAGGGTTTCCAAGCGTGATGGGACCACGGGGCGTTCCAACTTTCCCTCTTCGATTAGCCACTTGGACCACTTGTTTTAGCACGAAGCAATTGTCGGTGGTGTGGCCAGGGGTAGTTGTGGAAGGCGCGATGCTTGCTCATATCCATGTTGGGCTTGCGAGTCTTTGGTTGGAAATTCTCAAGGGGTTTGAGAATGTTCCTCTTTACTAGTGTCTCGAGGACTTGGCTCGAGGGCATCCCGAGGTTATCAAAATCTTTAGGCTGTGGTATGCGAGGGGATTGTCGTTCCTCGGGGGTGCTTGATCGCGGTTTACTTGAGCTCAGTTACGGATGTAGTGGTTTGCTCTGGTAACCTCTTTCTTCTTGTTTGGAGGTGTTTGGTAACCTTTTTCCTTTTGCTTAAGGAAACTCTTCCGTTGTATCTCCTTTGCATGTTACGCAACCAAGCCATATGGGGGTCGGTGGCGGAAGCGAGGCTGCCGTTTTTACGGGATGGAGGCAGAAGATGGAGGTGGATTAGCGAGATGGGATCGCCATTCGGGAGTCTTGGGGAGCGGTTGAGTGTATACCAACCCATATCTGGATTGTTGAAATTGGGGCGTAATTGCACTGGACCACTAAGGGTTGTGTTTAGGAATTGAAATGCTTCATTAGCCCCAGTGGCGATCCAGCTGGTGGAAGGTTTGAAATGTCGGGATATCCGCACAGGATGTCCGTCCACAGTAAACATTGGGATTTCAAGTTGTGGGCTGCGGGACTCATACGAGGCACGGGATTGAATTCCGGGGGATATTGAGAGGTGTTAGGATTTGAGGAGCGGAGCCCATAGGTGTCTTTGAGGTTGGAAAATCGGAAGTTTGTTTGGTGAGGCTCGAATGGAGCTTTGAGCGGGAGTTGCCTTGCATTGCTAGGTTTCAGTGGATTTGTGAAGGAGGGACACTGCGATAGCTTTGAGAGACCGGAGGAGCCGATATTTCTCCGTCTTCTATGAGAACGAGCGGTCCCATCGGGTTGGGGAACCACGACGGTTACTGCGACGGCGCATGGCATATTCAATCGAAGCTGCTTGCACTTCTTGGCGTTTCTCGAGAGCCTTAAAAGCTTGCCAAACTTCTTCCATTGTTTGGAAATTTCCCGAGGCGGGGTTCCGTTTCCCTCACTTGTTATACATTGATCCGTCATGGGAGTAGCGGACGGTGTGGGCCAGTTGAGCTGGAAGAAGTGTCGGACCTTGTGACCTCAATGCGAAAAGGCGGCTCACGGGTATTCTCAACCACTCTCGGTTATTTGGAGGGTGACGGGCAAGGTTTAGACACGAGGAATGGCCTCTCGGGATAAAAAGGGGAAAGCTCACGTGGCATGCGGTTTCCATTTCTTTTATATTTTTTTTTTTTGATTTTTTTTTTTTTTTTTGTTGTTTTAATTTACTTAAAACAGTATTTTCTCGAGAATCCTAGGTAGGTTGGAAAAGATTGCTCTTCTTTTCGCAACTATGCTAGATCTGGGTCGATGGAGACCATACGTGCGGCTATAAGCCCCTCGTTTTGCACACAGTATTTCGACATCCCGGGGTGGGCGGCCCGGGCGAGGTCTATAGTGCAAGCGGTTTCCACCGGCCTAAAGAAAAATCGAACCTAAGGACCGAGCTTTGTCATGTTCGTTTTGATGCGTTAGCCATGTGAATAGTGAACCGAGCCGGCCGGCTGAGTCAAGATCGAGTCGAAGTTCGGCATGACCTCTCTTTACCTTGCTTGCGCAAGGGATACGTGACGTTAGGCGTTGGGTGGGTCATATCGTCATGGGCGACGTATCAAAGGCGTGATGACATGGTGTCATGCGAGCATGGATGTATATCGGGACGGAACATCGTGCAGGTGTAGCCGGAAATCAAGATCGAGTCAAGATTTTAGCATGACCTTTCATCGCTTTGCTTGCGCGAGGATCTTGAGTTAGAGCATTGACTCGAGAAAATGGCCGGCATGGTATATGTATCAGTTTGTATGACCTGGACCCAGGTAAAAACCAACCGCGTGCGGACGAGTGTGACTCAAGACTCAAACGTGCGGGGTTGACGCTTGGCTAGGATGGGATGTTTGGAATGATCCGTGCGCGCCCGAGGCCTAGGGAAGACCAAACGGAGGCCCGAGAGACCACTCCGGGTTAAGGGTTGTAGTGTGCGGTGTATCAAGCGGCGGTGCGCGTAGCGTGCGGTGTAGCAGAGCGGCGGTGTGAGTAGAGTGCGGTGTAACCGAGCGGCAGTGCGCGTAGTGTGCGGTCTCTAAAATTCCTTTTACGAGTAAAATAGAAGGTTTTGAAGAATTTTAAATGTATGCACGAGATGTATATTGATGCATTTTTTTGTATTTTTATTTTTTTTTGTAAAATAAAAACGAAGCACGTGCACACACACACAACTGATTAAAGGAAGGGGTAAAATGAAAGTTTGACCCTCATCATCGTTTTAAAAATCTTTTGTTTTGTTTAAAAGTTTTTAAAACAAAATGTCCCAATGAGTCGCCAGAAATTACCGGATCGGCTCGCGCGCGAGCCCAGGCATCTCGCATTCGTCGCTTTTCGGGAGGTCGCCGAGGATCAGAGCGGCCACAATCGCGCCCGGCATACGCTTATTCCGTTTTAGCGTTGCGTGTTGGAGGTGTCTCGCCGTTTTGCTTTCGCATTTTGTAGAGTCGCCACGCCGTTTTTATTAAGCCCCAGAAAACATTGAAAAAGGGCATCGGTTTAAAGATAAATTTTAAAGCTGTTTTTGTGTGATGAGATTTTGAGTTCGGAGGTCGAGATGACTCCTCGGGAAGAGAATATTAGAATATTAGAGCTCACAGGAGTCGCCTCGTAAAAACGAGTCTTTCGGATACCCACTAATATCCTTTAAAAAGTTGTGTGATGTGTGTGTGCTTTTAAAAATGCATCTTTGTATCGGATGTCTACATTGTATTGAAATGTATTGAAATAGAATAGGAAGGAAGCCTTACCAATGTTGGTTCGTGTCTGTCTTCCGCGGGGAATAGTGTTTGAGAGTCGGAGTAGCGTTCGGATTGCTTCGGGGATGCGGTGGTCCGCGGACGAGTTTCGCGTGAGTTGAAAGCGTAGGCTGCGTTTGGGCGAAGGTTCGGCGTGTGTGGGGATCGTCGGGATCGGTCGGGCGAAGGTTCGGCGTGCGTTGGAATCGTTGGTTGGATTCGGGCGAGAGGTTCGGCAAGGTTTGGGATCGCCGGTTTGACTCGGAAAGAGCGGGACACCGTGGGAAAGACCGAGGCGAGGCCTCGGAGTACCACGAGGGCCTCGAGTACCTCGAGAGTGCCTCGGGGCAGCGCGGGAGCGTCTCGGGAGCGCTCGGAGAGGCTTCGGAGCACCTCGAAGGGGCTCGGAAGGCCTCGGAAGGATCCGAAGGGGCGGGAATGCCTCGAAAGGTCTTAGAAGGGGAGCCGAAGGCTTAGGGAGGAAGAGAGAAGTGGGAGGTGTGAAAAAATGAGGAGGGAAGCCCTCTATTTATAGTAGTGGAAAGCTGCAAGAGGTCCGTACGGACCTCTTAGGTAATGATGGATTTCAGGGATTTGAGGGAATCTCGTGGACTTTAAGGGGATTTTCGTAATGATTATATGCACGGTGCAAAAGAGGTCCGTACGGACCTTTTGGCATGCAAAGAAGGTCCGTACGGACTTTCCATGCTCTTGTGAATGTGATGGCAAGCTAGCTCTCGTCGAGAGCTTTCCAACCATATATGGCACGTCTCAATCGGAGTTCGTATGAAGGAGTTATGACCTCCGGAAGTTTGCCTCTGGTTTTGTCGTATGCTGGGATAGAGAGCGATCCAGATTGGGGTACTTACACCGTCCCAATCAACCGGCCTAGGAAATAAACGAATCCAGTATAAGTGCAGGGGGCACTAGGATCGTCGACGCCTTTCACACCGGTGTATGAGATGGAAGGAACGAGCGAGGTTTTAGAGGTGGGGCACAAGATGATTGGGCCATCACCAAGGTCAGCACAAGGAAGGGTGATACTGGGAAGTTGATGATTGACTCCCTACGAGACTCCTTCAGGGTTCACGCTGCCTCGTATAAGCTTGAGTATCTCAGCCAAAAGGAGTATGAGCCTCGTAGGCAGTCACTTCTCACCAGCAAAAAGAAAGTAGCTTTCTTCTACAAACAGTTCGAGTTTGGGATTAGGTTGCCCTTAGATCCATTTATCAACGAGTTCCTTGAAGATTCAGGTTGTGTGCCAATGGAGCTGAGTGGCAACGCTGTTAGGATTTTGTCTTGTTTCATTGTGGTCTGCAGATTCCTTGGCTACGAGCCATGTAATAAGGTGTTTCGTCAATATTACCAGACGAAACGATCAATCAAGAATGGAAAGTCCGTAGTAAGTGTGTCGTCGATTAGGAATGTTCAGGGCCTGTTTTTAGACACTCAGAACAAAGTATATGGCTGGGATAATCACATGATCTTGGTGGAGAGCAGGGTAGGATGGCAGTTTCCTTTCTAGGAGAGCGAAGATATGGTTGCGAACAAGTATGTATGGGCGGCGCCTTGGGTAGAGCAGTGAAAGAAAAGATTGATAATTTGCTGAGTCTCGGTTGGGTGGCATGGCAGGACATTGAAGCCTCTCATTGGAGGTATATAAGGGTCGGCATCATGTCCAGGCCGTTGAGAGGCCCCGATCCCTTGGTGCAAATCGAACTTGACGCTCGTTATCCGGTGCAGGTCGTTCGGCGACTTGACACAGGAGGACAAGCTTTGCATAAATTGTGCCGGTGCCCGCCTTGACCATCCTGAGGAGCTTTGCGAAAACCTTAAAATGACTGGGGGTCGGGTTCTTAATACTTGCTTATTTATCCTGATAATTTGTCTTTTTGTCTCGTCGTGAATGACTTATCTCCTGTCCATTTTTACTTGGCAGTTCTTTTTGAAAAGGATATCAACCACATTGAACGAGACATAATGAGCGGAGTAATTAGAGCCAACGAGCGAACCAAGGCGAAGAAGGATCGAGCTTCGTCCAATGCCATCTACAGTCATCAAGAAAATATGGCGACGAGGAATGAACAATTGCCAAAGGACACCCCTGTTGGCGCCATCCCCATGGTTGAAAGGGAGCCCGTCGTTGGGGGGCTGAATACCGGGGGTTGTCAAGCCAAGTTGAGCGCTGAGAGAGGATGTCGAGTGGAGGCAGAGTCTTTGCGGCCGTTAATGCTGAGAACCAATTGATCGTCGTTGAGGGTGAGCATGTTAACCCTGAGGCTGTAGGAAGCTCTGACTCCAATCCGTAGGTCGTCAGTGAGGGGAGCCACGTCTCCAAGAAGAGGAAAGATCGCCCCGTTGGATCAGGGGGAAAGAAAGAAAAGAAAAAGAAGACTGTCAACGACCCAATCAGCTCCTCCGACCCTTCAACTCCTCAGGCTGAGACTCCTGGATCGTCGTCAGGGGTCCTTACTAGAGATAAGGCCATGGAAATGGCAACTAAGTTGGCGAAAGTTCCCAGTTCTGCGGGATTCCTTGCTTGGCAAGAAGTGGCCTGTTCTCATCACAGGGCGGCTATGACGAAATGAGGCGGGGACGTCGAGCTCGTCCGCCGAGATGAGGAGGCGAAGATGAAGCACAGGACTACCATGCTCGCTTCGGGCGTCTGGCGAGGTAATTCGGCCTTAGTTTTTCATGCATCTCTCGTCGTTTCATACTTGTAATAATAATGACCTCGTTGTTGCAGATGATGTCGATGATGGATGCCATGATGGCAGACTTTAAGGCATGCCTAGACGCCGAGCAGAAGGAGAATGAACAGCTGATCCAGTCCGTTGGAGCCAAGGAAGATGCTGAGAAGAAGTTGAAGGAGGCGGAAAATAACGTCGTCCAATTGACCACTGCCTACGAGTCATTGATGGCTCAGAAAAATGAAATTTTGAAGGAGGCAGAAGTCTTGAAAGCTGATAAGGCCAAATTGGTGAAGGAAGTAGGGATCCTGACCACTGGTCTACGAGCCGCGGAAAGCAAAGTTGACAAGTTGACGTCTGACTATGAGGCTGCTCGAAATCAGATTGAAACGATGAGGGTTGACCACCAAGCTTCTTTGGACGACGCTAAACTGGATGCAGTGGAGCAGTTTAAGAGAGGTGAAGAGTTCCTTAAGGTCGTCCTTTGCGAAGGCAGGCGGCTTCTTCCCGGGATGGGGCCAAGCATTTGGCAAGGCGGATCACTTGGCGGCCCGGAGACGAGGACCTAATGTCTACAAGGAAATTGGCCGACCTCTGCTCAGAACCGTCTCATGATCAGGAGGCTCGTCTAGTTCATCCTCTCGTTCCCTTTAATGACAACGATTTACTTATTATCAAGGAGGACGACGAGAAGGCAGGTAGAGATGAGTGGCCAGTTCCCGCTGTTGATCCCAAGAATTTTGATGCTTATTACGCCAACTTCCTTGGAGACGGCCCTGATCCAGACGAGGCTCCACCCAGCGCCAATGATCCCCAGTGACTTGTTTATTTTGGAAAGATTTTGTAATGCCTCAGACAATGTTTCACCTTACGTTTGTGTTTTCAAACAATGTCCCAAGCTTGAGTTTTAATTTTCTATGTAATTGACCTGTTTCCTCGTAGTTTAGAGGGGGTCGTACAATGTTTGTCTGATGTTTTTGTTATTCAATGCCATAGTTTTCTGCTTGTTAATCTGTGTTAACGTAGATAGCATGTGGTAACTTATTGAACGAGTAAGTTTGAGGACAAGTGTGAATGGTCGTCGTAAGTGATGACCCGAGCAGGTCGTCTTTAATGTGGACGACCTTTGTTGACCTTGTATTTTCTCAACTTCTCGATGGCTCGTAGGAATAGTACGAAGGTACGTAGATCTTTGCTCATAGGCGAGATTCTATGGACGAGTCGTCATATTACTGTTATAGCATACTGACAGTGCGGCCGTCTAACCTTTATACTTGGCTAAAGTGAGTGCGAAGTGTCAAAGTCTTTGCTTAGTGATCTTTATACTTGATCACAGTGGTTGTAAGGGTCGAAGTCAAGCTTCAACCGTTCTAAGCTTCTTGAGTTTGTAACGGACGAAGTTCAGTGAAGTGACGAGTTTCCATTGATAATTTTCGATCAACAATCGTACATTGACAACTCGATTACTTTTTAAGACTTCTGGGATTTATAGATTATCACTTACAAACTTCCAAAATCCTCGAAAAATGACAATGAAAAAGTTACATAAGAACCACAAGTATGATGCCCTGAGGGCGCTGAGTGTTGACGACGATCTCAGAAGTAATACTTCGTGAGATGATTAGCGTGCCACGGGTGCTTTAGCTGCTCGCCGTTTGGCTTGGCTAGACGGTAGGTTCCTTCTCTGACCACTGCTGTGGTGACGATGTATGGTCGCTTCCCGGTTGGGAGAAAGCTTGTTTTGTCGGGCCTTAAGTCTGTTGCTTCGATTTTTACGAGGGCGTGATCGCCGACCTTAAAAAACCTTCTCTTCACTTTTTTATCGTGGTACGCCTTGGTTCTTTTCTTGTAATTTTCCATTCTCAATTGGGCGTCCAATCTTCGCTCGTCCACAAGGTCTAGGTCGACCTGTCTGTTGTGTATGTTCTTTTCGACGTCGTAGAGAGCCACTCGGTCTGTAGGAAGCTAAAGCTTGGCGGGAGCCATGGCCTTAGAGCCATAGGCCAGAGCAAATGGGGTTTCCCCCATAGGCCCCCGGGTGGTTGTGCGTACTGCCCAGAGAGCCGAAGGGAGTTCGTCCAACCATCTCGTACTCTGTCCTTCAAGATTTTTGCACAGGGATGACAAGAAGAGCTTGTTCGCTGCTTCAGCTTGTCCATTGCCTTGGGGATAGGCAACAGACGACTTAGAATGCTTGACGCCCATTCTGTTCAATTCTTGTTCAAACTTCCTTGAGAATTGTAGACCATTGTCAGAAACAATTACCCTCGGAATCCCAAAGCGACACCATATTGAATCATGGATAAAACTTAGGGCATTGTTTTCTGTGATTTTGTTCAAGGCTTTGGCCTCCACCCACTTAGAAAAATAATCAACTGTCATGATCACGTACTTCACTCCCCCTTTGGCCTGTGGAAATGGCCCAATCAAATCAACACCCCACATGTCGAATGGCCAAGCCGCCATGACCGAGGTCTGTTCAGTCGTTGGGAGCTTGGGGAGGTCGGCGAACCGCTGGCACGTATCACATTTCCTTTTTGCAAATCAGCGCAGCATCTTCTCGTAGATGGGGCGGTAATAACCCGTAGTAGTGCTTATCGGCGATATACGGGCCCCGGGATGGCCCGCACTCTCCTTGATGTGATCCCACTTGTTCGAGCTCTCTTGTCGCCGATCCATCTGAAAAAATTTCCAACAAACACCGGGCAAGATCACTTCTATGGTTTGTCGTCGACCTCCTTGCCGACTTTCTTGTTTTTACGGCGGCCTTTGGTCGTCGTCGACACTAAATGATGTTTCAACCAGAAATGCGCGGTGGCTGTGCTTGTAAGGTTTTCCTTGCCACATCTTGAATATCAAACTCAATTAATTCAATGCTCCAGTTGAGAAGACGGCCGGAACTTTCAGGGCGATGCAAAATTTTCCGTAGTGGGGCGTTGGTGTAAACAATGATGGGGTGAGCAGAGAAGTAAGCTCTTAGCTTTCGTGCTGTGATGACGAGAGAATAAGCTATCTTCTCGGCGTTGAAGTATCGGGTTTCTACGTCGGACAAGGCTTTGCTTACATAATATACGGGCCTATGTTTCCCATCCTCCTCTCTCACCAACACGCCGGCGACGGCCTTGTCACTCGCCGAGAGGTATACAAACAAATCTTCCCCTGCAACGGGGCTGCAGAGTAGTGGTGGGGAGCCTAGATATTCCTTGAGCTGCTTGAACGACTCGGAACATTCTTCTGTCCATTCAAAATCCTTGGCACCTCGGAGAGCTTTGAGAAATGGGAGTGATCGCTCGGCGGACTTGGCAATGAAACGACCCAAGGCCGCCACTCGTCCATTTTTCGGGCATGCCAAGTTTAGGTCGGTGAAATCGACGCACATCCTCCATTTTTCGTTGGGTTTTTTGACCAGGACAACATTAGCCAACCACGTTGTGAACCCAGCGTCCCATGATAATTCCCTGCGCTCAGCCGGTTTTCAATCTCTTGTTTTATGGCAACCTCTTTCTCAGTAGAAAAAACTCTGCACCTTTGTTCCTTGAACTTTATTGTGGGATTTTCTCCCAGCCTATGGATGGCTACCTCTTCTCTGATACCCTTCATATCCTCCACTTTCCAGGCAAAAACATCGAGGTTCTGTTTGAGTAGGGAGATTATCTCTTCCCTCTCCTCAGTAGATAATTGAGACCCCAGTTTGATTTTTTGCTCTGGATAGTTTGGGTTGATGATCAGTTCCGTTAGCTCGTCGACGGTTTCATCTCGGGAGCGTCGTCTCACAAGTCCGTAGATTGATGACAATTTCTTTGATTTTCCTTCTTGCCTCGGGGTCAGTGCGGAACCTCGTCCTCGATAAGCTTGTCTAGCTCGGCCCCAGGTCGTGGGCGACGAAAGTTGTGGTTGCAACGGCTTGGTCGTCCATGAATGTTTCGACAAAGATTTTACGGGTCGTCGACACACTTGATGGTCGAGACGGTGGCATATGATGTCGTCGTTTGCTTAACGAGACTTGGAAAGCTTCACAATGTGATGCGGGTCGTCTATTTCAACGGTCCGCTTTGCCTTCGGCACATGCTCACAGGAATTTTAGGGCCGTCCCACACACGTCCAAACTCCGGCACGTGTAGGAAATTTGACTCGTTGATGAGGGATTGAGGCGACGATCCCAGCGGTTTTGGCAGGTTGGCCAAGAATTGCGTGGTAGTTGCGACGGCGTCAATCACAATAAAAGTCACTTGATTTTGATAGTTCTCGATGGGTGTTCTCCAATGTCAAGCTGGAAGTTCAAATTTGGCCCTTTGCGTCTACTTGATGGTTGGTGAATCCCTCTAGACGACCTAAGTAAGGATTTAGGAGGCTATCGGGTAGACCCATCCGTTGGTAGCCGTTGTAAAACAAAATATCTTTGGCCGCCCCAATATCGATTAGAATCGTCTGGACTGCACAGGTTGTCGATGTGGCCGGGGATGACCGGCGTCCCTATTGTGACGTGCCGATGGATTGGCCGGTAGCTCGTAGGGAAAAAAGCTTATCACGTCGTTTGGAATCTCCGACTTCTGGGGAACATAAAGGGCTTTCTTGAGATGGTAGATGGCGCTCTTTATTTGATTTTTGCTCGTTTCTTCAGAAATTACCAAGACCATTCTTGGCTTCCTATCCGGAGGGCCGTCGTTAGCAGCTCGAGTGTTGGCGCAGCGATCTTTCCTCACGTACTCCTCAGGCGACCATCATTAATCCATCTTTGAATAATCTTCTTCAAGTGAAGCACTCCTCGGTGTCATGTCCTTTATCCTGTGGTACTCACAATATTTGTTCATATTTCTCTTCCCACTTTCATTGGGGTTAAATGCTTTGGCCTAGGGCTACGAAATCTACATTGCTCAAAATTTCGGCTCGTGATACGGTCAGTGGAGTGTACGACTCTGGGACCTTTTCAGCTTTGACTTGCTTGTTCTTTCCTTTTTCTCCAGCCTTGTCTTTTTTAGATTTTGCCGTTTCAACCTCATCAACAGCCTTTCCTTCTCTTTGTAACTTTCTCTCCTCAGCCTCGGCAACAGCGTATGCTTTGGCGTAGAGATCTTTTCGGGACTTGGCTGGGTGGACTTGCAACTCGTAGTCAGTGGAGGAAACAACACCATGTACGAAACAATTGATAATCTCCTGTCGGTCGAGGTCTTCATCAATCTGGTCCACTAACTTCTTAAATCTTTTGAAATAGCTCATTAGAGCTTTCATTTGGCTCCACGAGATATATTGCGAGATCGTTGTGATCTTACGACGATCTCCCGCCGATTCTGAAACCTTCCCAAAAACTTTTTCTCATTTCTTC
>JAFEMH010004042.1:0-229846 GCA_022495995.1 Adenophora triphylla var. japonica | reverse complement strand
CATCGGGTGATTTTAGGAAATTTGACCTCTTAAGATGAGAGGTCATTTGGGCCTTTATTGTTGAACCTCTAAAGATGAGAGGTTGGCTTGTAGGGACGTGTTTGGGAAATACATGGCGAGGAGGAATGATTGCCTCCCAAGAATGGGAGGTGAAATTTTGACTTGTGAAAGGGCGAGGGTAATGGTGATAGAAGTATCTATCTCTAAAATTGAGAGGATGGCTTGGGATTGGTTTAAGTTAATGATAAGAGGAAGTCAGGAGCTACGGACAACTTTTTTTGCGATCTTGCGAGAATTCGGGCTCCTTTTTGATCATTGGAGAGCTTAACTTAGAAGATGTCGGGGACTTTTGAGTTCTTCTTCTTTTTTTTTTTTTTGGAAGGCTTCCCGACGGAGCTTGGAATTATATCCGAGAAATTGTGGAGGATTTTTTGGAGATCCTTCTTTTTTTTTTTTTTGTTTCTTTTTTTTTGTTTTTTTTTTTTGTTTGTGTGTTTTTGTTTGTTTTTTGTTTTTTTTTTTTGACTTGGAAAGCTTCCCGAGGAGTTGAGGATTATCTTTGTCCTTCCTTCATGGCTTGAGATAATTTGCGCATCGCCGATTCTCTTCGAAGCTAACTTCTCGAGGCTCGCTTGGACTTTCTTTCAGTATGGAGCAAAAATGATGGCTAAACCAGGGTTTCAAAACACGCCGATCTTGAAATATGAGAGGGTAGCTGCTTTAGTAAGTGAGGTGAGGTAATGGCTTTCCTAATGGGTGAAAGGTTTCAACCGCAATCCCTTTCTTTGGATGACCTAAACGAGGTTAAGTCTTCATTGCTTCGCTTAAGCTTTATATGAGAGAAAGATCCATGCAAATTCATCGAGCAATTCGAGATGATGATGGGGTGAAAGGGATGTGAGCATATGAGATTGCGAAGATTTGTGGGAGTTGGTAAGCCCCCGATTTGGGAAGGATATCAATTGATTTTCTTACTCCGATTAGTTTAAATATTAATCATTTTCGAAAAATTAGTGGTTGAAGCGTTAAAGCACAAGTGATCATTTTGGATAAAACCCATTTCAATTAAGTGTAACGTGGGTGCGCAAGTGATGTCTCGAGTCTAGCAAGAAAAGAAAAAAAGACTTATATTAAAAATTAGACACTTAACCACTTATGTCCAAAATGGACTACAAAAAGAACCTGGAAATGTCCAGGAAGGACTTAGGTGAAAGAAAAGATACTAGAACCTACGAAGAGTTGACTCAAAAGACTATTTTACAAAGATAGGTAGCCCCCGGTCTTCAGCCGGCTCTTTGCATTGTTGAACCATGCATCTATTCTTGACGCAACTGGAGGACGGGAGCTACTGCAAGCACCTTTCCAGTCGGGATTTCCTTTGGCAACTTTTTGCTCAATCCAACCATGCCTTCATTGCACTCGCCGATGAGCTGGTTCATTGACCTTGTAGAGGGGACCAGAGAGTCAAACTCCAGTTGTGCTCCAGAGGCTTCGAACCACCAAACTCGATCATGTTGACACTCCATGTTTGTTAGGGAGACGGGTTATTGGGATAGTGTTAGTGTCCTTCGGGCATCTCTTAACCCTCCCTTGCTCAATCAACCCTTGGATGGCCTTTTTCAGGGGACGCAATCATCCCGTCGGGTGCCCCGTAGTGGTACCTGATCGAAAGGCACACAATGCTTGGAGAGAGGTATCCAAAGGAGCGTTGGGGTTTTTCTAGGGCTGATAATTTTCCAGAAGGCCGGAGACAAACCTTCTCTCACCAAACCTCTGAAGATATCACTCAAAGGCATCCCAAAGTTTCTCAAGTCTTGGAGCCGGGATCTCGATGCATCGCTTCTTGGGAACAAAGGAAGTGGCATTGTGCCAGTCCGTCCCAACGTAGCCGATCGCCTCTTTGCCTTTAGCGAAAGTGAGAGTAGTTTTGGAGGGAGGAGCCCGATATCCGTAAGCCGAGTGCAGCGGTCGGCTGGCGATTGTAAGCCTTTTCAAACTTAGCCCCGGAATTAACCATTGCACGCAAGTCGCCGTAGGGGAAGTGGTGAAGGAAGCTCTCAAATGCGGCTTCAAGCATGACTGAAAGATGTCTAACATGCTCCTCGTCAGAGGAGGAATGGCCATTTCACCGAGCTTTAAGTTCCATCTCTTATAGAAATCCCCAATATTCTCATTAGTGGCGCATCGTTGTTTGCGTGTCAACTCTGTTTGTCTCCCACTCCAAGTTGGCTTTATACTTATCTCGTGAAAGTACCTGGTAATTTGTTCCCAAGTAGCCCTAGCTTCGCTGCAATCGGAAAAACCATTTCAAAGCCCCCGACTTCAAAGAGAGACTAAAGTAATCGGCTCAATTGCTGGTTTGTGCATCCCTTAGCCTTCATTGCCCAAAGTATAGGTGTCCAAGTGAGTTTTAGGGCATGCACTCCCGTCAAACAATTCCAGTGGGCATCACAAACTTGTGAGCGGGGGACAATCGAGTCGGGATACGTAGGCCGAAGAGCGGTGTTCTTTTTGGCGGTCAATTCAGCAATCTGTGCTTTCATTTCCTTGTGTTGCTCCATAAACCAAGCCAATTGGGGATCCAAAGGCGGAGCGGGAATTCGAGGCTGATATTTGAGCTAGGAAGAGGACTAGCTGTTGGTGGTGCATTGGTGGAAGGAATACCATATCCGGAGCATAGGTGAAAACTGTCCTTGGCCCAAATTACCACTGGGAGTGTAGGTAGGAGCTGGGGCAAAAGGATAGAACCCGGCGACTTCTTTGTTGGCTTCCAATCGGCAGAGAAGATGGAGGCAGATCTCGAGGTAGCCATATGGCTTGGATTTTCGGAGTGAGGCCCATAAGTAGGCTTAAGTGCGGGGCTGCTTGTCCCCGGTTGTTGAATTGCATGGCTGGTTGTGGCGAGGATGCATAACCGAGAGGATACTGCTGTGTCCTGGTGATTCGGATGAAACCGGGATGAAGGCTTGATAACCCATAGAAGTACGAGTGAATGGATTTGTGAAAGGCTGTGTGAGGAGCAACCGAACCAGTACCATTCGAGGAGGGCTCGGCGCGGCCCGAACCAGATTGTGGCGGCATTCCAAATTGTGGTGTTGATGTGAAGGTCTGGATTGATCGGTTCCGGAACCTGAGGTGGGATTCCAATTTGCCGTGGCATTTCGAGGTATCCCCAACCATGAGAGGACATTCTGTGCTTGACTTTGCCCCCACTGAGGAGGCGTGAGCCGATTCGTCCCATCAGCCTGCATGGATCCGGTGGTCCGACTCGAGAGATTGAGGAACATGTGTTCGGTAGCACCGAAGGAGGTTGGTGGTGGCATCCTGGAGTAATCGGGCGACCGAGATTGGGATCGGGGGTCATCCTCTTCTTCCACAGTGAAGGTGCCATCGGGATTGAGGCCGGCGGCCAAACCACGGCTCTTAATAGCCTCGATAAGGCTATTCAACCGTGTGCTTCCTGTCGCATTCTCATCCGTCTGCTAACTCGATTCCATTGCTGTCTGTCTCGAGGAGTCCTGAGGCGGAGTGACGTTGTCCCTCGTACCAGCCGATGCGAGACATTCTCCTGAAACCCGGAGTTGAAACAAACGGCGAAGCCGAGGAGGCACTCACTCTTCCCAACTGATTAACAACGGTGACCCGTGCCTCGAAACCAAGCTTTACGCGGAGGCATGCGGGGGAAAGACACGAGGGTTCGGATGGCGGGAATTGAAGGAGGGTAGGTGTTTGGGCTCTTAGGCTCATGCAACATGCGATTATTTGTTCATGTTTACTTAAAACACGTTTTATTAACCTAATCGGTTGGAAAAGATTGCTTCTTCTTCTTTTTTTCGAACTACTCGATTCTCGGATTAGTGGGCCCCGTCTACCACGTCTATAAGCCCCTCGTATTCCACCCGTATTTCGACCTCCCGGGGTGGGACTTGTTCTGGGCGAGGGTCCTATAGGGCAAGCGGGTCCCACCGACCGAAAGAAAACGATCCTAAAAGTCGGCGGGTAATCGAGTCT
Organism: Adenophora triphylla var. japonica; assembly: GCA_022495995.1. Taxonomy (NCBI): domain Eukaryota; kingdom Viridiplantae; phylum Streptophyta; class Magnoliopsida; order Asterales; family Campanulaceae; genus Adenophora; species Adenophora triphylla. The sequence goes on along the minus strand of JAFEMH010004042.1, from coordinate 225,835 downwards.
TAACGAGCATTCGATGTAAATTACGGACAAAGCCGACGTCAAAAGTCAAGATCATGTCCGAGGGCTCGACGAAAGTCGGCATGATTTGGGCCCGATAAGCGTTCACAATTGATCTTGACTTGTCGTCGAGTTAAGCCGTAATTAGGCATGGAATAATCATTAATCCTTGATGACTCGGTGTCAATCCGGGAGTCAATGTATAATTTGTGCCGATCGAGCCGAAGTCAAGGCGCCGGTCAATATCTTGGTCAAAGTCTGCGGCGGAAAACCGGCTAGAACTTCGGCCGATTAGGGTCCCGAAAGATATTGAGTCGGTATGCCGACAAAGGCTTGAAAGGAAAGGTCTATACACAGACAGGGCATGACACAGACCAGACTAAAAACCAACCGGGTCTCGGACAAAGTGTGTCACGGACAAGTGCATGGTCGACACGAGGCTCCATGGGATGTTTGGGTAGTCCTGTGCTCATCCGAGAGGCGTAATAAGACCAAACGGACCGCGACAAGGATTTCCCCGGGTTAGGGACGTAGTGTGCAGTGTACGGTCACGTGCGCGTAGTGTGCAAGCAGTCTATATTCTTTTTCTGAATAAAATAGAAATTTTTTATGTGTCTTAAAAAGTATGATGCATGATTTTTTTTTAGAAATTTTCTTTTTTTTGAAAAATCTTTTTTTTTTGAAATTTTTTTTTTGAAAAATTAATGAGCACATAAGCACATAATCACAAAAATTCCAACAGTTAGGGACATTATTCCGACAGTCAAAATTTTGACTTTTTCCGAGGCGGCCAAAACAAACACGAAAAATGTGCAAAAATCAACACACACAAAACAAAGGATTTTCAAATGTCGGGACGGAAGCTTGACCCTCGAAAGCTTTTTCTTTTTTTTTTGAAAACGATGATACCGGTACGTGGGATTGTTAAACCACAATTTATCCCCGACTCGTGTTAGGAGGCGATAACGGGAAGTTTAATGGTTTCCACCAATATACCAAATATCATTTTTTTTTTTAGAAAAAGCTTAATCCCCAGCAGAGTCGCCACTGTGATGTACCCGATTTTTTTTTGAGAATCAAAACGGAGTCGCCACGCCATTTTTATTTTGAGGGCCAAAACTTTGAAAAAAGCCCGAGATCAGAGATTTAGGTTCGGAGGTCATGTTACGCGTCGGGAAGGACGTTAGTGTGCACCCGACGCGCCTCGCAAAACGAGTCTTCCAAACATTTGAAATCCTTTGTGGTGTGTGTGTGTGTGTGTGTTTTGACCAAAACGAGTTGAAACTGAGAAAAACAAAAATAGGGAACTCTTTATAAGACTTTGAACAATCCCCAAGATTTTTGGTATGATTTTTGGGTCGAGTCTTGGCACTCAAAAGATTTTTGGATTTGAAAAGCAATTCTGCCAGAATGAAAGAAGGCAGTTGACCCTTGACTTTGAAATGGACTTAAAGGCTTCAAAACCTCAGAATCTGGGGAAAGTCCGAGAATGAAAGTTTCTTAAAACACCCTAAATAGGGTTTCTGCAAATGAACTTTCCATTTTGGAAGTAATTTGAGGGGTCAAAACCTTCTAGAAATCTCAGATGTGAAATCTGGATTTCCAGAAGCTGATGAACTGGCCTCTAAAAGAAAAATTGAAAAAAAGAGTTTTACTTACTCAAAAAATAAAATAAAATTATGTATGGAAAGCTCTGGATGTTGGCTACAAAAAGTGTTTTGTAGTCAACATCCAATTCCAAGTTTTACTGGGTCCAAAAAATAGGAAAATGGACGGAGGTCTCAGAACAATGCTACTGGACAGCAAGATGTTCTTGAGGGAAAATGTGATTTTTGGGGGATTTGCATCTATGTTCACCCCATTTTCATCCCTAGACTTGATACCACTACTTTTTATTAAGTGGTTATCATATTCAAGTCATCCTTGGGGAATTCATGGGGTTTAAACATGTCCTTTGCAAAGGGAAAGGGGGTTTTGTAAAGATGAAACCAAAGAGAAAGAATTGACTAAAGATCTAAAATGTGGACCACTTGAGATGGTCATTCATGAAGATGAACTTCAAGATGACCATCTTAGGTCAAAACTCAAGTTAAACTAGACATAAAATAAGTCAAAGTAAGAAGAACAAAATGATCAAGAAATCAAAAGAGAATTTTAGGGTTTTGAGAAGGAGGGCTTTACCAATGGTGACACCCTATCTTCCTAGGCTTGGAATTTGACTTGAGGAGTATCAAGATTTGGTGTTTGGCTTGAGTAGTATCAATGTTTGGTGTTTGGATTTGTGTTTGGAGTGAGATTGGGAAAGATTCAAGAGAAAATGGTGGCAATCTAGAGATTCCCACCGTTTTCTCTATATATTTCGCCGTAACTTCGTTGCTTTGTGATCAAAATGTGTTGTCTAAGGCGAGAGAGGAGGGTTCAATTTATAGGACACTGTGAGAATCAAACGTATCCGCGCGGACAAGGATCGACGCGTGCCTTGTTCATACGCTTTCTGATCTTGGCTTTTGGACGGGAAGAATAATCTTTTTAAAATTCAAAGCGAAATTTGTTTTTCAACTTTCTTAATTCGGATTTTTCTAATTTCTTTTGCTTTTTGAGATTCTTTTCTTGGTTTAACTTAAAGTGGCAATGCCCATTTTACCCTTACTTTGTTAGAAAAGTTAGGAATGTTAGTAATGTTATAACTTTCGTTAATTTTCTAACGAAAATGCTAACAAGCTCAAATTGGAGCACTTACAACAAGGCGGAGCTGGAGAAGAGAAATGCTGAGTTGGTGAATAGGCTGAAGGCTTCCCAGAAGCAAGTCTCAGTTTTGGAGGCTAAGGCTGACGAGCTCTCCAAGCAACTGCTACCCCTGAGGCAGTTCGAGCTGGAGAGGGAGGCCATACTGCTTGCTACTCGTAAGGAGGCAGTTGAAGAGTTTAAACAGTCCGAGGAGTATAAGGACGAAATATCCAGCGAAGCTTCTGGACAATATGAGATTGCCTGCCAGACGCAACTACGAAATTTTGCTGCTACGGGGAAGTTTTCAGCGGAGCAGTTGGCCTTAATAGGCTCATTGATCTCCACGGACACTTTACGCCTGCCCGGGCATGCTCTGGTCCCTCTAGCTGAGGAGGAGATAAAAATTTAGAGCTTGCTGCCGCCTTGTCTCTGCCTCCTATCGCCGCGGTCACCGCCACAAGCCTCCTCGCTCAGATGGATGAGATGAGGTTTGGAGACGAGAAGTTATCCTACGAGGAAGCTGCTGCTCGCCTATTTCCTAACGGGCCTGCAGTTAGCGACGTGTTCGGACCGCGGCCAGCTCCTGCTCAAGCTTCAACTGAACCCTCAACTTCTCCTGCCTCTGAAACAACTGATCCCCCAACTATTACCGATTTAACCATAACTGCCAATCTTCCTTCTCCAACACCCACAGCTGAGGCCGCCAAAGAGACTGCTCCCTCTTATCAACCCTTAGCTTAGGATTTTATTTTTACTTTTGTAATAGATTTTAGGATTTTGTAAATCATTTTCTCTATTAATAGAAGTATTTTTCTTTAACTGCTCATCTTTGTAAGCTGTTTTTACTTTTGGCAATGTTTGAATACTTTGATACTTGTATCAATGCTTTTCCCTAAGCTTGTGTTCTTGCCTTTTCTTTTTTCATCTTATGACTTGGAACAATTAGTTTTTGCTCAATGCCGTGGTTTATGTCCGCGTTTATGAGTTTATAACTCTTTATTCAAAACCGTTTGAGTTTTTTGTGAGAGTCAGCCATTTTCTCTATGACCGCGTTTGTTATGGCCTTGGACAATTTTGAGGTCTTGACCTCATTTTGTCTATTTGGCTTTTAAAACTTCTTTGATCACTCCCTTCCACTTACACTTATTTAGATTTTTTAAATCCGTGGTGTAATTTTAAAAGAGCCAAGGCAAGCTTCTTTCATTGGGCAAGCAGATTGTGGCCGTGAGGCAATAGTCCACGCAACAGTAGGTAGGGGCATACTGGCCCTTTAACCCACCGGCATCTGTATCCACTATTGGTGGTTCACGCGGTCTGACTCTTTGGATTCTTATGGCGATCATGTAACGGGCTCATGTGTTGGTCTTTGTACATACAGGTGTGCGGTCAACATCCAACTAAGGCCTACGCGCATTTAGTGGGTCCAGACTTTGGCCTTTGTCCCCACTTGCATCTATATCCACTTATATTTGGTGGTTCACGCAGACAGGACATAGAGTCTTGTCCGTGATCGAGTACAGGCTTAATGACCTTTGTACACATATAGGCGTGCGATCTTAATGGATCTTTGCGCATCAGCAAGTAGGGGCTCATATGTTGGCTCTTTTACCCATTGGCACCCGCTTGCGGGCATCCACTTTAGCTTTTGAGGCTGGTGGGAATATTGCTACAACAGTTTTTTTAATATTAATTTTGCACGAAAATTGGTTCAACAATTATACATTAATTGCCTCTATCACCCTTACATTTTACAAAGATTTTAAAAGAAATACTTTATAAGGTGATCGCTATTCCAAGCGTTCTTGAGGTCTTTTCCTTCCTTTGTCCGCAATCTGTAGGTACCCTCTTTGATTATTTGGGTAACTTCATAAGGACCTTCCCATTTCGGGGAGATCTTGTGGAAACCAGCTTGGGTCCCTTGTACCTCAACATTTCTGAGTACCCAATCTCCCACTGAAAACTTCTCTTACTCACTCTCTTATCATGATGCTTCTTCACCTTTTGCTTGTAGTTCACCATTTTTTTCATTTGCTCGTATTCTCTTTTCTTTGAGATCTTCCAGGTCATACCTTCTGTTTGCCTCATTTTGAGACTCATTGAAGTATGTGACTCTGTACGAGGGTAGGGCTACCTCAACTGGAGCCATTGCCTCTGACCCATACGTGAGTGAGAAAGGAGTTTCGCCTGTTGAATTTCTGATCGTTGTGCGGACAACCCTTAACGCGGTCTAGAGCTCGTCCAACCATCGTCTGCCTCATCCTTCCAAATTTTTCTTTTGGGCAGACAGGACTAACTTGTTTGCGGCCTCAGCTTGGCCGTTCCCCTGGGGATAAGCGACTGTGAACTGGCGGTGTTGTACATTCATTCTCTCACATTCAGCTGTGAATTTTGTAGAGAACTGAGTGCCATTGTCCGAGACTATTGCTTGGGGAACCCCAAATCTGCACCATATGTGGTCGTGGACGAAATTTATAACATTCTCCTCGGAGATAGTGGCTAAGACCTTTGCTTCTGTCCACTTTGTAAAATAATCCACGACCACCATGGCGTACTTAATACCTCCTCGAGCAGTTGGGAACGGTCCGATTAGATTAATTCCCCCGTATCAAACGGCCAAGATGATACTACCAAAGTCTGCTCTGTTGATGGTAGTCTAGGAATGTCCGCAAACCGTTGGCATTTATCACATTTCCTTACGTACTCCTGTGCATCTCTCCTCATCGTAGGCCAATAAAATCCCTGAAATTTAACCTTGTCCGAGAGAGTGCGAGCACCAGGATGTCCGCCACAAACTCCTTCATGGACCTCATAGAGTAAATTGGTGACCATGTGAGTTTTGACGCATCTCAGCAAAGGCTTGGTGAATGATCACCGAATAATACTCCGTCCAGGATGAGGTATTTCGCGGACACCTTTCCGATGGTTCTAGCCTTTGCTTGATCTTCGGGGAGGGTTTGCTTCTCGATGTAATCCTTGATTTCATCTACCCAATCCTTTTCTTGATCCTCAATATTGTTTATCTGAATTCGATCTATAGCAGGTCTTTCTGTGAATTATATCTGGCAGTCCACGACTTCTTGATCGGTTATTCTGGAGAGAAGGTCAGCCTCGGTGTTGTCCTCTCTCATTACTTGGTTCAGCTCATAGTATGTGAAATTTTTGATAAGGGTTTTGGCTAGACCGCAGTACTGAGTTAGTATTGGGTTGATCGTGTCATACTAATTTGATTTACTATGAGCCGAGAGTCACTATTTATTTCAATATTTTGAACTCCCAAGTATCTGGCCAATTCCATGCCTGCTAAAATCGCTTCATACTCAGCCTGATTGTTCGATGCTTCGAACTTGAATCTTAAGGCTCTTTTGAATTTCTCCCCGCAGGGTGCGATCAAGAGTATGCTCGCTCCACTCATTAACTTGCTTACAGAGCCGTCCACGAATAAAGTCCACACTTCTTCTGGATGCTCTTTGGGCTGTACAATCTCTGTGTTTGAGCTATCTTGGGCTTCTTCTAATTCTGTTCGCTTTCTCTTTCCCAGGTCACTGTCTGCTAGTTTAAATGACGACTCTGCTACAAAATCAGCTAAGGCCTGTGCTTTGATTGTCCTTCACGAGGAGTAGGTGATCTGGAACTCAGTGAGCTCTATAGACCATAGCATTCTCCCCGAGGACTCTGGTTTGTGTAAAACCTTTCTAAGCGGGGCCTCAGTGAGTACATTTATAGGATGTGCAGAAAAGTAAGCTCTTAATTTTCGAGCTGATACAAGCAAGGCGTAAGCGAATTTTTCTATATTTAGATAACGCCCTTCTACGGCGGACAATGCCTTAGATACATAATAAACTGGTTTTTGGGAGTTATTTTCTTCCCTTACAAGAACGGCGGCCGCGCGGTCGTGCTTGCTAAAAACAGAAAAAGCTCTTCCCCGGACACTGGGCTGCTGAGTAGAGGGGGCTGCCCGAGGTAACTTTACAATTCTTCAAAAGCTTGACTGTAGTCCTCGCTCCACGCAATTTCGTCAGCTTTCTTCCCCCCCTTTTAGAGTTTTGAAGAAGGGGAGGCATCTCTCTACTGACCCCGAGATGAAGCGGCCTAGTGCAGTGATGCGTCCATTTAGCTTTTGCACGTCCTTCACGCAGGCAGGAGGTTTCATGTCCAACAGCGCTTGAATTTTTTCAGGATTAGCTTCAATTCCCCGTTGATTGACCATGAATCCGAGAAACTTGCCCGCCTTGACCCCAAATGCACACTTTAGGGGGTTCAATTTCATGTTGTTGCGGCGCAAGTTAGAGAAATTTTCCTCCACGTCGAGCTCGTGGGAGTTTTCTCTTGTCTTTATGACCATATCATCAATGTAGGCCTCAAGGTTTTTGCCCAACTGGTCTTTAAAGACGTTATTAACCATCCGTTGTTAGGTGGCTCCTGCATTTTTCAGCCCAAATGGCATCATTGTATAGCAGTACATCTTGCCCGTAGCGATGAAAGCTACGGAGGGGACGTCTTCGGGAGCCATTTTAATCTGATGATAGCCGGAATATGCATCAATGAAGCTTAGGACTCTGTGTCCGGCTATCGAGTCTACCAATCGGTCTATGCAAGGAAGAGGGAAGCAATCTTTGGGGCATGCTTTGTTGAGATCCGTGAAATCAACGCACATCCTCCATTTATCATTGGCCTTTTTTACCATGACCACGTTTGCTAGCCACTTAGGGTAAGAGATCTCCTTAATTATCCCTGCCTTAAGCAACTTCTCCACCTCTTCTTTGATTGCTATATCCTTGTCTGGAGAGAAGTATCTTGATTTCTGATGAATGTTCTTGAAGGTGGGGTTATCATTAATTTTGTGGAGGATCACGTCCTCTGTAAGTACCCAAATCCGGATCGTCAAATCCGTTAAAAGTTAACCGGAATCCGTTAACTGGCCCTTTCCAGGTTAATCGGAACCCGTTAAGCTCCCCGTTCTCAAGCCAACGAGACATCTCGGGACTACCCCATGCATCCCGACGTCAAAAGCGTACTCAACACACGTTATCACACGTAAAAGTACAGATTTCCCCGAAAAACACACTTTTCGGGACTTTTTGGGGGCGTTTCGGACATTTTTCGGACAGTTATTTAAAAAATTGACAAAACAGGGAATAAAGGGACAAAAACCCTAGCCTAGGTGAGTCACAGGGGCACGTGGCATGCATGCCAAAGCCCACAAATCAACATCAATCAAATTCCACGGTGAAAAAACCAAAATGCCCCTGAAATTGAGTGAAGGTCCGGTCAGACTGTTTTACTTGAAAAACCAGAATTGTCAACAAGTCCTCCAACTTTTCAAAATACCAAAAAACCTCCCCAAAATGAATAAGATTTCATCCGGACTGTTCTGCATTTTCACCCTATAAATACAAGGGCTGTCAAAACATTTCAAAGGAGAAAAAAATATAACACTCTCCACAAACCCCACGGCATAAACCCATTTTACCCCCTCCCGAGTCCCGTTTTGTCTCGATTTGCGTGAAAATCTCGTTTTTCGATCAAACACGAACTAAACAAACTCAAAACACCCTTTCAAACACCAAACCGTATCCCGTATACGTCAACCAAGTCAAAGAGTCAACCCCTAGCCATAGGTAACACTCTCTCTCTCTCTCTAAACACTCGATTCACGCGTCAAATGCCATAATCGTTTCGGTCAAAGTTATTGAAATGTAGACGTAATGCCGTCTACGGGGTCCGACACGTTTTACCCCAAAATCATCTTCTCTCCCGTAAGAGAAGTAATTTCGGGTTAAAACGGTGTTCCGGCCCCATTTTTTTACATTTATGTTGTTTACGGTCCGGATCTTTTGATCCGTCGATTCGCAACTTTACAGTCCGAACCGTTTGGTTCGTGATAGTCATTTACAAAATCCGGATCATTTGATCCGTCGATACTGTCATTTAAATTATGTACCTTTACAACTCCGAGCCGTTTGACTCGTCGATCGCACCTTCACTGTCCGGATCATTTGATTCCGTCGATACCGTACTTTAAATACTGTTATTTACATGTCCGAGCCATTTGGCTTGTGATAGTATTTATTTACCAAAGTCCGAGTCGCAAAACGACTCTTCGATCGCATGTCATTTAACGCTTTTTTTTCATAAAATTGGTAACAATGTAATGCCCGGTTTAAAACCGGAGTTCGTCATTCGAACTCCTTTCCAAAACGCGCAAAAGTGACGTTTGGCATCCAAACGCTCATTTTCAACTCAAAACCGACGTTTTTCATTCAAACGCTCACTTTTTTCATAAATCAACGTTTGACATTCAAACCAAGATTAAGCTTGTCACTCAAGCCCCCCTTTTCAAAAATGTAACACACACATACTCTTCCCAAAACGTAACGTGACCTCCGAACCTAACAATCTATGGTCCTAAAAGTCATTTCTAAAGTTTGGGCTCATAATACAAAACGTCACATTTTCAAAGCCATTTCTAAAGTTTGGGCTCATAATACAAAACGTCACATTTTCAAAGCCATTTCTAAAGTTTGGGCTCATAATACAAAACGTAACATTTTCAAAGCCATTCTCAACGTTTGGGCTCAAAATACAAAACCGCGTGGCGACTCCTCTCTCCCTCCCGAAGCGAGGTCCCAAGCTCGCGAAAGGACCGCTCACCGCGTTTCCCGCGTGCGATCAGGGTAATTTCATCCTCGCTAATTCCTTGCATGTCCTCCACCCTCCAAGCGAACACATCATAATTTTTTCGGAGGAATTCGATCAAGATCCTCCTCTCCTCTGGGTGAATTTCCAGCCCGACCTTAACAGTTTGCTTGGGGTAGTGGAAGTTGATTACCACTTCCTCGAGCTCGTCGTTAGGCCTGAGGTTGCTGATTTCACGGTTGTGCAGGGAGTCTATTATAATGGCTGGGGGGTTGGCCCGTGCTTCGGGCAGCGCGGCCATGGAATATATGACCTCTCTGTCTATCTTCCCCTCAATTCCCCGATCATTATACCCCCCCCCCTCAATGGGGGCTAACTTCTTGGCTTTTCTGCTCGTTTTGAGCTCCACCTTTGTGGAATGGAAAGAAAGCATGCCAATTGGTATGGGTGCCAGAATAAGTTCTTTGGCTTTACCCTTTCTCTGTTTGTCCTCGCCCTCTTTCTGCGGGCAGGATGTCTGGCCTTTTTCTGCCTTCCTCTTCTTCTCTAGTGCTCGGAGGAATCTCCCGGGCTGGTTCTTCATTGTAGCAACTCCACCCGGAGTGTTAAATTTGACCCTTTGGTGGGGAACGAAAGCAACTATTCCCAATACGGCCTGAGCAGTCACGCCGAGTATGGCGTTGTATTGGGAAGGAAGATCAACCACCATAAAAGTGATTTTGGCTGACTTCTGGATGGGCTTTTCCCCAATAGTTACTTCAAATTCTATCGTCCCCTTGACCCCGACGACATGATTAGTAAACCCCTCGAGCATACCGGTATAAGGAGTTAGGTTAGCCTCGGTCATCCTCATTCCTACTAGAGTATGGTAGTAGAGGATGTCTCTGACCGCACCTGTGTCAATCAAAACTCGGCCGATATTTACTCGGTTAATTTTCATGCGGAGGGTGAGAGGTTGAGTAGAGTGAAAAAGGGATTGGAATACTATTCATAGCAGAGGTGATTGATGAAGCATTTACTAAATCTGTTGGGGTAAGAAGAAGAATGAAATACAAAACATGTATAAGTAACTACATATAAGGAGTGATTAATTATATCAAATGAATCTCATCTATAAGATAATTAACATGACATCAAAAATAATCTTTGGATTGCGAGTTGATTCAAAATTAATTATCTTTAGGTAATCAAGAAATCGAACAATGTCTTAATCAAATACTTTAACCTTTTTTTGGGCCGATTTAAGTACTCAATAAAACAACCTAATATTCTCTTATTTTTTACCAAATGAATGTATAAATTTAGTCAAATAAACGATCTTCTTTGAAAAATTCATTTTATCCACATATTAAAGTATACATTCATCACTTAATCAACTTTGGATCTAAGTAACGTAAATCACTTTGGCGACAATATTATTAAGAAAATTTATGAAGTTGTTTAAGCATATAATTAATCACAAAGAAGAAAGGTTTGAAAAATGTATGTTTTTGCTAAAAAAATGAAAGTTGAAATCTGCAGGTGGTCGGCCGAGCACAAGGAATGACTCGGCCGAGCAGGCCTTTCCAGAAAAAACACAACATTCTGTCCAATGGTGCTCGGCCGAGTCTTTGCCTTGCTCGGCCGAGCAAAGTGATCCGCACGGATGTGCTTGCTAAATGGACATTCTGTACAATGGTGCTCGGCCGAGTCAAGGAGGTGCTCGGCCGAGCAAAGAGATCCGCACGGATATGAATTGCACAAGTAGATCCGCACGGACGTGCAACATACAACGCTTGGCCGTGCCAATGGGATTATCTTGCTTGATTCATTGTCCTTTTGGCGAATTTTATGCATTTTGAGCCAAAAACTTCAATCCATTTCAGATTTTAAACTTGATAAATGTTATTAACACTCTATGAATGAATTAGAGGGATTAAACATCAAAACATAATGAATTCAACATAATCAAGAATTAAAATTAAAGTAAAGCAAAATATGCTATCATGAACTCAAACTTAATCAAGAACATGAGTAGGCTTTGATATCAATTGTTGGAACATTTCTATTCCGTTAAATCCAATACATACTCAATGACTTGAAGAAGTATGAAAAAAGAAATGGAGGCGGAAGCGTAGTATACCTGATGAATCCATTTGTCTTGACGTTTTGAAGAGAAGAAGAAGAAATAAAGGAGGGAGATGAAGGGAATGGAGAGAGTATATGTAATAACAAGTATGTTTCTAGGCTGATGAAAGCCTCCTATATAGAAAACAAATAGGCACTTCATTTAGGAATCACACTCTTTCATATATGAAGTAGTGAAAGATTACCTTTTGTCTATCATCAATAGGTAATTTTCACTTCGAAAATTCTACACATTGATTAATTTTCTATATTTTATATTAACATTATATTTATGATTTATACATGTACGTCTACATGTTAATGTATATTTACTAAGTATACACATTTTGCAATCCATGTTCTAACACTACATATATAGCCGCTGACCACATGAGCTATGACTATGCCGTGTTTGGGTTCGCCCCATATGGTCCATTTTGGAGTGAGGATATTTCAAAAAACGTGTAATTCAATGAGTACATTGCAAAAAAAAAAGTAACTTCAACGAGGATATTGAAAAAACATAATTTCTTTATTGACCAAAATATGAATTTTTCCATACAGAAACTCACTGGTCACCTATCACATCAGACCTAATGTCCTTAGCAGTGGCAGAAACAGAAATTTCATCAACGGAGGCAAAGATTGCACAATAAAAAAAAAATTACTGTATTTTCGTCAATGATGGCAAAAAAAAAAAAAAAAAAAAAATCAATTGTGTTTTTACATTTACCCCAAATGGGGCAAATTTCAACAATTTGCACTAATTTTTTTTTTTACTTTTTTAAGATCAATAGGGACAATTGCCCCCTTTTGTCGCTTGATAGATCCGCTGGTCATTAGTGAAAGTAATGAAATATTATGCATCCTGTACATAGTTTATTATCAAACTTGTAACTGTAATCTTACGTTGGGAGAAATACATTTTTTCCCTATCAATGGAAGTGGCCCAATAGAAACGATTTAGAAGTTATAGGGCGAGAATGAAAATCCCAAAGATACCAGGGCCTCATAGGAACAACCTAAAAGTCAATAGGGGAAAAATGGATTTCTCGCTCCTATGGCTTATGATTAAAAAAAAAAACATATTACCGTCATTTTAGAAAGACAAAAACTTGGGTGAGAACATGAAAATTCGTCTCATTCATGAGACGGGTCGGATCCTGACCCATCACCCGCCCAACAAAGCCAACCCACGCCTCCGCCCAAGCTTTTTGCATATGGGCGGTCGCCCAAGCTGGAATGGGCGGTCGCTGGTGGAATCACCACATTTGCCTTAAGCCCAATCATTCAGCCAACATAAAGTAATAGTTTGTATACATTAAAGTAATAGTTTGTATACATTAAAGTAATAGTTTGTATACATTAAAGTAATACATATATACAGAAAAGTAATAATGTTTTTTCCTATGTTTTCTTCGTTTGACAAAAGTAATACTTATTATAACTAAAATGTAACAAACGTGTTATTTATATATAATAGTATTTGTACATAATTGTAACACATATGTATATGTATATATGTTTTCATGTAAAAGTATTACATTATCTATAGAAATATGTTACAATTTCATCTATCAAAGTGTTACATTTACTTGTATAAACTATTACATTCATATACATGAGTTAGGGAAAAACTATTAATTAAAGTAATACATAGAAAACTTAGGGAAAAACACTATTACTTTTCTGTATATATGTATTACTTTAATGTATACAAACTATTACTTTAATGTATACAAACTATTACTTTAAGAGATGGTAACTATTACTTTTTCTCAGAAAAAATAATATAAAAAAAAAAAAAAAAAATTGGCCTATAAAAGGCTGCCACGTGGCGGGTCATGCCCCATGGATCATGGGTCAACCCGTCTCATGCATGAAACGGGTCATGCTGTTCTCAGGAGACCGGCTCTTTTAGAAAAAGAGTACTAAGAATGCAGCAACCAACATTGACTAACAAGTTTACTACTTTGTTTAAATTAAAGAATTGGTGTTCAACAATTTCTACTAAGAACTAAGAATCGACATCCACCTAGAAGTAGACGATAGAAACAAGAATCTTTTTTAAAAGGTTTTTTATTTTAGTCTATTATCTTAGTCTATTTTAAACTTTTAAATCAATTAATTAAGCAAATTTTCAACTTTATTTTAAAAAGAACACATCTGGTAGTTGAATATTTAGTGATGTCTTCGCTACCGGTGGCGAAGGTAGGCACATGATAAGGGAATCGATCGATCCCCTTCCGTTTTGGAATGTGTAATTTTACCACCTTTAAATTTTTTTGAAATTATTTTTTACTATTAAAAATGATGAATTTATATATTTTGACCTCCTTAATTTTAAGAACAAATTGTACTAAATTATTATTTTGATCCCCTTGTATGCAAAAATTGAATCTTTTCCTTATAAAAATTATCTCAAAATAGTCTTGACCCTCTTTGACAAATTTCCTGGCTTCGCCACTGTTCGCTACTATATATTCTTGGTTAAGTTGCTAATGATCCCACAATTAACCACTTCCCTCCAATTATTTGTGATGGATTTCTTTCTCTCGCAACAAACTTACCCTCTGATAATTGCTCAGCTCCTTTCCCTAATATTAGCATCCTACTTATTCTTATACTTTAAATCTAAGAGTCCTAAAGGAGCACCTCTAGCTGGTGGTTCATGGCCCATAATAGGCCACTTAAGTCTCTTCGCCGGAAGATCACAACTTCTCCACATAGTCCTCGGAACCATCGCTGACAAATATGGACCGATCTTCACCGTCCGCCTCGGGATTCACCGGATCCTGGTCGTTAGTGGTTGGGAGATAGTCAAGGAAATATCAACCACCCATGACCTAGCCACTTCCTCCCGTCCAAAATACACAGCCGCTGACCACATGAGCTATGACTACGCCATGTTTGGGTTCGCCCCGTATGGTCCATTTTGGCGTGACATGCGTAAGCTAATATCTCTCGAGCTTCTCTCCACCCGTAGGCTTGAACTGCTCAAGCATGTACGAGTGTCTGAGCTCAAGGAATCGGTAAATGAGATCTATAAGCTTTGGGATGAGAATAAGAAGAGTGGAGAAGATAAGGTGATGGTGGAGATGAAGAATTGGTTCGGGAACTTGAATTTGAATGTGGTGCTCCGAATGGTGGTCGGAAGGAGATACTTTGGGGCAACTAGTGCTGAAGATGAGGAGGCGGCAAAACGGTGTCGTCGAGTGATGAGGGAATTCTTCCGGTTGGTGGGGATGAATGTGCCGGCGGATGCATTTCCTTTTCTCCGGTGGCTAGATTTGGGTGGATATCAGAAAGCTATGAAAGAAAATGCTAAGGAAATGGACAGTATTATGGAGGGATGGTTGAAGGAGCATCATCATCGGAGGGATTCCGGAGTGGTTATAGAGGAACAAGACTTCATGGATGTGATGCTGTCGAAGGTGGAGAAGGAAGGCTTTTATGGCTTCGATGCCGATACACTAATTAAATCCACATGCATGGTATGTTATTCATTCGTCCCAAAATAATTTGTCCATTTTATTTTATGAAACTAAAGACTTCTCACTTTCGTTTTCGCCTATTATGAATTCAAATTACTTATTTAGTTTTCATAATACCTCTAAAAACGAAAACCCTTTTTTATATAAATTAAAAATAATGAAAAAGGTATAATGTTGATAAAACAAAGAGTAAATGAGTCATAAATATACACTAGACTTGTGAACTGTGCTTTGTTCATATTTTACAATTACAGAATGTTTTTGGATTATCTTTTGGAAAAGTATGATGAAATTAAGAGAAGTAATAAGACAAAACAAACGAAAAGTACGAAACCAAGAGATTAAATCCAAAAGAGGTACTTCCTCGGCTCCACTCGAAAATTGTACAAATTTCCATTTTTGTTGTCCATTTAAAAATAAAAAGACACACCTTAAAATTATTTTTTAATACTTTTCTATTTATAAGATCCACTTGTTATACTTACAATAATTATCCATTTATTATTCTCTACCCCGGTTTCTCTCTCCGAACTCACTTTTTCTACTCAAAACACTTAGGGC
Organism: Adenophora triphylla var. japonica; assembly: GCA_022495995.1. Classification (NCBI taxonomy): domain Eukaryota; kingdom Viridiplantae; phylum Streptophyta; class Magnoliopsida; order Asterales; family Campanulaceae; genus Adenophora; species Adenophora triphylla. Next base: position 210,314 of record JAFEMH010004042.1, on the reverse strand, counting down.
TCGTTTGATAGGTCGATAGGATTAGCCTGTATTAATAGTGAGGAGATTATTAATCAGGGTATTAATAAAATCATCCTTTTTTTGGATTAATAAGAAGGGGATAAGAGGGGATAAGAGGTCACTATTAAGGTTGTTAGAAATAATACAGTGGTTGCATTTAATGTAACAAACGCCAAACTTATTGGATTGATAATCCTATCCGGCCTAAGAAGGGCTACCAAACGGCCCCTTACTCCACGATATATTCTTTTTAGTCATCGTTGCAAGATCAACTTTGTGCCTTTTCAGGTGGGACGGATGAAGTATATATATGATCATTAGGACAGCTTGCTATAATATATTACTCTGAATATTCCCACTGAAAATTGGGTACTTATCTTAATTTTGGAAAACATAACATGAGTATGCCGTGTTAGTGCAAACTAGGCCAAATGACCATGTTAGCGTGCTACATTGGTCATTGTGTTACAAAAATAAAAAATGTGACGCCCCTTAATAGCAGCGACTAATACTCTGTGTTTAGTGAAAAATAGTGATCAAATAAAAAACAATCAAATTTCGGTGACCATCTTGCAAGAAAGCCATAATGAAATGACCAAAATGATGTATCATCTCTATCAGAAATTATGTGTTCTAAGGCACTTGTAACGTACAATACTAAAGGTATGATCCATGTTTTTTTTTTGTTTTTTGATAAATTAAACCACATTCTTAGTAAACTAACTTTCTCGTCCCCCTAGTTCATTTTCGCAAAAATATTTTCCATCCTAGTAAACAAACTCTAAATTGGTTCAAAACGATAGGTTCTGATCACTGGTGGTGTCGACACCACCACAGTTGAACTGACATGGGCCTTATCGCTGCTCCTAAACAATCGACATGCGCTAAAAAAAGTGCAAGACGAACTAGATTTGCACATTGGAAAGAGCAGACAAGTTGATGAATCCGATCTCAGTAAGTTGACCTACCTTCAAGCTGCGGTCAAAGAAATTTTACGACTATATCCAGCAGGGCAGTTTGGCGGCATAAGGGAATTTACTGAAGATTGCACAGTAGCTGGATATCATGTTCCAAAAGGCACAAGGCTAATGACAAACTTATGGAAGATGCATCGAGACCCAACAATATGGCCTAACCCTTTAGAATTTATGCCAGAGAGATTCTTGAATTCCCACAAGGATGTTGATGTTAAAGGTCAACATTTTGAGCTGATACCATTCGGGGCAGGGCGGAGATTTTGTCCAGGCATTAATTTGGCCATCCAGATGTTACATCTTGTTCTAGCTACCTTGCTGCACAATTTTGATTTATCTACTCCTGGAGATGCACCGGTTGATATGACTGCGAGTGCTGGAATGACTAATGAGAAGACTACTCCTCTTAAAGTTCTTCTATCTCCACGTTTATCTCGTGATATGTACTAGTAATGTTGTGAAATATGTATGCTAGTTTATTGCAGGTTCTTATTTTGTAAATTTTGTGTGTTTCAAATGGTCACTGAATCATTTACTGTTATTGACCATGACTGATAGCTCATAGGTAAGATCATGTACCAACATTATGATATGGAGTTTTAAGAGTTTGGGTTTTGGATTAATTAAAGCGATATTATTCGTTGTTGAGGTGCATCATTTTGAGTTAATGCTTTCTCGGTATGAACTAGTATTAGATGTATATTTTGTATATTTTGGTGTATATGTAGTTACCATATTTACGGATATTCTTTAGGCTAGTAGTTTGTTAATTTCCGTAATTGTAGTAGTTGCCGTAATTGTAGTAGTTGCCGTAATTGTAGTATGGTAGGTGTATATGTACGTCTCTTTGCCTTTGGAATAAACAGATCAATTTACTCCAATATTTCTTCATGGTATCAAAGCTCCAAACACGATCCACGCCAAAACCCTAGCTGCCGATTGCCGCTATGTCTAATGAAGATGATCCAACAAAGGTCTCATCCTCCAACAAGAAGGATGATCCGACTCACTCTCCATTTTATTTACATCCCTCCGACAATCCTGGTTTGATAATTTCACCGGTGATTCTTAAGGGTTCTAACTACGACGAATGGGCTCGATCTATGAGGAATGCTCTCCGGGCTAAAAGAAAGCTTGGCTTCATAACTGGTGCGGTGACTGCAGCCGATGCAAGTGATACAGAAGAATGGCTTATGGTGAATTCCATGGTGGTGGCATGGGTCCTCAATACGGTTGAATCGACCCTACGATCAACACTTACTTATGCCGACTTGGTCAAGACTCTTTGGGATGATCTCCAAGAAAGATTTTCAGTTGGCAATGCACCTCGCATTCACCAACTTAAAGCCGAGATTGCTAATTGCAAACAGGGAGGGTTGCCGGTGGTGGAGTACTACGGTAAACTCAAATTGTTGTGGGATGAGCTTGTTAATTATGATCCTCCGATTAGTTGTTCTTGTCGAGGGTGCACTTGCGATATGGCGACTACTTTGACGAAGAAACAGGAAGCCGAGAAGCTTCATCAGTTTTTAATGGGCCTGAATTCGGCCATATTTGGGACGGTAATCTCCAACATCTTGAGTACCGATCCTCTTCCACCCATTACCCGCGCCTATTCCTTGATAATCCAAGAAGAAAGCAGGCATGATGTAGCTAGGGGAAACGAAGATAGGGCAGAAGCTGTTGCCTTCGCTGCAAAGGGATATTTCAGGTCTGCTGATGTCGCTGCTCCTGGACCAAAACCTTCGCCACCAGTCAAGGTTTTCCGAGACAAGACAGGTACGTGCTCTCATTGTGGGAAAGCTGGACATATTGTGAAAGATTGTTTTCAACTTCACGGGTATCCGGAATGGTGGGAGGAGAAGAATAGGGTGGCTGGAGTTGGTCGTAGCAGTGGGTCTCGAGGCCGTGGACAGGGTAATCGTGGTAGGGCTAATGCAGTTGACATCAAGGGTGGATCCTCTTCCTCTTCGAATGGTAACCATGTGACTGCAGAGACCGTTCGTAGTAATTTCTCCGGCTTGAGCAACGATCAAGTATCTACTTTGGTGAATCTTCTCAATGCTTGCACTCCGACCTCCTCCGACAAACTTTCTGGTAAGAATTATGAATGGTTGTTAGACACAGGAGCATCGCAACATATGACGGGTAATCTTGAATTTCTGACTAATTTGTCTTCTATTCCCAACTGTGAGATTGGGATGCCGAATGGGGAAACAGCTTTGGCAAAACAAAAGGGGTCACTCTTCCTTGGCCGAAATCTTTATTTGGAAGATGTCCTTATTTGTTCCTTCCATGAATTGCACTCTTATTTCTGTTGCACAGCTTGTTATGCAATTACATTGCACTGTCACATTTTCTTCTAATTTGTGTATTATACAGGACCGAGTCACGAGGACTTTGATTGGAGCGGGTGAGCAACGCAATGGGGTATATCTGTTTCGAGCTATTGGTAGTGCACAAGCAAATAATGTTTCCTGTCAGACGACTCGTCAGCTTTGGCACATGCGCATGGGTCACCCCTCGGAGTCTGTTTTAAGTATTATTCCTGGTGTAGGGAGCAGCAAGGAGAAGGATTGTTTGAAATCTCCTTGTGACATTTGTCTTAGAGCAAAACAAACTCGGGATAATTTTCCTTTAAGTAATAATAGAGCAGTTGACTCTTTTGTTTTGATTCATATTGATTTATGGGGTGATTACCGCGTTAAATCTTCTTGTGGTGCATCTTATTTTTTGACTATTGTCGATGATTATTCTCGTGTTGTTTGGGTTTATTTATTAGCTGAGAAAACTGAAGTACCCGGTATTGTTAAAATTTTTTGCTCTATGACAGAACGGCAGTTTGGCAAACAAGTTAAAACCATTCGTAGTGATAATGGTACTGAACTATGCCCTTTACGGCCTTATTTTCGTGACAATGGGATTTTGTTTGAATCATCGTGTACAGGTACTCCTCAGCAAAATGGACGAGTTGAACGGAAACATCGCCATATATTGAATGTTGCTCGAGCTCTTCGTTTTCAGGCCAACTTACCTCTTCGGTTTTGGGGTGAGTGTGTTCTTACTGCCTGCCATTTAATTAATCGTACCCCTACTCGTGTCCTTGAAGGACAGACCCCATATCAAATTCTACATGGCAAACCTCCTCTTTATAGTCTTTTAAGGATTTTTGGGTGTCTTTGTTATGTTCATGATCAACGGAGAGATCATGACAAGTTCGGTGAAAGAGGACGCCGTTGCATGTTTGTTGGTTATTCTTTTGGACGAAAGGGGTGGAAAGTGTATGATTTAGAGAAAAGAAAATTTTTTGTTTCCCGAGATGTTGTGTTCTTCGAACAAATATTCCCGTTTATAGATACTATACAAGATGTGCCGAATACTTTGGCACAAGATCAGCCACTTGATATTACCTCTGTGTCTCAACCGAATGTGGAGGTGCCATTTGCTGCTGAGGGTGAAGCTGCCATGCCGAGTGAGGGAGGAAGTGTGATGCCGCAACCTGCTATTGCTTTGGCCGAAACACCAGAACCTCCTACTGCTTTGGCTGAGACACCAGGTCCTTCGAATTTGGGTGATGGTTCGGCTTTGAGGGGGAGTAGTTCTCCGGATTTAACTGACACTCCGGGGATTGAACAGTTGGGTAGGGGTCATCGGGAAAAACAGGCACCTGCTTACTTGCAAGACTACGTTGTGCACACAGCTCAAATATACCCTCCTGCTTGTGCTTCATCTCCTTCAAAGTCTAAAGGTACTCGTTATCCTATACATAAATATATGAACTGTGATAGATTTTTAGTGCATCACCGTGCTTTCTTGGCAGCAGTTAGTACGGGTGTTGAACCTACCTCATATCATGAGGCGGTAAAGGATCCCAAATGGCGGAAAGCCATGCATGATGAGATTGCGGCCTTAGAGTCTAATAATACGTGGACCTTGCAACACTTACCACAAGGCAAATGGGCAATAGGATGCAAATGGGTCTATAAAATCAAATACAACTCCGACGGGACAGTGTATAAAGCTCAACTCGTGGTTCTTGGAAATAGACAAGTTGAGGGGATCGATTATAATGAGACTTTCGCCCCAGTAGCCAAGATGGTGACATTCCGCACTTTTCTGACAGTTGCAGTTGCCTCCAACTGGGAACTTCATCAAATGGACGTGCATAATGCATTTCTCCACGGTGAGCTGCAGGATGAAGTTTATATGAGACTGCCACCAGGATTTCGTAGTGATACGGGTAAGGTATGTAAACTTCGCAAGTCTCTTTATGGTTTGAAACAGGCTCCACGGTGTTGGTTCTTTAAACTTATGTCGTCTCTTAAGAATTATGGGTTTCAGCAGTCTCGTTCTGATCATTCTCTTTTTACTTATCGAAAGAATGAGTCGATACTGGCTGTTTTGGTTTATGTTGATGATTTAATTATTGGTGGCAATAATTCAGAATTAATTGGGTCCTTTAAGAGTTATCTTGGAAAATGTTTCCATATGAAGGATTTGGGTTCTTTGAAATATTTTTTGGGTATTGAGGTTGCAAGAAATCAAGAAGGTTTATTTCTGTGTTAACGGAAATATGCGCTAGATATCATTTCGGAGATGGGTATGCTTGGAGCCAAACCGTCAGGGCTCCCACTGGAACAGAATCATCGGCTTGCACTTGATACAGAACCTCTATTACATGCACCGGATAAGTATCGTCGGTTGATTGGTCGTTTGATTTACTTGACTATTACTCGACCGGAGCTGAGTTACTCTGTTCATGTTCTTGCACAGTTTATGCAGTCACCTCATGTGGCTCACTGGGAGGCGGCTCTACGGGTTGTTCGGTACTTAAAGTAGTCAAGTCCGGGTCAGGGGCTTTTTCTTCGTTCAGATTCCAACTTACAGTTGACAGCATATTGTGATTCTGACTGGGCTAGTTGTCCGGTAACACGCCGGTCCGTTACTGGTTACCTGATTTTCCTAGGTTCTTCGCCTATTGCGTGGAAAACTAAGAAACAACCAACGGTTTCTCGGTCTTCCGCGGAGGCTGAATATCGAGCGCTTGCAGCTGCCACTTGTGAATTAAAATGGCTTAAAGGCCTGTTGGTATCTCTAGGAGTCATTCAGCGTGGCCCTATGGTTGTTCGGTCAGATAGCTTATCCGCTATGCACATTGCCGCTAATCCCGTGCTCCATGAACGTACGAAACCTATCGAGATTGATTGTCACTTTGTTCGTGACGAAATACGGAGTAACAACATTGCTACTTCCTATGTTCATACATCTCACCAATTGGCCGATGCTCTCACCAAGAGTCTCGGTGTCCTCCGCTTGCAGTTCTTCCTCTCCAATTTGGGTGTTCGAGACCTTCACGCTCCAACTTGAGGGGGAGTATTAGATGTATATTTTGTATATTTTGGTATATATGTAGTTACCATATTTACGGATATTCTTTAGACTAGTAGTTTGTTAATTTCCGTAATTGTAGTAGTTGCCGTAATTGTAGTATGGTAGGTGTATATGTACGTCTCTTTGCCTTTGGAATAAACAGATCAATTTACTCCAATATTTCTTCAACTAGAGTGCTAGACCAACACATGCCTACAAGATAGATTGACCCACATTCACTTCTCTGTAAGCATATATGGACGGTAGCTTAGGGTTCTAGTCTAATACCTGCATGTGCTCGACAATTCATTTCGGATCCTCCTGCACATTTGCTAGCTTCCCTGAAAAGCCCTTGTGGGAGACTCGAGTGCAAGGGGAACATCTCATGATCAGCAAGAGGATCCTGCATGTGCCCTCACACTTCAATGTCCTGTACAAGGCAGCATGTGAATTAATTAGCCACTGGAGTCTCCAATACATAGGTTCCTTCGAAGATCAGGTAAGAATAATATTTTCCCTTTAAAAATATAGGAATCTTAATACAACAAGATCTCATTGAGGCTATCATACAGTGATAACCAATATAGACCCTCACCAGTAATACTGGAAGTAAAATGTTATGCGTCATGTGCATTTATTTCTTACCAATCTTGTAACGGTAGTCTTAGGTTCCTTCAATTTCGTAATGAATTACTTTCTCTCGCAACAAAATTAACCTCTTATATCTACTATATTTCTTGGTATGATACTAGCATTCTACTTGTTATCATTCAAATCTAAAAAACAGGGTTGCACATGCGCCTGCTCAAGCAGGTGGTGTACGGCCTATGATTGGTCACTTCACTCTCTTTCCAGGAGGATCACAACTTCCCCACGTAGCCCTATCAGCCATGGCTAACAAATATGGACCTAAACGACTCATCATAGTTAGTTGTTGGGATATTGTCAAGGAAATACTCAAACGACTTAGTCATTTCCTCCCTAAGCTGCTAAACACTTGAGCTACATATATGAATGTTCAATTTTAATTTTTGGATCAAACTATATATTTACCCTTAATGATTTCACCAACAACATATCGCGCCAAAATGGACCATATGGCAGCTGAATTAAGCTGGCTGGAAAGGTTTGGTGGGTGGGGGCATTAAGTACATTATAGACTTTATAGTATAATTAATATCCTATGTAATGTAACATGGCTGCTCCCTTTGAAATTCTCCTATTTACCTTTTTAAAATATACTTATAGCTGTCATATTTTAATGAAGTTACAAGTTGAATTACCCTAAAAAAAATATCATGTCATACTTTGTACATACAATCACATGCTCGTTAGTGGTATTTATATGTATGTGCTACAAAGAGTTAAAAACTAACTTCCTTAATTTTTTTGAAAAGATAAAATAGAGATTCATTTATAGGTTTATTTGACAAGTCAAATTCTTCAAAATTATAATATTACTTAATTGTATATTTTTTGAAATTGTACTATAATCTTATAATATTTTAAAAATGATTGAAGACAAATCAAAACAAGAGGTAATGGGTATATAATTTGTTAATTTGTTCCTATCTGAAAGTGTACTATTTCTATCTTTATAGATATTTGAAGGTTGAACACTTATATACTCCCTCCGTCCCAATCTAAATATCCCAAAATGAGTTTGGCACGAGAATTAAGGAAAGTGATGTAGAAAAAGAGAAAAAGTTTAAATGTTGTGAGTATGAAAAATTAAATAAGAGAGAGAATGAGTGGGAGGAATAGTTAGGAGAGAGAATGTTGTGAGTGTAAAAGTAAGTAGGAGAGAGAATGAGTGGGTGGAATAGTAATAAAAAGTTTCCTTTTTTGGGTTGAGACATTTTCAATGGGACGTCCAAAAAGGAAAGTTGGAATATTTAGATTGGGACGGAGGGAGTATTTAATGTTCATAATCTAAGATTTTCGCTTTAACTACTCCCTCCGTCCCGCCCGAAAAGTCCCAAAATCAACCTCGCACGCAAATTAAGAAAAATGATGTAAGAAAGGGAAAAAGTTTAAATGTTGTGAGTATGAAAAATTAAATAGGAAAGAGAATGAGCGGGAGGAATAGTTAGGAGAGAGAATGTTGTGAGTGTAAAAGTAAAGTAGGAGAGAGAATGAGTGGGTTGAATGCATACTCCCTCCGTCCCGGAACAATCTTCACACTTTCCCTTTTGGGCGTCCCAAAACTTACTTCACACATTTAAAACTTACCTAAAATGGAAAGGAATCTTTACTATTCCCTCCACTCATTTTCTCTCCTACATTATTTTAATACTCACAACACCATTATAATTTACTATTCTCTCCACTCATTCTCTCTCCTATTTTATTTTCACACTTACAACACTTTCAATATAATACTCCCTCCTTAAAATCAGTGCAAACAGTGTTTGTGAAGTAAGTTTCAGGACGGAGGGAGTATTTTCTTACAAGTCAATAATTTCATAATGTTAAAATGAAATATGGACATTGATGGATGGAATATTTCATAACAGGATAACAGAGGGTGGGGACATGACAAGACTAATTTTAAGGTGTAAAAAATTAGGGGCGGCTGCTGGACAAGTCCAATCACCATAGTTCACCCTGTTGAACATGGCAATAGCATTTGCTGATGCGAAGACATTTGCATCACTTTTACAACCTTATTAAGGACCTAATAACCTCATAATTTAAATTAATAAAAAATAAGAAACAAAATAATTCATTTACTATCCACTTTATTTGGGTAATTGTTAATAAAAGTAATTTATTTTATTTCATACAAAATGAGATTATAACTCATTTAGTTACTTGATATTTTGTTCTAATGTATTTTAGTGTGTGTGCACATATGTATGTTTAACATGATGTACAAAGCTTCTTAAATAAGCTACTCATTTTCAGTAATCTTTTTGCCCTTCATAGATTTTAATCCCTAACCAAATAACTACAAATGTGCCCTTGTATATTTTAAAACTTATGCAAGTCTTTTTATAGAGAGAGATAGCGATTTATAACTAATTATTTTATGCTTATTTCTAAAAATATATTATATTCACTTCTAATATGAGTTTTAAATCACTGAAAAAATTAAACCAAGAAACTAATCTAATTTTGGACTTAAATTTTATTATACTAATTTTCTCATTTCTCAAATAAATGTCCAAAAATTAATTCAACAAATACCTACTTTCCCAACGAAATAATATTAAATATACAAAAATTGTTTATACCTATATCAATATATGGTTCAAATGAAAGTACAAAACGATGTTCATTTTTTTCATTAATCATCTTCACATAAACACAAATGTAAGATCAATCATAACAATATTATGGAAATCAACTATTACAAAAAAAAAATGAAAAAAACACAGGGTAGCTTACATTTTTGGCCCATCTTTTTCTCATATTATTACCCTAATTACATAAAAGAAGTCTCTATTTAAATAGAAAAAAATTAAGAATTTTGGTGAAAAAATAAAATAAAAAAATTACGAATTTAAAAAATACAATTTTTTTATTATCATTTATAATAAAAAAAAATTACTTCACACTTAATTACTTTTCACTAAAAAGAAATTGAAAAATTAGTAAAGGATAATTAACAAATTTATATTTTAAAAACGGATTTTTTTTCTTTGTCCAAATCAAATGAAAGAAGTCTCTATTTAAAGAGATTTTTTTTTTTTATGAATTTTGGTGTAAAAAAATAAAAAAAGGAATTTAATATATAATAATTGAGGTCAAAGAAATGGGATAATATATATTTTTTGAAATCCATCTAGCCAATGGTGTGTTGCCATGTGTCAAAAAAAAAAAAAAAAAGAAAACAATGCTGATATAACGCTCCATTGTCGGCGCGTGGTATACGCGCTATGGAAAGTTCTAAACTGCCCCTCCCCAGCCTGCCGACACGTTTCCAAAGTGGTTAAAAAAAAAAATTCCACCGAATCTCAGATTGCCACTTGGCTTTTAGGACTTGTTTATTGCATTTTTGCCACCATGTGAAATGACAAAATTATCCCTCAATGGCAAAAAATTTACCACAACCTTGTTATTATATTTCCTCCGTCCCAATCTAAACGTCCCATTGACCGAAAATTGACAAGTTTGACTTAGACATAAATGCAAATCTAATCATCCTATTGAAATTTTAAAAATTGTTATTGATAAATAAATTATTTATTTATCAATAACAATTTTTAAAATTTCAATATGATGATTAGATTTGCATTTATGTCTAAGTCAAACTTGTCAGTTGACCGAAAATGAGACGTTTAGATTGGGACGGAGGTAGTATATAGATAGATTATGTCACGGGGTGAAATGACTAAATAGCCTTTCACACTTATTTAATTTTTATATTATTTTATATTCTTTATTTTTATGATCAGTAAAATTATTATTATTATTATTATTATTATTATTATTATTATTATTATTGTTATTATTATTATTATCATTTATAATTAAAAATAAATACTTCTCACTTATTTAATTTTTATTAAAAAGATATTGAAAAAAAATGAAAATTAACAAAAGATAATTAATAAATTTATATTTAAAAAAGAGGATTTTTTTTCTCTCTGTCCAAATCAAATGGAAAAAGTATCTATTTAAAGAGAAACAAAAATTATTAATTTTGGTGTTAAAAAAAGTTAAAAAGAATTAATTTATTATAAAATAATTGAGGGTTAAGAGAAATGTCGTAATTGCCCTTCCACAGACAGACGACACGTGTTCAATGTTTACAAAAAAAAATACCCTAATACATTCACGCGCCTATTTAGGCCCGTGTAATTAACGGCTATCATAATTTTAACCAATAAAAAAATAAGAAAAAAAATAAATAATTTACTATCCACTTTATTTGGGTAATTGTTCATAAAAGTAATTTATTTCATTTCACAAAAATTGAGATTATAACTCATTTAGTTACTTGATATTTTGTTCTAAAATGTCCTTCACTGAACGGGAGACATGTTTTGTCCAAATAAAAAAAAAAAAATCACCTGGTATAGACGCGCCGTAGTCAACCCAATCACAGCTTGCCACGTGGCTTCAAGGACGAATTATTTGCAGTTTTGCCACGGTGTGATACGCATTTCGTGAAAGCCTGGGACCCCCGAAGCCAGAAAGTGTCGCCGTTGTACCCAAAGTGCAATGTATTAATGATGATGGACATCTTTCCCAATATTCGTCGTTATAAATACACAATTTGTAGAGACATATAGAAAAATCGACACTTTTATAATACTTTATTTACAATGCTTCAAAGATGTTTTTTTTTAAAAATAAATAAATTTTTCTATGTATCGAACTAAAATAAACTCAATAACCATATTACTCCATCCCACTTATTAAATAGAAACTCAAACTCACTTTCATCACACTCCGGCCAACATATATATAGATATAGATTATTATTATAGTAAATATCCATATATACTTTATATATACACAATGATTTTGTTTATACATATTCAACACCATTCCAACATATCATCCTATACCCCATCACTTTTATTTTATTTTTTATTTTTTATTTTTTTATTAGTAAAATTATTAATATTATTTTATAGTAAATAACCATATATACTTTATATATACACAATGATTTTGTTTATACATATTCAACACCATTCCAGCTTATCATCCTATACCCCATCACTTTTATTTTATAGTATTTTTTATTTTTTTTAATAGTAAAATAATAATTATTATTATTATTATCATTTATAATAAAAAAATATTTCACAATTAATTAATTTTCAATAAAAAAAATAGAAAACTTAGTAAAGGATAATAAAGAAATTTATATTTAAAAAAGAGGAATTTTTTTCTATATCCAAATAAAATGAAAGAAGTCTCTATTTAAAGAGAAAAAAAAATTATGAAATTTGGTGTAAAAAAAAATAATTTAATATATAATAATTGAGGTTAAAGAAAGAGGATTAATTTTTTTTTTTGAAAACCAGTTACCAATAGTATTTCGCCAAGTGTCCAAAACAAAAAAAAAAAAAAAAAAAAAAAAAGGGAAAAGGTTGGATTAACGCAGGGTTGTCGGCGCGTGCCACACACGCGCCATGGAAAAGACGCAACTATCCTTGCTTAAATGAACAACACGTGTCCAATTTGGTTTTAAAAAAAAAAATTTTGGGCCAATCAGATACTTTCACGTGTATTTTCAGGCTTGTTTATTTAACTTTTGCCACAACGTGAAAAGACTAAATTGCCCCTCAATGTCAAATGATTTACCAAAATCTTGTTATTATATACTCCCTCCGTTCCGGACTTACATGCTTAGTTTGACTTTTCACGTAAATTAAGGAGAGAGTATTATATTGAAAGTGTTGTGAGTGTGAAATAAAATAGGAGAGAGAATGAGTGGAGGGAATAGTAAATTATAATGGTGTTGTGAGTATTAAAATAATGTAGGAGAGAGAATGAGTGGAGGGAATAGTAAAGATTCCTTTCCATTTTAGGAAATGTGCACATAGATTTGGGACGCCCAAAATAAAAAGTGTGCACTTAGGTATGGGACGTATGGGACGGAGGGAGTATAGATAGATGCCCTAGTCAACTAAGGTGCAATGATTAATCCCTTTAATGTTATAGACTATTTACAAAACTTCATTTATTATATACTCTCTCCGTCCGGCTATAAGTTGTACACTTTTCTTATTGGACGTCTCATTATAAATTGCACACTTTCTAAAATAACAAAAAATATTTACTATTTTCTCCACTCATTCTTTCTCCTACATTATTTTAATACTCATAACACCATTATAATTTACTATTCTCTCTAGAGATGGCCAAAATCGGTTTCGGGCCCGGTTCCAGTTCGGAACCGCAGGTTCCGGTTTGGCAAAAGGGTGAACCTTAACCCGCTTTTGTCCAAAACGGTTTCGATTACCCCGGTTCCGATTTTTGTGGCGGTTCATGGCGGTTTCGGGCTTTTTCGGTCCGATTCCGGTCCGATTTCGGTCAATAATGAATAAAGAAGCTAAAAATTATTGAAAAACAAGGAATTTACGATTTCGGTTCCGGTTCCGGTCCGGTTCACCATTTATGTGAACCTTAACCGGTCCTTATCCAAAATGGTTCCGATTACCCCGGTTCCGGTTTTCATGACGGTTCATGGCGGTTCCGGGCTTTTCCGGTCCGATTTCGGTCCGATTTTTCGGTTCCGGACCGGTTTCGGTTCGGTTTGGTCATCCCTAATTTCCTCAACTCATTCTCTCTCATATTTTACTTTTACACTCACAACATTTATATTATACTCCCTCCGTCCCACACCAAGGTTCCTTGGTGTGGATTTCACGCTTTTTAAGAATTTTTTAAAGTGAGTAGAAAATTTGAGGAGAGAGAATGTAAAAGTTAAATGTGTGGTAGAGAATAGGAGAGAGATTGTAAAAGTTAAAAATATTTAATAGGAGAGAGAATAAGTGGGAGGAATAGTAAGTTAATAATTGATTTTTTTGTAAATATATTAAATTTATAAGGGTATAATGAATGATTTTTTTGTAAATATATGGAGATGATAAGGGTATAAATATATGGAAAACTTTCCATTTAAGGAAGAAAACCTTGAAGTGGGACGCCCCAAAAGGGAAAGGTGGAACCTTGAAGTGGGACGAATGGAGTAATTTTTTTCCTTAATTCCCGCGCAAACGGGACGGAGGGAGTATAAGATATTCTATTGAGCCAGGCCACTTTGGTGACAAGCTATTAATATCTTTTTCTTTCATAAAGTTTAATTAGAACAAGAAACTTTATTTGAAAATCAACTACACTTTACATAATAACAATAACTATAATAACTTTAATATGAAATTTTAGGTGTCCAAAACTCTAGCCTCTGATAACACTTATAAAAACTTTTATATGTGCATAGATTTAACAATTAACTTTAAATGCGAATTTTAATTTAAATCTATGACACTATTTTATAAAAATCTTAGAACACATAATAAATCACACACCCCAGCTAACTGGACTCTTCCCTTCTTATTTCTTTTCCATCTTGACCGATATAGAGAGAAAATAAGTGTGTGTATGTCCTAAAATGTTAGCCTTAGGAACTTGCTATTATACTGTAACTAGATTGACTCACGTGTAATGCACGGACATTACTGTATATTCAAAAAACAAAAGTTGAACTAAAATAAATCAAAAAATCAATTCATTTATATATTATGAAATACTCCCTCCGTCCCAATTTAAATGTCCTAAAATGGGCTCGGCGCGGGAATTAAGAAAAGTGAGGTAGGAAAGAGAAAAAGTTTAAATGTTGTGAGTATGAAAAATTAAATAGGAGAGAGAATGAGTGGGAGGAATAGTTAGACCAAGTCCAATAGGTCAACTACCAAAAAACATTCAACTGCCCTAATATTACGACACCTCATCTTCTCTCTCCATCCACTTAATCATTCAACTACTTTCTCAACTACACCCCCCACAATAAGCTAGTTTAGTTTAAAATTCAACTCCTCCCAACTCATCATTCTATACCCCACTACTTTGAGTGTTTTTTTTTTGTGTCCAAATCAAATGAAACTTATATCAATTTGTAGGGAAAAAAAATGGTTAATTTTGGTGAAAAAAAAAAAATTTAAAAAATTTAATTAACTAGGTGATAATTCAACTCAAATTGAAAAATGAGTGTTTTTTTTTTTGTGTCCAAATCAAATGAAACTTATATCAATTTGTAGGGAAAAAAAATGATGAATTTTGGTGATTTTTTTTTTTTTAAATCATTTATTATGAGATAATTGAGTTTAAATAATTGGGTGAAAAAATAATAAAGTACGGACCAATCATTTTGCGCCACGTGGATCCTTCCGCCAAAAAAAAAAAAAAAAAACCCTTCCAGCACCATCACGCGCCTAAAGAGAGGGTGTCTCTCACGCGCCGTTTTTGGCCCAATGGGGCGGCGACACGTGTCCAAGGCGGGACCCTCCATTTCTTCAACCGGGTTGAAGGTTTCCAACTCCCCCAACTCAACTACCCCCATTCAACCCCCTTATTAAACACATTCAACCCTCCAACTCACCCTCAACTACCAATTAAACCCCCTTATTGTACATAGCCTTAGGAGAGAGAATGTTGTGAGGGTAAAAGTAAAGTAGGAGAGAGAATGAGTGGGGTAGGAAGAGTATAAAAATAATAAAAAGTTTCCATTTTGGGATTGAGACATTTTAAGTGGGACGCCCAAAAAGGAAAGTTGAGACGTTTAGATTGGAACGGAGGTAGTAATTCCTTAAAGACTACATTGTCAATACATAAAAATTAGAAAACAATAAAATAGGAATAAAACAAAAATCATAAGGAATACTATGCGTTTCTCCATATACAATTCTGTAGTATTTTATCATTTAAAAAAGTAAATAAAACACACGAATCACATACGAAATAAGTTATTGAAATTAGTAAAAAAAATGTGAAGATTGGAAATCTATTTAAAAAAAGATGATATTTTATTTTTTTTGATAAAGAGAATTTTTCAAATAAAAACAAAAGATTTGTTCATACCAAAAGGATAGTACAATTATCTAATAAAAATTAATATCATTCTTTTTCAAATGGAAACTTTCCATTAAGTCATGCTCGTGCATCTAAAAAATTATGTCATATTTATTTACATTTACTCATTATGAACATAATTATGATATTTATTTTCAATGTAACTTATTTAATATTTAGGAGAAAAATAAAAATCCTAAAAATACTAACAATTTCGTTAAATGAAAAGAAATTTCCCCAAACCCCCCACTTCCTAATCAAACCCAACCCACTTCTTTCTCTCTTTCTCTCTTTTAAAATACAAATTTATACTACCTTTATTTCTTATAATATTGACATACACTTCAATCAAAATTTTAAAAATGATGGTCATCTTTCCCGATATTCGTCTTTATGAATACACAATATTTTGAGACAAATAGAATAATCGAAAAATTTATCAATACTTTATTTACTATGCTTCAAAGATTTTTTTTAAAAAAAATAAATAAATTGTTTGATAAATCGAACTAAAGTAAACACAATAACCATATTACCCCATCAATTATTAAATAGAAACCAAAATCCACATTCATTACAAAAATTCAAATTTAACACCATTCCAACTCATCATCCTATAACCCACCACTTTTACTTTATTTTATTTTATTTTATATTCTTTATTTTTATGATCAGTAAAATTATTATTATTATTATTATTATTATTATTATTATTATTATTATTATTATTATTATTATTATTATTATTATTATTATTATTATCATTTATAATTAAAAATAAATACTTCACACTTTTAATTTTTACTAAAAATATATTGAAAAAAAATGAAAATTAACAAAAGATAATTAAGAAATTTATATTTAAAAAAAAAGAGGGTTTCTTTTTCTCTATCCAAATCAAATGAAAGAAGTCTCTAATTAAAGAGAATTTTTTTTATGATTTTTTTTGCAAAAAAAAGTAAAAAAAAAAAATTATTATAAAATAATCGAGGGTAAAGAAATCGGATGTAAAAAAAAAATTCGAAAACTCAGCCAGCCAATCAAAGGGTGACACGTGTCAAAATTCTTAAAAAATAAAAGGAAAAGAAACCTGCATAAACGCTTCACGCGCCAGAGAAATATCGAAATTGCCCTTCCACAAACGGACGACACATGCCCAATGTTAACAAAAAAAAATACCCCTAATGGATTCAAGCGCCTCTTTAGGCCCGTATAATTTACGCCTCTCATAATTTTAACCAATAAATAAATAAGAAACAAAATAAATCATTTACTATCCACTTTATTTGGGTAATTGTTCATAGATTTTTCAGTGTTCTAAAAGACCCCGCCTAAGGGCGCCTAGGCGGGGGCCCCGCCTAGGCGCTAGGCCCCTCTCCAACGCCTAGTTCTAAGCCCCGTCTAGGTCCCGACTAATCCCGACTAGTCCCCGCCTAGGCGCTAGGCCCGGCTCCGCCGCCTAGCGCTTTTTAGAACCTTGAGATTTTCAATCCTAACCGAGTAACTACAAATATGCCCTCAGTTATTTTAAAACTTATGCAAGTATTTTTATATATAGAGAGAGATAGCGATTTATAACTAATTCTTTTATGCTTATTTCTAAACTATATTATATTCACTTCTAATATGAGATTTAAATTAATGAAAAAATTAAACCAAGAAACTAATATGAGTTTTAAGTGCTACATAAAAAAGAGTAAAGAAGACAAAAAAAAAAAATCTCAACTATTCTCCAATATATATATTGAAATTTTTCACTAAAAAGAAATTGAAAAATTAGCAAAGCGTAATTAAGAAATTTATATTTAAAGAAGAGGGAATTTTTTTTTCAACATCAAATGAAAGAAGTCTCTATTTATAAAGAATTTTTTATAATATTTTTGTGTAAATTTTTTTTAAAAATAATTAATTCAGTACAAAATAATTTTTTTTTAATACTAAAATTATTATTATTATTATTATTATTATTATTATTATTATTATTATTATTATTATTATTATTATTATTATTATTATCATTTATAATTAAGAAAATATTTCACAGTTAATTAATTTCACTAAAAAAAAATTGAAAATTTAGCAAATGATAATTAAGAAATTTATATTTAAAAAAGATGATTTTTTTTTGTGTCCAAATCAAATGAAAGAAGTCTCTATTTAAAGACGGAAAAAAATTATGAATGTTGGTGTAAATTGTTTTTTTTTAAATAATTTATTACAAAATAATTGAGGTCAAAGAAATCGGATTAAAAAAAATCCGAAATTCATCCGGCCAATCAACAGGCGACACGTGTCAAAAAAAAAAAACTACTTCAATCAAAATTTTAAAATTGATGACTATCTTTCCCGATATTCGTCTTTATTAATACTTTATTTACTATGCTTCAATTTTTTTTAAATAAAATAAATAAATTGTTTGATGTATCGAACTAAAATAAATTCAATAACTATATTAACCATATTACCCCTTCCAACTCATTCTCCTATACCCATCACTTTTATTTTATTTTATATTCTTTATTTTTATAATTAGTAAAATTATTATTATTATCATTATCATTTATAATAAAAAAAACTTCACACTTAATTAATTTTGACTAAAAACATATTGAAAAATTAACAAAGGATAATTAAGAAATTTATATTTAATTTTTTTCTGTGTCCAAATCAAATGAAAATAGTCACTATTTGAAGAGAAAAAGAAATTATGAATTTTGGTATAAAAAAATAATAAAAAATTAATTTATTATAAAATAATTTAGGTAAAAGAAATGGGTTAAAAATAAAAAACCTAAATCCAACCAGCCAATAGGAGGATGCCAAGTGTCCAAACCAAAAAAAAAAAAAAATCAGCTTCCTTCTTCATGCGCCGTTTTTCGGGGCTTGTCGTCCACTCGCCTGGAAAATGTCCAAAACACCCTTAATCCAACAGACGACATGTGTCCAAACTTCCAAAAAATAAAAAATAATTTTTTTAAACCCAATCACAGCTTGCCACGTGTCGTTTCAGTCATTTTTTTTGCAATACGGCATGAAATGACGAAATTGCTCCTCAAACTTTCTTTAATTACTACAACCTTGTTATTATATATAGATAGATTTTGGACCTGCAGCCGAAGTCACCGTGCTTGGCAAGATGTTCCAGCCAACCCTTTCTGACTTCTACATACTTACCTTTTCCTTCCCTTCAAGCCAAAACAAAAGAGATAGAATTGTTTGACTTTTTTTCATCTCTTGGTTTTGTCATGAAACAAGAGTGTATTTATCCTTACTTACACTTTTGCTTTTGTGACACTTCTTTTATTATTTTATTAGTAAACAAATAAAATACTTTTATTAGGAAAAAATATTATTTTAATTTATAAGACAAGAAAGAGGGAGTAACATTTTTTATTAACTCCCGAGTTTTAACATTTTAATATTCACTTAACCATCAAAATGAAACTATAATGTTAAAACTCATTTAATAAATACTCCCTTCAACCCACGTGAATGCAAACTTATTTCCATTTTGGTCCGTCCCATGTGAATGCAAACTACCCAAAATGAAAACAAATTTATTATTTTATATTCCCCCTACCCCACCCACTCATTCTCTCTCTTCATTTTTCACCATACAATTTATTCAACCAACCTACTATTAACTTCACTCATTCTCTCTCTTCATTTCCTACCACACATTTTCATTATCTTAATAATATTTCTTAATTATTGTGCCCGAAAAAATGGTTCACAATGACGTGGAACGGAGGGAGTATGTCATGTGGGGGTCACACTTTTATATAGAGTATAAAATATTCTAACAAACCTATCTTCTTCATCGTACACCTAGGGAGTCAAAAGATTCTCACAGTAGTTCGGAGATAGTCAAGGAAATAGCTATGAGAATTGGAAACTACATATCTTTCATTATTCACAAACTGTAAATATATAGTACAAAAGTAAGAGTCATATTCTAATACAGAGATGAGTTATCTAATCTAAATACATTAAAATATTAATATTAAGTTACCTAATCTATATACATTAGAAAATTTAGTTACCTAATATATATACATAGGATATATACTAGAATAATTTAGAAGGAGTAACAGACGAGGACTCTGGAGGGCAGTGAGGCGGTCGTCTGATTTAGGCCTAGGCTGGCGCCTTGCTTACGGTAGAATCAGCCGAGGTTTGGTCTTGGTGATACGGTAGCCTGGCTTGGGCCGAGGCTGGCGCCTCACTCACAGTAGCTGCGGCTTCTTTATCCTTGATACGCCCTCGCAAGCAAGATGAACGATCCGTGGAGAGACCAATCTTGGAGATAAGTTGTTGAAAGCGTGCACGAGAGAGCGGTTTTGTCAGAATATCAGCGAGTTGATCAGTACCAGAAATGTGTTGCACACGGAGAGAGCCGGACTGAACTTGTTCACGAATAAAATGAAACGAAAGAGCCACATGTTTCATCCGAGAGTGGAAGACTGGGTTTGCGGAATAGGTTGTGGCACCAAGGTTATCACAATAGACTAATGGTGTAACGAGCAAGGAAAATCCAAGCTCAGTAAGCAAGTTCCTAACCCAAGTAAGCTTAGCAGTGGTGTCAGTAATTGCCAGAAATTCAGCGTTAGTAGTGGACCGAGCAAGTGCACGTTGTTTGCTGGAGGACCATGTAATCAGGTTATGTCCAAGATAAATAAAGAAATCAGAGGTGGACACAAAATCATCTTTGTCGCCAGCTCAATTCGCATCACAGAAGGCATGAAGAGAATGAGGAGATTTTGAAAAAATCTGAAGACCTAAGTACATAGTGCCATGAAGGTAGCGGAGGAGACGCTTGAGTGCAACCCAGTGAGTAGGTTGGGGGTTTTACATGAACTGAGCAAGTTTTTTTTACAGAAAAGGCAATGTCAGGACGAGTGAAGGACAAGTACTAAAGGCCACCAACAATAGCACGAAAGGAGGTGGGGCTAACAGCGGGAGTGGTAGTGGACCGAGTGAGAGGCGGTGATGTAACCATGGGAGTGGAAAGTGGTTTACAGTCAATCATGTTATGACGGGTGAGAAGATCATGAATGTATTTTGTTTGGGATAGAAGGAGTCCATTTCGGTTCGGGATGACTTCGACACCCAAGAAGTAAGATAAAGGACCAAGATCCTTAAGAGAAAAACGATTGGACACAGGTTGGTGATGAATGACTGAAGAAGAGATGGAGAAAGTCTGGTGACAATGATATCGTCAACATAAACTAAAAGATAGATTGGAGACGGAGTTTTATTGAGTATAAAAAGAGAGGGATCGGCTAAAGAGGGGTGAAAGCCATATGTGGTGAGATAGGTTTTGAGTTCTTGAAACCAAGCACGAGGAGCCTGCTTAAGATCATAGATGGCCTTAGAAACACGACGGCAGAGCAAAGAAGGAAGGATTGGTGAAGTCCTCAAAGCCAGGGGGTTGAGTCATAAACACAGTTTCAGAGAGAGTACCTTGAAGAAAGGCATTGTTGATATCAAGTTGGCAAAGGGGCCAATTGTTGGTGGTGGCAAGAGAAAGAAGGAGTCGGACAGTGGCGGGCTTGACAACGGGACTGAATTTCGATGTAGTCAATACCGGGTTGTTGATGAAAGCCCTTGTCTACAAGTCAAGCCTTGTATTTTTGAATTGTGTTGTCATGATTAAACTTGATGCGGAAAACCTATTTGCATCCGACAATGCTGTGAGCTGTGGCAAAGGGAACCAGATTCCAAGTATTGTTGCGGGTTAGAGCCTGAAATTCTTCGATCATGGCATTACGCCAATGTGGGACAGATAAGGCTTGTTTTGTAGTGGTGGGAAGGATGGTGGGGGAGGGGAGAAGGGAGAGGGGAGAAGGGAGAAGGGAGAGGTTGGCATACTTAGGGTTTGGTTTGGTGATACCATGAGACAATCTGGTGGTAATAGTACGAGCAAGAGGCTGGGGGAGGGTGTAAGTACCCCAATCTGGATCACTCCCTTTCAAACACACGGGAAACACCGTAGACTCATCCACGCAGTCTCAGACACCTCCCTCTTCTCTCTTCCTCCCTTAGCCTTCTGGCTCCCCTCTAAGTCCTCTCGAGGCACTCCCGGCCCCTTTCGGATCCTTCCGAGGCCTTCCGAGCTCCCTTGTGGTGCTCCGAAGCCTCCCCGAGCGCTCCCGAGACGCTCCCGCGCTGCCCCGAGGCACTCTCGAGGTACTCTGAGGCCCCTCGTGGTACTCCGAGGCCTTGCCTGGTCTTTCCACGGTGTCCCGGCTCTTTCCGAGTCAAATCGGCGATCCCAAATCACGCCGAAGCTGCCCGCCGAGTGACTGCCACCTCACAACGCACGCCGAAACCCTGTCCCGAGTGACTGCTGCCACCACAACGCACGCCGAACCTCTGCCCGAGTGATCCCGACGATCCCCACGCACGCCGAACCTCGCCCGAACGCAGCCTACAACCTCAACTCACGCGAAACTCGTCCGCGGACAACCGGCATCTCCCGAAGCAATCCCGATCCATACCTAACGCTACTCCAACCTCAAACACCATTCCCCGGCGGAAGACGGACACGAACCAACATTGGTAAGGCTTCCTTCCTATACTATTTCAATACATTTCCATACATAGCATACAATGTAGACATCCGATACAAAGATGCATTTTTAAAAGCACACACACACACACACAACATTTAAAGGATATTAGGGGTATCCGAAAGACTCGCTTTAGGAGGCTACTCGGTGAGCTCTAATATTCTAATATTCTCTTCCCGGGGAGTCATCTGACCTCCGAACTCAAAATCTCATCACACAAAAACAGTTTAAAATTATCTTTAAACTGATGCCCTTTTTCAATGTTTTGGGCTTAATAAAAACGGCGTGGCGACTCTACAAATGCGAAAACAAACGGCGAGACACCTCCAACGCGAAAGATGCCAGATGCCGGGGCCGCGAGGCCTGCTCGGATCCGGGCTATTTCAGTTGGCGACTCCGCTGGGGATTGAATTTGTTTTAAAAACTTTTAAACAAAACAAAAGATTTTTAAAACGATGATGAGGGTCAAACTTTCATTTTACCCCTTCCTTTAACTGTTGTGTGTGTGTGCACGTGCTTCGTTTTTATTTTTACAAAAAAAAATAAAAATACAAAAAAAATGCATCAATATACATCTGTGCATACATTTAAAATTCTTCAAAAACTTCTATTTTACTCAGAAAAAGAATTTTAGAGACCGCACACTACGCGCACTGCTGCCTCGGTTACACCGCACTCTACTCACACTGCTGCCTCGGTTACACCGCACACTATGCGCACTGCCGCCGGATACACCGCACACTACAACCCTTAACCCGGAGTGGTCTCATTGCATCCGTTTGGTCTTCCTAGGCCTCTTGGGCGCGCACGGGATCATTCCAAACATCCCATCCTAGCCAAGCGTCAACCCCGCACGTTTGAGTCTTGAGTCACACTCTGCCCGGACTCGGTTGGTTTTTACCCAGCCCGTGTCATACGGCTGGATACATATACCATGCCGGCCATTTTCTCGAGTCAAGGCTCGGAACTCAAGATCCTTGCGCAAGCAAAGCGATGAAAGGTCATGCTAAAATCTTGACCTCGATCTTGATTTCCGAAGCTACACCTGCACGATGTTCCGTCCCGATATACATCCATGCTCGCATGACACCATGTCATCACGCCTTTGATACGTCGCCCATGACGATATGACCCAGCTAACGCCTAACGTCACAGATCCCTTGCGCAAGCAAGGTAAAGAGAGGTCATGCCGAACTCTTTACCCGATCTTGACTCAGTGGCCGGCTCGGTTCACTATTCACATGGCTAACGCATCAAAACGAACATGACAAAGCTCGGTCCTTAGGTTCGATTTTTCTTTTAGGCCGGTGGAAACCGCTTGCACTATAGGACCTCGCCTGGGGCCGTCCACCCCGGGATGTCGAAATACAGTGTGCAAAACGAGGGGCTTATAGCCGCACGTATGGTCTCCATCGACCCAGATCTAGCATAGTTGCGAAAAACAAGAGCAATCTTTTCCAACCTACCTAGGATTCTGAGAAAACATGTTTTAAGTAAATTAAAACAACAAAAAAAAATCAAAAATAAAAAAAAATAAAAGAAACGGAAACCGCATGCCACGTGAGCTTTCCCCCTTTTATCCCGTTAGGCCATTCCCGTGTCTAAACCTTGCCCGTCACCCCTCCAAATAACCGAGAGTGGTTGAGAATACCCGGAAGCCGCCTTTTCGCATCGAGGTCACAGGGTCCGATAGCTCCTTCCAGCTTCAACGGTCCGCACCGTCCGATACTCCCCATGACAGGATCAACAGATAACAGTGAGGGAAATGGAACCCCGCCACTAAGGAACCTCCAGACAATGGAGGAGGTGCTGCGCGCCTTCGAAACCATCAAGAAGCGCCAAGAGGAACAAAGAAGCTCCGGATCGTAGACACCTCGCGTCTTCGAGGAACAGCCGCAGCCTCCCAACCCGATGGAACCTTTGTTCTCATAGAAGACGAAGACATACCGGCTCCTGGTTTCTCAAAGCTATCAAGCAGTGTCCCGCCTCCGCCAAGCTACGAGATCCCGGCAACGCAAAGCAGCCTTCTCGCTCAAAGCTCCTCCGGCATCGGGCCAAGCAGCCCGACATGCCCGCCTCGATCGCCAGCTTCCGCCTCGCACATCAAGCTCATTACCAACAAAGACACATACGTGCTCGCTCCGCCGATCCCAATGCATCTCTGCATCCCCAGATTCAATCCCTTGCCTCTATACGAGCCTCGCAACCACAATCAAAAGTCCCCATTCTTACCAGGGACAGGCATCCCGAGCGGATATCCCGACATCTCAAGTTTGCCACCCGCAAGTCTGCCAATTGGGGCTAACGAATCGTTTCCCCAGTTCCCAAACACAACCCTTAGCGGACTGGGCAATCACGCCCTCAACTTCAACACCCTGTGGTATGGGTTGGTATACACTCAACTACCTCCCCAAGACTCCCGAATGGCGATCCCATCGCCCAATCCACCTCCATCTTCTGTCCGTCCCCGAAAATGGTAACCCACCTCGCATGTACCGATCCCCACATGGCCCGGGCCGATCGAACAAATGAAAGACATGCAAGGCAAGCTAGCTAGTTCTCGGAAGGACTCCCTCCTGCCTACTGATCCGAACAAAGTGGTCCCTCTCCCTCCAAAGTTCAGGATGCCGGAAATGGAAAAGTTTGACGGAACAGAATGCCCAAAAACCCACATCGACACCTACGTCCTGGGTATGAGAGCCAAAGGGGCAACCCCTCAACAGATGGCGCATCATTTTCGCATTCCCTCAAATCCACAAAGACTAAGGTGGTTCCTCAATGTGAAGGCGTAAAACCGCTCCACATGGGATCGTATCGTTGAAATCTTCCCGGAGAAGTACCGCGCCAATCTTGAATGGGAAACAAACCGCCATGACCCGCAAGCCACCGAACAAAAGGATGACGAACCAAATGGGCGAGTTCTACAAAAGATGGAACTGGAAGCTAAGCGAGATAATGGATCCACTTTCCAAAGAAGAGCGTATGGACATCTTCCATTCCCGCCTCAAACCATCTTTGAGGACCTTGATCGCCCACCATTTCTATCCAGATCTCCGTGCCATGGTCAACGCCGGACAAAGTTTGAAAAGACTCGAGTCTTCAAAAGGCAACAAAGAACCCCGCCTCATCCTACCGCTATCGAACAAACTCCGGCAACTTCAACTCCCGCCCCAACCAAAGGAAAGGAAGCAAATGAACAAAGGCACTACATTCGTAACTGAGCTCAAGTAAACCGCGATCAAGCAGCCCCAAAGAATAGCAACCCCCTCGCTTCCCACGCCTCCAAAGATTTTGATAACCTCGGAAATGCCCTCGGGTCAAGTATTTGAAGCTTTGGTGAAGCGAAATCTTCTCAAACCACTCGAGAATTTCCAACCGAAGACCCTCAAACCCAACATGGATATGAGCAAGCACCGCGCCTTCCATAACTACCCCGCCACACCACCGACAATTGCTTCGTACTCAAGCAGTGTGATTCAGGCTCATTGAGGAGGGAAAATTGGAACGCCCTCGTGGTCCCAATACCATTGGAAATCCATTCCCCCAACGACAGTGGTAAACTCAATAGCCGTTGACGAAACTCCAAGCGAGAGCAGACTCCCGCAATTTCCGAAACCGTCGCATGCCGTCCCGCTATGACTCGGGAGCGTGAAACAAGAGTCAAAAGGTCTCGTGACCGGGAATTCCGACAAGAACGCCCAAGGGCCACCGTCTCCCTACGATCTTTGCCCCACCCAAGGCATACAAATGGATGGATCGAACGTTCCTGCACGAGACCGAGTCCAACGGTAGCACGGGAAGCGGTTTAGCCTTCACAGCACGATGACTTGCCAATATGTGAGAATCGGCACAACGAAGCCCTCCTCATCCTCATAAAGATAGAGATGTTCTTCCTCCCGAACGTCTTGATTGATAACGGCTCCGCAGCCAACATCATCGCTTTAAGCACATTGAAACGACTCCGCATCGACCGCTTCTCTCGATAAGGCCTTCACCTCGGGTAATCCGAGCCTACGACTCCACCGCACGACCAATCGTAGGAGTCATCAATTTGAGGATCCAATTCCGACGTACAACCGGAGCTCGGTAGAGTTCCAAGTCGTGGAAATCAAACCCACCTTCTCTCGCTTTGTTGGGACGGCCTTGATACATCGATGAAAGCCGTATCATCTACTCTTCACCAATGCGTGAAATTCATCAATGCCAATGGAGCGATCGAAGTGATCCGCGGAAGCGGTGCAATGGCAAGTGCTTGGCCGCAAGCTATGACCTAAGAAGGTCCCGACATGACCGAATACTCTTCTCCTGCATGATTCTCCTACCCCGTCCCGCCACGAAGTGGATCCCTACATCCACGCTCTAAGCCGCGACGAGCCGGAAATCGAAGAACTCATGGGACAGATGACAACTCGACATATGCGATCGTGAAGAATGCTTGAGAGAGGATCAAGAGATGGATGCCCTAATGGAGATTGATCGAGGAGTAGACCCTTACTTCGCCGAAAACCCTCTTGCAACCGGCTCATCACCGATCCCCTACAAGACAACCCTCTAGCCGACACTCTCTGATCTTACGGGACAAATGCATCACAGCCTTAGTTCAATTCAACATTCCGGTGTCCGACCCGGACGAACAATGGCGCAACCTCCTCCAAGGCTTAATCGTGGAAGGAGATATAGCATGTCCGCTCGAATCGACATTGTAGAACGTCGTCCAAGCAAAGATCCTGCATAAAGAAGCAGCATTCTATGAAAGTGATCAACATCGCAAGAATCCACTCCGACCGCCGAATGCTTCGCCCTCCTAGAAGTAGCCCTCGCCGACTTCTATCATCAAAAACCCCCAAGGACTCGGTGGCAACACTAATGGAGGGACATCATCGTGGAGCAGCCAAAAACCTCCGCGATCCGGTTTGAAATCGAACCGCATGCAAGCTACTTTCCGGACTCATGCCAAGGGAAGATTGGCCACCCGAACCAAAGACCACTCCTCTAGAGCTACAGCCATCCAAGAGTAATGAAGCCTGGTCCAATCCCTCGTCGCCTATAGTCTAGCTTCGAGTCTTGTTGTCCGTGTATTCACATCTTTTGAGTCTTTGACGGCTTTACGCCCGACGATTGTGAATCTTTGATCAACAATGTACGCCTTCACGCTTTCAATAAAAGGTCCGACCTTCCTAAAAAATCATTTCATTGCATCTTTAACAAATGATGACATTAACTAATCAAAACAAGTTAAATTCATCTATACAAAAGGCAAACACATTAATTAAATAAATGCATCAAGCAAACATTTAAGCATGTTGTCAAACGAGAGAAAACCGGGCCCAAGCCGCCGAGAAGGTTTTAATCACAACGATTTGCAAGATTGCCGAAGAGCCAAAGAGACGCAAGTTCGACGCCATTTCCAAAGATAAACCCGCATCTTCCAATACCTCAAGAACGGGAAACCACCTTCATGAACAAGGAAGACCCACACACGTAAGGGGTCAAAACCAAGAGCATCATGGCCCTAAAACGCCTCGCCTCTCACTTCGTCATCCTCGGGACATGTTATACAAGAAACGCTACCACGGGCCACTCCTACGCCGCATCGCCCAAGAAGAAGCAAGCAAGTTCATGAACGAAGTCCACAATGGGGCTTGCGGTCCCCACATGAATGCCAGAGCCCCGATGCAAATCATTCTCGTGATGGGCTACTACCGGATCTCCATGGAGGCAGATTGCATCCACTTTGTCCGAAGCCGCGACAAGTGCCAACGGTTCTCCAACCTCAATCATCTACCACCCCACGATCTCTACCGCATGACTACACCTTGGCCCTTCGCCACTTGGGGAATTGACGTCATCGGGAAAATCGCTCCGCCAGCAAAGAACGGTCACGAGTTCATCTTAGTAGCCATCGACTACTTCACCAAATGGGTCGAAGCCAAGTCCTACAAGGTACTCACTTCCAAGAAGGTCGCGCATTTCCTCAAGGAAAACATCATATGCCGATACGGCATCCCAAATGAGGTCATATCGACAACGGCTCACACTTCGAAGGGGAATTCGACAGCACCGGCCGAATTCAAGATCACACGCCACAAATCTTCTCCCTACCGGCCACAAACAAACGGCGCCGTGGAAGCAAAGAAACAAAACCCTCGAACGGATCATCCGAAAATGACCACCCGAGGACGAGATTGGCCCGAGAAGCCGCACCTTGCACTTTGGGGCTACCGCACATCGCCGTAATGTACCCACGGGAGAAACCCCATTTGCCCCGACATACGGGATGGAAGCAGCCCTTCCCATCGAGCTAGAAATTCCCTCACTCCGAGTGCCGCTGGAAAATGACATCAACGAAGTCGAATGGCTCCGGCCGACATGACGAATTGGCTCGCTAGACGAGCGACGACTAAAGGCCATGGAACACGTCC
The DNA here is from genome assembly GCA_022495995.1 of Adenophora triphylla var. japonica. NCBI lineage: Eukaryota > Viridiplantae > Streptophyta > Magnoliopsida > Asterales > Campanulaceae > Adenophora > Adenophora triphylla. The sequence continues at coordinate 181,442 of JAFEMH010004042.1, read as the reverse complement.
GAGCCTATCAAAGCAGGATGGCTAGAGCTTTCGACAAGAAAGTCAAATCCCGAGACATCGTGGAAGGTGACCTTGTACTCAAAGAAAAGCCTCCCACTCGAACCAACCCACTGGGAAAATGGGAACCCACATGGATCGGCCCTTTCGTGGTTCAAAAGATCTTCTCCCGAGGCGCCATGAAGCTAACGTACCTAGACGGCAATCCCTTCATGAATCCAAATAACGGAAGCAAACTTCGCAGATACTTCGCCCAAGAAGAACAACTGCGCATCTCGGCACTCCATGTAGTGTCGAACTACGCAGACCTGAGCCCTCTAGTCCGGGGGAACGTAGGCAACCTTAATTGGTCCGGTTTAAAAATACACAAAAAGTCAAAAGTTTGAATGTTAATCAAGACCTCCATCAAGCTACGCACTTTTCAAGAACACGCCCCAGCCACCTTGACCAAGTCAAACGACGGCGGCAACATCAAAGGACATCCGAGGGTCACTCAAAGATCAAACGACCGACTCATGTCTCGCTTCCAAGCCAGGGCTTGTCTTCGCCTCACGCGCTTCAAAAAAAAAAAGAGCTCGAGCAAGGGCTCACAAAAAAAAAAAGAGAGCTCGAGCAAGGGCTCACAAAAAAAAAAAAAAAAACAAAAGAAGCTCAAAGCGTAAGCCGCAAAATTGAGGTCAAGAGCCCGACGCCAACAAGAGGCAAGGAAGCTACGAAAAAGACCGTCAAAACGACTTGTCAAGGGAGCATTCAACCTCTCACCCAAGCACAAAGCCTCAAAGAAAGGGATTGCCGTCGTGGCCTGCATCGTTTCAGCCCGCGAATGCAATGTAAAAGTCCAAAGATGGACGCCGACAAAGTGCACAACAAGCAAAGGCAAACAAAAGATCTTGCGTCTCGACAAAGCTTTAAAAGTAAATCACAAATCACTAACGGTTACAACATTTCTTGATGAGTTCAAGCACGGTCTACTCTCAAGTTCACAACATGCTAAAAGACAATTTTAATACATTTAACTAATAATGTGTTTGCAATGCAATGAATGGATACCTAGGAGGTCATTCCGCGCCATCCGCGCTTGTCCCCTCGCCATTCTTTCCTTTCTTCCCTCGTCCCCGGCGAGTCTTCTTTCGCTCCACGTGAACCAACTCGCGTCTCTCGCCCGAGATCCGGGGTCCTCCCCGTAGAGTCAAACAATCCAAGAGCTCTCGTGGCTTCATTCGCCCGTGCTTCGGCTCGGATCTCCTCCTCGCGAGTCCGTAAAAGAGGACCTCTCCCCGTCGCCGGTCAACTCTAGTCTCGTAGTCAAACAAAGTGTCTCCCGTCACATCCAAAGGGTCGACTGTGCTTCGGCACTCCTAAGGCAATAGCCGCTACGGCAACCGGGTCCTGTAATCGCTACACGCCCGCTCTCCAAGACCACTTGGGATCGCCCAACACGCCGCTCATACCAAAGCCAGATACCGAGTCGTCAATACAACGCTCCCCGACATCTAAGGAGTACCACAGAGGGAAAGCGGAATACTTCCATACCCTCGTACAATACAAGAAGGCACCCGGAGCCGCCATACAAAGAGGAACTACCTCCGCAGAGCAAGGTCATCCTGCACTCAACAAAGGCTCTCGCTTCATCCCAAACCGCCGGAAACAAGCGACGGAATATAGAAGGAGGACCAAGACAAACTCGGAACTCGACAACGTAGGACCCTTCCCGCAAGATCCTCCCCGGTCTCAATCCTCCAGGCGGAACCCACCAGCGGATTCGATGCGTACCAAGCCGTGCCATCCATCTCTCCTGTGCGGATCGATCCATATCCAACACAAGAGGTCGCCGAGCAAATGACCACGGGCTAAACGACGTCTGAGCCTCGGCATGGCCTCGAAGTCTCTCTCGCAGCCCACAAGGTGAGCAAAGCGGGGCTTCCCCTCTCATAAAACGATCCCTCGCCGCGCACGGTCGATACCATGAAGAGTCTCCCCAAAGACCAACGGGACAATATCCTCTCCACTCGCAGCAAAGGCCCTACCACATCTAGCAAAGCGCCATCACAAATGCCAAGTGGAATCGACTGTAAAAGCGTCGCCATCACGCACAAGGCAAATACATCCCAAGAGACGTCACTCTCATCATCAACCATGAACCGCTCCTAGCTCGTAAATGTCGATATGACCCGAATCAAGGATCATGCCCCGCACTTCTTCCAACGAAGTACGAAGAAAGTCTCGCAAGCTTCACGCTCACCGCAAAGACTACCAACCAAAGGAAGCGAGATGGCCTCCACCTCCGGTCCTCCAATCAAAGCCCGAAAATCCTCAAAAGTGGGCACCATTTCATTGTAGGAGAAACAAGACACGTGCCTCCTAACATCCTGTAACTTCGCGGCAGCCCGCAACAAATCCCAATCAGAACCAACTCCTTAAAAGACCAAACCGAGCAAAGACGAAACCTTACCTCGAAAGCCCGTCTCGATGCCTCATACGGCGCCGCATCCACGTTTTCAACCGCTCAAGGAAGTGTGCTTGCTTCTCCTGCGAAAGCCTCGGCAAAATTCTAGGGACGTACGAAGAATCCATGGCAAAAATGGAGGTTCCTAGAGAAAATGGGGAAGAAAGCTCGAAAATGGCCGCAAATGGGGAAATGAGGAAGAACTGCACCGTAAAGCATTTATGTCCTTCCCAAAGCAAGGTTGGTCCGTACGGACCTCTTTGCATGCTAAGTATGTCCGTACGGACCTCCTTGCAAACGTAACCCATTTCCTCAAAGAAACAAGCATAAAACCACCGTCCTCAAGAAAACCTTGCTCCAAACCGCCCAAACACCGGCCAAAGCCATTCCCGCAAACAAACACTACCCACAAATGCACACTCCTCACGTGGCATGTACAAAAATAAAAAATAATAATAGCAACAATTTCTAGGACAAGTCCTGGAATCACAAAAATGACATTACATCTTAAAATAAAATACTGTTTGCCATGCAAATACATGTGTTTTATTACAGGTACCAATAAAATGTCTGTTGCTAAACAAAAAAAAAAAGAGGGATATGAAAAGAGGGAAAGCAAATGAATACTAATCGTAATCCTCAAGCATCATCATCCTCGCCAAGGTCCTCCAAAGAAAAGTCGGGCATCCCAGCGAACTCGCCCGTCACATCCTCGTCGCCGGAATACCGAGCACCCGCTGAGGCTCCCACGAAAAGTACTCGAAGGATCAAATCCGGCGAAAGGATCAAAGAAAGAAGGCTCGAGGAACCCTCACCCCAGTGCGCCGTGCGGAGGCATGAACCGATAAAAGGGCTGCTCCCTCGAAGGCCCCGCAGCCTCCCGAAGACGTCCCGCATCCATGCTATGCCGCCCTCAAAGGCCCCTCCGCCGCGGCTCCGGCTCGGCTCTAGGCGGAGGAACGTCCCATGTAATGCCTCGAAGGCATAGGCTCGTACGCTGGCACACGACGCGAAGACCGGCAGACATCTTCGACGCCATCTTCTTAGCGAAGGAGCGCATCGCCACGTAACGGCGAGTCCGCATATCGTAGGCTCTCCCGGGACTCCGCACCAACAAGAAGCCAAGGAAACGCTCATCAAATGCGGTTATACTCAACAACAAAAAGAGAAAAATGCGAAAAAGATGCCAAGATGGAAAAGAGTCGCACACTCACCGATCTGTCGGGATCCACTCGTATGCGGCAGAGCTCGCTCCGAACGGCATGCACACCCTCCTCCTCGATCCGTCCCCGCGGACGTACGTGAAATCCGGTCCCGCATCGGAACCTCTGGGAGCCTCGCGGCCCTCTCTCTCCCGCGCCAGCACTCGCGGCGTCCTCGCCTTCCTCCTCACGAAGGCCCCGTACTCCTCTCCGTATAAAATGAACTCCTCGGCACCGACACCGCCAAGGTACCTTTCGAAGTCAAGCACATCCATATCCCGGAATCAAGCATCCCAAAGGGAGGGTCCTCTGAGCCACGGGAAGCACACCGGGCCATGCTTTGCCGGAAGACCCGCTCCCTGCATACATGACATCACAAGTCAAGCCCCGCAAAGATCTTCCGCCGCGCCGTCACCTCGGGAGCCCCCTCAAACTCATCCCCTCATACCGAGTCCACGGGAACAAGACAAACCCTCACGGCTATCTCTCTCTCCAGACGCTCCCGCACATCCCCGTAGGCGATGGTGAGCTTCCCCCGCCGGGTCCTCCTCTTCCTCGCCGTACGAGCCCATCCCAAAGATAGCAGTGGTACGCAAAGAATGCCTCCCGGATCTCTATCCCACGGGAAGCACCGGAAAACCTCATAAAACCACACTGCGACAAAAACAGAGAAGGCTCACAAAAGACAATGGAGAAATGACAAGTTGCTAAATCAAAAACAAAGAATAAACTCATACCTCCAAAGCAAAGTCAAAACAGCCAACGAATCGCCACCCAGCTAAACCGGTCCAAGGAGAAGTAGAGCTCGCCCAAGCTCGCTCGCCCCAAGCAATGTCGCAGACCCTATCCAGATCAGTCAAGCTCTCCAACAGAGCAAAGGGAGCTGCGGTCGCGTGGTTCGAGAACAAAGTCTCGGACAGTGCATACCACAAGAAGGAGCGCGCCAACTGCTCCGCTGTCACCTGGCCGGTCCCCCGAACATAGGCCCCAATGCTGGACGTGATCCTCAGCTCCACATCACTATACAACATGCCCAGGCCCCTGCGAGGACGAGGCTCAAAGCCCAACAGCTCGGTCAACACAGCATCGGAGATCATATCCCTCCACCGTACCGGCCCTCCTTTGAAGGAAAGCCCGGTAATCGCAGCAAAGTCGGTCGGCGTCACCGTCACCTCTCCCCAGCTCAGGTGGAAGGTGTGGGTGGTATCCCACCAATACTCAGATAAACCCAGGAAGACACTCTTGTTCTTCCTCGTGTCAGACACTCCAGCCAGGTTCTCAACGAACACACCTAGGCCAGAAGCATAAACCAGCCTCCGGGGACTCGGCCTACCGTCCACGGAAATATCGGGCATCCGCTGCCATAGCTCCACAACAGCCTCGAGCGATCCCCGAGTCTTCATCCTCTTGGCCTTCCCGGCCATAAGCCCCGCATCCTGCAGGTAAACACAACAAAGGTACGTCAATCACAGTACTTAATATAAAGGCACATATAACCCGTCACAAAACACGGCACATATCTCACATAATTTTCACATACATTATACATATAATTTTTCCATGTAACCCGTCACAAAACACGGCACACAATGCACATAATTTTCACATACATTATACATATAATTTTTCCATGTAACCCGTCACAAAACACGGCACACAATGCACATAATTTTCACATATATCATGCATATAATTTTTCCCATGCAGTCCGTCACAAAACACGGCACACACTGTACACATTTTCTCAAAAGAAAAAAGGGGGGGGGGATTAAACCCTACACGACACATTTTCAAAAGAAAATCCGTCCCAACACGGCACATATTGCACATATTTTCCCCACAAAGTCCGTCACCCAAAAACATGGCACACACGGCACGACACATATGCATAACACATTTTTCAAAAAAAAAAAAAAAAAAAAAAAATCCGTCCCTACACGGCACACACTTTCACATATAACCCGTCACAAAACACGGCACGTGTCACATTTTTTTCACAAAAATTATCACTACACGATAATTTTTCTCACAATGTACATACATAAATAGCATTAGGTACAAAACACCAAAGCATGCAATTCACTAGATAGGCACTTTATTTTCACAAATAAGAGCTAATCTACACATTTCTGCACAAAATACACATACCCACAATTTTTACATGTCCATTTTCAACAATTCATCAAGAATTTCACAAAAAGGCATAAAATAAAACAAAAAATGCAAAAATGCGAAAAACTAAAACCTAGTTCTAGCATTCAAAAATTCGAGCAGGGAATCAAAACGGAACAGATTTCTTACCTCCCAGACGTTCATGGAGCGACGATTATGCACCTCCGGATTCGGATACAAAACATCCGGGTTCTTCGAAGATGGAACGAACGAAATCCAATTCCTTTGGAGCTCCATTCGCTGCTCAACCACTTCCTGACTGCGTTGACGACGACTCCTTCGAGATCCCTCCGCCATTGCAAGCGATTCAAGCGAAAAATGGAAGATTTTGGTGTAAAAATGGAGGAATTTTTCTCTCTCTCTCGCCTGGTTCACGAACTGGAAAATGAGGAAGAAGAAGTGGGGGAGCCTCGGCATTTAAACCTGGTCAAAACCTGGGAACTGTAAAAAACCAAAGTGGTCCGTACGGACCTCTTTGCAACCAGGTTGGTCCGTACGGACCTCTTTGCAAGGGGTGACCAAATTACTTTCACCGCCTTACTTATAATCTTTGCCCCTGGGCCGTCCTAAGGCCTTTTCCGGCAAATCGAGTGCGAGAATGGTCCCTAACCCTTCAAATCAACCACCGGCCATCAACGTAAGACCGGTCCTCGCCCACTCCAACGGCAATTCAACCACCGGCCATCAACGTAAGACCGGTCCTCGCCCACTTCAACGGCAATTCAACCACCGGCCATCAGCGTAAGACCGGACCTCGCCCACTTCAACGGCAATTCAACCACCGGCCGTCAGCGTAAGACCGGACCTCGCCCACTTCAACGGCAATTCAACTACCGAGGCCATCAACGTAAGACCGGTCCTCGCCCGCTCAACGGCAATTCAACCACCGGCCATCAACGTAAGACCGGTCCTCGCCCACTCCAACGGCAATTCAACTACCGGCCATCAACGTAAGACCGGTCCTCGCCCAGCTCAGCGGCAATTCAACCACCGGCCATCAGCGTAAGACCGGTCCTCGCCCACTTCAACGGCAAATCAATCCCCGGCCGTCAAGCGTAAGACCGGACCTCGCCCACTTCAACGGCAATTCAACTACCGGCCATCAGCGTAAGACCGGTCCTCGCCCACTCAACGGCAATTCAACCACCGCCGGCCGTCAACGTAAGACCGGTCCTCGCCCACTCAGCGGCAATTCAACCACGCGGCCGTCGGCGTAAGACCGGTCCTCGCCCACTTCAACGGCAATTCAACCACCGGCCATCGGCGTAAGGCCAGGACCTCGCCCAGCTTCAGCGGCGATTCCAACCCGCGGCCGTCAGCGTAAGACCAGGACCTCGCCCACTTCAACGGCAATTCAACTACAGGCCATCAACGTAAGACCGGTCCTCGCCCGCTCAACGGCAATTCAACCACGGCCGTCAACGTAAGACCGGTCCTCGCCAGCTCAGCGGCAATTCAACCGCGGCCGTCGGCGTAAGACCGGTCCTCGCCCAGCTCAGCGGCAATTCAACCACCGGCCATCGGCGTAAGACCGGTCCTCGCCCACTTCAACGGCAATTCAACCACGGCCGTCAGCGTAAGACCGGACCTCGCCAGCTTCAACGGCAATTCAACCGCCGGCCGTCGGCGTAAGACCGGTCCTCGCCCGCTCAGCGGCAATTCAATCCCCGGCCGTCGGCGTAAGACCGGTCCTCGCCCAGCTCAGCGGCAATTCAACTACCGGCCGTCAACGTAAGACCGGTCCTCGCCACGCTCAGCGGCAATTCAACCACCGGCCATCGGCGTAAGGCCGGTCCTCGCCCACTCAACGGCAATTCAATCCCGGCCATCGGCGTAAGACCGGTCCTCGCCCACTCAACGGCAATTGACCCTGCGGCCGTCAACGTAAGACCGGTCCTCGCCTACTCAACGGCAATTCAACCACCGGCCATCAACGTAGACCGGTCCTCGCCACTCAACGGCAATTGACAGGCCATCGGCGTAAGACCGGTCCTCGCCACTCAGCGGCAATTCAATCCCGGCCGTCAACGTAAGACCGGTCCTCGCCCACTCCAACGGCAATCTAACCACCGCCCGCTCAACGGCAATTCAGGAAGGAGCCAACACCTCCCAAAGACGAATCTCGAGGCACGAGACGCCTCCCGAGACGCCAGACGGCAATTCGAAGGAGCCAGACACCTCCCGGCACGAATCTCGAGGCACGAGACGCCTCCAAGACGCCCGGCGGCAATTCTAGAAGGAGCCAACACCTCCCGGCCACGAATCTCGAGGCACGAGACGCCTCCCGAGATGCCCAACGGCAATTCAAGAAGGAGCTTGACACCTCCCGGCCACGAATCTCGAGGCACGAGACGCCTCGAAGACGCCCGACGGCAATTCAAGAAGGAGCCAACACCTCGGCCACGAATCTCAAGGCACGAGACGCCTCAAGACGCCCGACGGCAATTCAAGAAGGAGCTGACACCTCCCGGCCACGAATATCAAGGCACAAGACGCCCCCAAACGCTCAACGACAACTCGGCGGAGGTCGAAGTCATCTTCCCAAGAAAAGGGCCCCTACAAGGCCACGCATCCCAGCAATTCAAGCACCGGCATTCGGATGTAAGCCCGAACTTCGCCCGGCTCCAACGGCAATTCAAGCGCGGCCATCAAAGTAAGCCAGAGCTCCTCCCGAACAAGTCAAAGGGAAGTCATGCAAGGCCGCATATCCTCGACAGGCCATCATCCTTGCCCACTCAACGGCAAAACAAGCACAAGAAGGAGCCAACACCTCCGAGTACAAGTCCCAAGGCACGAAGCGCCTCCGAAACGCCAAATGGGGAAGCATTCACCGGCCGTCATCCTTGCCCACTTCAACGGCAGCTCAAGCACCGGCAGTCATCGTAAGTCCAACCTTCTACTCAACATGCAAAAAACACAAAGGCATCTACGCCTCTCGAAGCACAAGGCAGCCACGCCTCCTGGCTGCGGCTAGAAGACGATTCAAAGTCCTCGCGCATTACATCAAACTGCGGCTAGAAGACGATTCAAAGTCCTCGCGCATTACATCAACTGCGGCTAGAAGACGATTCAAAGTCCTCGCGCACCACATCAAACTGCGGCTAGAAGACGATTCAAAGTCCTCGCGCATTACATCAACTGCGGCTAGAAGACGATTCAAAGTCCTCACGCATCACATCAACCGCCGCCAGAAGACGATTCAAAGTCCTCCAGCGTGGCACCAACCGCCGCCAGATGACGATTCAAAGTCCTCCAGCGTGGCACCCAGCTGATCGAGAAGACGATTCAAGTCCTCGCGCTATCCCGGCCGGAAGGCTTTAAACCACTCGGTCAGGAAGACCGTATAAACCTCCCAAATCACTATCTCAGGCCGGAAGGCCTTAAACCACCCGATTAGGAAAATCGTAAAATTTCCATCCCGGGACGCCACCACGTCCTCGCGGTGACCTCGGCGGTCACCACATCCTTACCGCGACCTCGGCGGTCACACAACACTTCAGGGCACCACCACGCCCACTGCGCTCACAAATTCACGACCTGCGAACTACGACCGGGCTTGATTCCCGCCGAGGGATACGTAGGAATCCTATCACAGGGTCCAGCCATCGACCTATACGGTTACCCAGGACGCCACCACGTCCTTCCCCTCGACCTATACGGTCACCGGGACACCGCACGTCCTCACCGGCGACCTCGGCGGTCACACAACACTCCGGGGCACCACCACGCCCGCATTCACAAAACACTCACCCCACATCCGAACTACGACCGGGCTTGATTCCCGCCGGGGATACGTAGGAATCCTATCGCGGGGTCCGGCTATTGACCTAAACGGTCGCCCAAAAGGACACCACCACGTCCTCACTTTGACCCTCACGGTCACTTCCTCTCCGCACGCGATCCAGTTAGGACCCTTATCTTATTGGCGACCCCACTTCTTTCATAAGTGACGTCGTCGAGGGGCTTCTGTAAGTACCCCAATCTGGATCACTCCCTTTCAAACACACGGGAAACACCGTAGACTCATCCACGCAGTCTCAGACACCTCCCACTTCTCTCTTCCTCCCTAAGCCTTCTGGCTCCCCTCTAAGTCCTCTCGAGGCACTCCCGGCCCCTTTCGGATCCTTAGAGGCCTTGAGCTCCACTTGTGGTGCTCCGAAGCCTCCCGAGCGCTCCCGAGACGCTCCCGCGCGCGCCCGAGGCACTCTCGAGGTACTCGAGGCCCTCGTGGTACTCCGAGGCCTTGCACGGTCTTTCCACGGTGTCCGGCTCTTTCCGAGTCAAACCGACGATCCCAAATCACGGCAGAAACTGCCCAGTGACTCCCGCCACCACAACGCACGCCGAAACTCCGTAGAGTGACTCCGCCACCACAACGCACGCCGAACCTCTGCCCGAGTGATCCCGACGATCCCCACGCACGCCGAACCTCTGCCCGAACGCAGCCTGCAACCTCAACTCACGCCGAAACTCTGTCCGCGGACAACCGGCATCTCCCGAAGCAATCCCGATCCATACCGGAACGCTACTCCAACCTCAAACACCATTCCCCAGCGGAAGACAGACACGAACCAACATTGGTAAGGCTTCCTTCCTATACTATTTCAATACATTTCCATACATAGCATACAATGTAGACATCCGATACAGCATGCATTTTTAAAAAAGCACACACACACACACACAACATTTAAAGGATATTAGGGGTATCCGAAAGACTCGTTTTACGAGGCTACTCGGGTGAGCTCTAATATTTTAATATTCTCTTCCCGGGGAGTCATCTGACCTCCGAACTCAAAATCTCATCACACAAAAAACAGTTTAAAATTATCTTTAAACTGATGCCCTTTTTCAATGTTTTGGGCTTAATAAAAACGGCGTGGCGACTCTACAAATGCGAAAACAAACGGCGAGACACCTCCAACGCGAAAGATGCCAGATGCCGGGGCCGCGAGGCCTGCTCGGATCCGGGCTATTTTAGAGGGGGATGAGAGAGGAGGGGAGGGGTTTTCGACTGGGACAGGATAGAGGGCTTGGTTGGAGCGAAAGGTCTAGGCGAGTGTTGGGTTGATCCGGGCTGGACTGAAGTTGATGGTTCGGACGGGTGTGGTTGTGGTTCGGTCGAACCAGGGTTGGGAATTGGTTGGGGGATGTAGGGTTTGGAGCGAGGACGGAGGGTGTTGTGTTTATAATAGGAAGAAAGAGGGTGTGTCACTAAGAGGGAGGGGAATGGAGGGGTGGGATAATAGAGACATCCAAAGCTACGTAATTTGGTGTAGTTTGGAGGGGAGCGGAATAGACGAAATAGGGAGAGTCATTGTTGAGAGTGGGAGTGGGCATTCGATTTATTAGGTAGGTAGCAGTGGTGAAGGCATAAGGACAGAAGGTAAGAGGTAGGCTGGCATGAGAAAGGAGGGTGAGACCCATTTCTACAATGTGGCGGTGACGACGTTCTGCATACCCATTATGTTCAGGGGTGTGAGGTGGGGTGGTAAGGTGAGTGATGCCATTTTGAGCTAGAGTGGGTGTGAGTTTGAGGTATTCACCCCCGTTGTCTGAGTAGATTTGAATGATAGGACGTTGAAAGTATTTTTCGACTAGTGTTTGAAGCGAAGAAAAGTATTGAAAGTGTCAGATTTGTGTTTTAGGGGGTAAAACCAGATATATTTAGTATAGTGGTCGACAAAGATGACATAGTTTTTAAATTGATCGAGAGAATGAACGGGAGATGCCCATACATCATACATCAGAGAAGATGAGATCAAGCGGAGCATGTGAAATAAGAGAAGAAGATGCAAAAGACAGTTTATGGCTTTTATTAATATAGCAGGAATTACACGGAGATAGACAGGAAGAAATAGATAAATCAAACTTGCTACGTAACAAACTAAGAATAGGGGGAGCGGGATGTCCTAATCTATGATGCCACAACTGCGAAGAGATAATGCTGGAGTGTGCTTGAATGGGTGGAGGGTGCCAGATGTAGAAGCCATCCTCAAGGTTTCCATGGAGAAGGGTTTGACTCGTTGCTTTGTCCTTAATGAGAAAAGAATAGTGTGAGAATTCAATGAGAGCATTATTATCACGACAAAATTGAGATACGGAAAGAATATTTCGAGAGATAAGTTGAACATGCAAGACACTATTGAACAGAAGGGAGGAAAAGGGTGTGGAGAGAGAGAATGGACATATGTGAGATACGGGAAGAGAAGAACCGTCTCCGATGATGATGACGTCGTCACTACCATTGTAGGGTGTATGTAAGGCGAGATTGGAGAGACCATTGGTGATGTGGTTAGTTGCACCACTGTCAATGAGCCAAGAGGGAGGGGAGGGGGGATTGTGAAAGGCGGCGGTGTGGGCTTGGGGATTAGGGTTATGGTATTGGTTTTGGTGAGGGGGTGGTGGGAAGGTGACGGTGGGGTATGCCTAATTAAACTGGAGACATTGGGAGATGACATGACCGGTGTTGCGACAATATTGGCATTTACCCTTAAAGGGGTGAGGTGTGGAACTCGAGCCAGAGGGGGGGAGGGACTGGTGGTGCGATAGGGAGTACGGTTGGGGAAGGAGTGAGCTTGGGCGGCGAAGGCGGTGGTGGGGAGGGGGTTGGGCGAGGCGGTTTGCTTTAGGGTGAGTTCGTGTTGAATAAGCTTCTCATGTAAGGCTTCAAAGGAGATGGGGTTATCACGGGCACGGGTTGAGTCGATAATGGGTTTAAAGGTTTCATAGTCTAAACCTTTTAGGATTGTGGAGATTATGTCTTCGGGATCCATGGGTTTGCCAAGAATGGCGAGCTTGTCGGTGAAGGATTTGACAGCGTTCATGTAATCTAAGATGGATTGTTGGTTTATTATGAGATTGGCAATGTTATCTTTGATTTGGAGGAAGTGACCACGAGAGGGGTTGGCATAGGTGGTTTTAAGAGTGGTACAGGCTTCATGGGAGGTGGCGGCTTGATGGACAAGTGGAGCAACGGCTGGATCTAGGGTTCCAATTAGGTGGCGACTTGATGGACAAATTTTAAGAGGTCGAGACTGAAGAGGATGGACGTTATTTGAGATTCCCATGTAAGGTAAGTGAGGGGGTGAGAGTGCGGCAGTGGGATAGGTTGACCAAGAAGAGAGAGTGGTTGGGGTCGGCAACATTGGGAATGATGGAGGAGGAGCCGACCATTGTAGGGTTAAGAAGGGGAGGATGCCGAAATTTAGAGGGTTAGGGTTTTGGATCTTTTCTGCTCTGATACCATATGAGAATTGAAAATTGTATATCTTTCATTATTCACAAACTGTAAATATATAGTACAAGAGTAAGTCATATTCTAATACAGAGATTGAGTTACCTAATCTAAATTCATTAGAATATTGAGTTACCTAATCTAAATACATTATAATATTGAGTTACCTAATCTATACTCCCTCTGTCCCGCTACAAACCGCACACTTTCTATTTTGGGCGTCCCATTACAAATCGCACACTTTCTAAAATGGCAAAGAATCTTTAATATTCCCTCCACTCATTCTCTCTCCTACATTATTTTAATACTCACAACACCATTATAATTTACTATTCCCTCCACTCATTCTCTCTCATATTTTACTTTTACACTCACAACATTTATATCGTTATTTTTTTGCCTTAATTCCCGCGCAAACAGTAACAGTGCGGTTACTAGCGGGACGGAGGGAGTATACATTAGAAAATATACCAGAATAATCTATAGAAGAGTAACAGACGAGGACTCTGGCGGGCAGTGAGGCGGCCGCCTGGTTTAGGCCGAGGCTGGCGCCTCGCTTACACTAGAATCAGTCGAGATTTGATCTTGGTGAGGTGGCCGCCTGGCTTGAACCCAGGCTAGCGCCTCACTCGCAGTAGCTGCGGCTCCTTTATCCTTGATAATAGCCACCACCCATGACTTAGCCACTTCCTCCTGTCCTACATACATAGCCGCTGACCACATAAGCTATGACTATGCCATGTTTGGGTTCGTTCCATAGGGTCCATTTTGGAGTGAAGATATTGCAAAAAACGTGTAATTCAATTAGTACATTGCAAAAAACGTGTAATTCAAAAAAGTAACTTCAACGAGGATATTGAAAAAACATGATTTCTTTAATGACCAAAATATGGGTTTTTTCATACAGAAACTCACTGGTCACCTTATCACATCAGATCCTAATGTCGTTAGCACCGGCGGAAACGGAAGTTTCATCAACGGGGGCAAAGATTGCACAATAAAAAAAAAAATTATTTTCGTCAACGAGGGCAAAAAAAAAAATCTATTGTGTTTTTTCATTTACCCCAAATGGGACAAATTTCAACAATTTGCACTAAACCTCCAATTTTTTGTACATTTTGCACTAATTTTTTTTTTACTTTTTTAAGATCAATAGGGGCAATTGCCCCCTTTTGTCGCTTGATAGATCCGCCAGTAGTGGTCGTTAGTGAAAGTAATGAAATATTATGCATCATGTATAGTTTATTATCAAACGTGTAACCGTAATCTTACGTTGGGAGAAATACATTTTTTTCCCTATCATTGGAAGTGGCCCAATAGAAACGATTTAGAAGTTATAGGGCGAGAATGAAATCACAAAGATACTAGGGCCTCATAGGAACAACCTAAAAGTCAATAGGGGAAAAATGGATTTCTCGCTCCTATGGCTTATGATTAAAAAAAAACTTTGACTAACAAGTTTACTACTTTGTTTAAATTAAGAATTGGTGTTCAACAATTTCTACTAAGAATCGACATCCACCTAGAAAAGCAGACGATAGAAACAAGAATCTTTTAAAGGTTTTTTATTTTAGTCTATTATCTTATCTGCTACAGTATATCAACAAATTTGTCAATTCAACAGTTTTCTCTCACATGATAAAGGGGTCGATCGACCCCCTTCCATTTTGGAATGTGTAATTTTAGCACCTTTAAATTTTTTTTAAATGATTTTTTACTAATAAAAATGATGAATTTATACATTTTGACCTCCTTAATTTTGAGTATAAATTGTTCTAAATTATTATTTTGACCTCCTTGTATATGCAAAAATTGAATCTCTTCCTTATAATAACTATCTCAAATCAGTCTTTGACCTACTTTGATAAATTTCCTGGCTTCGCCTTTGATAAATTTCCTGGCTTCGCCACTGTTCGCTACTATATATTCTTGGTTAAGTTGCTAATGATCCTACAATTAACCACTTCACTCCAATTATTTGTGATGGATTTCTTTCTCTCGCAACAAACTTACCCTCTGATAATTGCTCAGCTCCTTTCCCTAATATTAGCATCCTACTTATTCTTATACTTTAAATCTAAGAGTCCTAAAGGAGCACCTCTAGCTGGTGGTTCATGGCCCATAATAGGCCACATCAGTCTCTTCGCCGGAAGATCACAACTTCTCCACATAGTCCTCGGAACCCTAGCTGACAAATATGGACCGATCTTCACCGTCCGCCTCGGGATTCACCGGATCCTGGTCGTTAGTGGTTGGGAGATAGTCAAAGAAATATCCACCACCCATGACCTAGCCACTTCCTCCCGTCCAAAATTCACAGCCGCTGACCACATGAGCTATGACTACGCCATGTTTGGGTTTGCCCCTTATGGTCCATTTTGGCGTGACATGCGTAAGCTAATATCTCTCGAGCTTCTATCCACCCGTAGGCTTGAACTGCTCAAGCATGTACGAGTGTCTGAGCTCAAGGAATCGGTAAATGAAATCTATAAGCTTTGGGATGAGAATAAGAAGAGTGGAGAAGATAAGGTGATGGTGGAGATGAAGAATTGGTTCGGGAACTTGAATTTGAATGTGGTGCTCCGAATGGTGGTCGGAAGGAGATACTTTGGGGCAACTAGTGCTGAAGATGAGGAGGCGCACTACTAGAATAAATTAAAGTAGGAACCGACAACTTGGGGCAAATGGGAATGACCAAGGTTGGTAGCTAAATAGAGACAAACATATTAAAATTAGGAACCGCCAGAATGTCCCCATGATGCACAATAATATTTGCTATCAAAATGAAGACCAACAACAACATAGAGACCAATTTACTAAAATAAATTGAAGTAGGGATCGACAACTTGGGGCAAATGGGAATGGCCAAAGTTGGTAGCTAAATAGGGACAAACATATTAAAATTAGGGACCGTCAGAATGTCCCCATGATGCACAATATTATTTGCTATCAAAATGAAGACCAACTACAAAATAGAGACCAACCGCTACCAATTTAATTTTTTTATAAATTTCATCCAATTTATTTTTTACTTTTTCTGTTTCCTCCGCATATTTTCCCCAAATAACATCTTCCCTCCCAGTAGCTTCCCAAAATCGCGCCCATAACAATCCAATTTGCGTTGAATTTTCCCCAAAAATTACTTCCCTCCCCGTAGCTTCCCAATACCGCGCAATAACAATCCAATTTGCGTTGAATTCTCAAAAACTTGGCGCAATAACAATCCAATATTCCAGAGAATTCTCAAAACCCTGGCGCAATAATAATCCAATTTTGCAGTAATCTTCTCTGCGTATAGGGTTCCTTGGCGATTTCCATTCATTAATTAGGTTGACAAGGAAAGGGTCATTGCCTGGGTTCTGTCATTCCAGGCTCATCCGAAAAATGAAGTGACAGAATAATGGTATGGATTCATCGTCCCATTTTCACGAAACATAAGATTTTTATTGGTTAGCTATTGTCATGATGCCCTTTGAATCTGTATTCTTGTCGATTTTGATGATGCGGGGCAATTTATTGGTTTCTATGGTTCCAGAAGTTCTCAATTTCGAGTCAAATAACGATGGGGTATGAGCAGTTTATGCGCTAATAAGTATCATGGAAAGTCCAATTTAGCAAAGAAAATTATTGATGTATATTATTTCCACTTTAGCATATATATTTTCTTGTAATGGGATTATTCTTTGTAGTATTTCATATAAAACAGGAACTCATTCAGTTTTTTTTTTTTTTTCAATTTTTGGTTTTCCAAGAGTAGTTTTTTATTTCTTAGTATAAACTTTTACTTTTTCATATGCTTGCGGATTTGATCCCCAATAATAGTCACTTAGCAAGTACATATTGTGCACTAGCCATATTGAAGACTGTTGGCTATGACTTGTTGCGTATTGACTCTGTTTATATCTTGAAATCAATGAGAAACCTTCAACAAACGATGAGAGGTACATTTGCTTTGTCCATTGCAATTGTTGCCCTTAGATCTCTAGCTCTTCCTATCTTTGATTAGTACTCCCTCCGTCCCAAAATGAATGTCCGTTTTCATTTTTGTCCCAAAATGAATGTCCTTTTTTTTCTGAAAAACCTTGTCCTTGAATGTTCCTTTACCAAAAAAAATTCACTAGTCTTTTATACTTACAAAAAAATATATTAGAAAGTTGAAAATAACAATATCTATTCATCTTTGCTATTGAATTGTATAAAAAGTAAGCATTTTCAGAAGGTCCCCTAAATGAAATTTGGACATTCATTTAAGGACGGAGGGAGTGGTAATTTGCAAAATGGGTTCCATTCTGCTCATCCTTGCCTTGTGCAAAGTCGATCTAACATTCTGCTCATCTCCTTTAGTTATTCAAAATGGGTTCCATTCTGCTCATCCTCGCCTTCAGGGGCAAGTTTTTTTTTGTGCATTAGATCTAATGCCTCGCTGTAGAGCTGACTTAGTTAAGGTTATTAGCTAGGACACAACCTTACATAAGGCCTACTTAAAATCCAAGAGAATAATCTAGCAATTCTCATATTAGCTCACTCAGCAATGTTGATAGTTCCATATATCATTTATATTGTTGGCAAGGAAGATATCTAGACTGTACATTGTTCAATGAATAACTCAATAGGACCCTTAACTCATGCTAGATAAGCAGCTGGACTTTATGGGATTGTAATTTCCTGAAGTGCATATGTGATTGAGGTTGATGAAAGCTTTCTTTGCCTTTGATTTCTACACTTTCTCTGACAACACCACAATATTTGTTGCTTTGTATCGTTGTTCTACTAGTATATACAATATGTGATTTACTGAAGGAAGTGGAACATAACCTCTAAGCTTCTATCCGTGCCAAAATTATTGTTGTACTCATGGATGGTTCTTGCTTCTAGAGTCACAGGTGGAGCAACTTATTGCACTGTTGCATCTCTCCGGTTGATGGGATTCATTGGAGATGATTTGATATCTAAAGGGACATCGTCTTGCATTATTGATGTGCCTTTGCTTCTGGATTGGATCTTGCAGGTACATTTCACGTTCAATTTATTGGGAATATAATCATAACCATAAGTTATCAAGGATTAAAATTATAGAATGAAGCCATGTATTGGAAACATTGAACAAATGAGCATCATAAAGTTTCAAATTTAAGCATAGCTTCACATGATCACATTCTTTATTTTGATGAAGCAACCTTACCTGATTTTTATTTTAGGCAATTCTGTGTTTATGCTATGCAAATTGATTTAGTTAAGTCTACTTTGGTTGCAGAGGCAAGCAGTTGATGGAGGGTTCCAAGGTGAACCTAACAAGTCTAGTGACACATGTTACGCCTTTTGGTGAGTTCACAGCAACTGTTGATACATGATTTTGGATTTGGATTTCTTGCCCTTTTGAGTGGTGCTGTGCTTCTGTAGGGTTGGAGGAGTTCTGAGGATCTTGGGGGCCCATAAATTTATTGATGAAAAAGCTCTACGCGAGTTTTTGTTGACTTGCCAATCCAAGGTCTATTACTTCGCCAGTTTATTCCATCCATTTCCTTAGAGAAATTATCTTTCCCCCTGGACTTCTGTATAAATTCGATGAAATCGAATAAAACAAAAACAGGGTATTGGGATATTTCTATACTCCCTCCGATCTAAAATAAATGTCATACTTTGACTTTCTTTATCAACTTATTTGAACTTTGGCCAAAATTTTATGAAACAAAGATATTCATGAAATTGTTAAAGCTGCAATCGATAATATTCTTAATGGCTGACTAAGGTTTTCTTTTTCTTTTCAATATATCTTTTATCCTCTACCTGTTTTCCCTGATTAGCTGCTGCTTTACTGAAAATAAGAGCATATTTTACTTCATGGGTCTTGTATTAATTTTCAATGTCCGATCGTCAAGTATTCTCTATATTCGATTTGTATAACTTACTCCTTTTACGTATGGTCTCGTAATTCTTGTTTTGTTATTTTTAGGATCAATATATAAGGATTGCTCGAGAAAAGACAATTTCTGATGGTTCGATTAGTCCAGATGATGCCTTAGATACTCGCATCCCCTTTCATCGCGAAGCATAGCAAGCTGTTTTTGTCTCTTTCTATGAATATAAAGGAAAGAGGGTCAAGAGGGGTGATATAATATTTGGCTTTGGGCCTCATGGAAAAAAATTCTTGAAGCTGCCATCTTCAAGCCGCTCCAGTTCATCGCTCTGTCAATCATTGAGCCAAACTTCCAATCCTTCTGACGACCCAGAAAAGGAACAACTACGGGAAGAAGTTAGCAGTCTAAAAGAAATGATGCACCAAATGATGGAGCGGGAGAAGGAACAGGATCAGCATGAGCAACAACAACAGGAGCAACGACAAAAACAACAGATGTTATTGTTTTTGTAATTAATATGCTGGTAGTGGTAATGGAGTAGAAATTTAGAAACAAACAATTTTAAATTTATTTTGTAATTAATATGCTCATTTGTTTTGGATGATGTTATTTTGAATTGATAAAGGTATTTTGTTTTTATAAAAGCTTAGTTTATTGTCCGATTAATTTTATTTTGTGATATTTCTCATTATTGTTAAAATATATATAATCAGTAAATATTATTATTTTAAAAATAATTATTTTTATTGTTTTTTTTTCCGTATTTGGAAACGAAGAGATGGTCCCTAAATTTAAAAATGGAAACCAACAGTTGGGGACGAACATTTTAGGGACAAAAAAATAGGGATGAACTGTTTGTACCAAATTTAAAATTGGTGACCATTTGTTGATCCTTAAATGGGGACGACCTACTCCTATGGCAACCAACAGGTGGTTCCCAAATGGGGATGAACAGTCTTGGTCAATTTTAGCAACCAAAAATTGGCAACCAAAATGTTGATCCCCAAATAGAAAAATAGGGACGACTTTGTACATTTAGAAACCATTTTGTCCGTTCTTAATATAATTTATTCTAGTAGTGGCGGCAAAACGGTGTCGTCGAGTGATGAGGGAATTCTTCCGGTTGGTGGGGATGAATGTGCCGGCGGATGCATTTCCTTTTCTCAGGTGGCTAGATTTGGGTGGATATCAGAAAGCTATGAAAGAAAATGCTAAGGAAATGGACAGTATAATGGAGGGATGGTTGAAGGAGCATCATCATCGGAGGGATTCCGGAGAGGTTATAGAGGAACAAGACTTCAAGGATGTGATGCTTTCGAAGGTGGAGAAGGAAGGCTTTTATGGCTTCGATGCCGATACACTAACTAAATCCACATGCATGGTATGTTATTCATTCCGCCCAAAATAATTTGTCCATTTTCTGATACCAAAGACTTCTCACTTTTGTTTTCGCCTATTATGAATTCAAGTTACTTATTTAGTTTTTCATAATACCTCTAAAAACTAAAACCCTTTTTTGTATAAAAAATAATGAAAAATGTATAAACGGAAAGACAAATTTCCATTTTTGATTGTCACTTTGTTCGTGACGAAATACGGAGTAACAACATTGCTACTTCCTATGTTCATACATCTCACCAATTGGCCGATGCTCTCACCAAGAGTCTCGGTGTCCTCCGCTTGCAGTTCTTCCTCTCCAATTTGGGTGTTCGAGACCTTCACGCTCCAACTTGAGGGGGAGTATTAGATGTATATTTTGTATATTTTGGTATATATGTAGTTACCATATTTACGGATATTCTTTAGACTAGTAGTTTGTTAATTTCCGTAATTGTAGTAGTTGCCGTAATTGTAGTATGGTAGGTGTATATGTACGTCTCTTTGCCTTTGGAATAAACAGATCAATTTACTCCAATATTTCTTCAACTAGAGTGCTAGACCAACACATGCCTACAAGATAGATTGACCCACATTCACTTCTCTGTAAGCATATATGGACGGTAGCTTAGGGTTCTAGTCTAATACCTGCATGTGCTCGACAATTCATTTCGGATCCTCCTGCACATTTGCTAGCTTCCCTGAAAAGCCCTTGTGGGAGACTCGAGTGCAAGGGGAACATCTCATGATCAGCAAGAGGATCCTGCATGTGCCCCTCACACTTCAATGTCCTGTACAAGGCAGCATGTGAATTAATTAGCCACTGGAGTCTCCAATACATAGGTTCCTTCGAAGATCAGGTAAGAATAATATTTTCCCTTTAAAAATATAGGAATCTTAATACAACAAGATCTCATTGAGGCTATCATACAGTGATAACCAATATAGACCCTCACCAGTAATACTGGAAGTAAAATGTTATGCGTCATGTGCATTTATTTCTTACCAATCTTGTAACGGTAGTCTTAGGTTCCTTCAATTTCGTAATGAATTACTTTCTCTCGCAACAAAATTAACCTCTTATATCTACTATATTTCTTGGTATGATACTAGCATTCTACTTGTTATCATTCAAATCTAAAAAACAGGGTTGCACATGCGCCTGCTCAAGCAGGTGGTGTACGGCCTATGATTGGTCACTTCACTCTCTTTCCAGGAGGATCACAACTTCCCCACGTAGCCCTATCAGCCATGGCTAACAAATATGGACCTAAACGACTCATCATAGTTAGTTGTTGGGATATTGTCAAGGAAATACTCAAACGACTTAGTCATTTCCTCCCTAAGCTGCTAAACACTTGAGCTACATATATGAATGTTCAATTTTAATTTTTGGATCAAACTATATATTTACCCTTAATGATTTCACCAACAACATATCGCGCCAAAATGGACCATATGGCAGCTGAATTAAGCTGGCTGGAAAGGTTTGGTGGGTGGGGGCATTAAGTACATTATAGACTTTATAGTATAATTAATATCCTATGTAATGTAACATGGCTGCTCCCTTTGAAATTCTCCTATTTACCTTTTTAAAATATACTTATAGCTGTCATATTTTAATGAAGTTACAAGTTGAATTACCCTAAAAAAAATATCATGTCATACTTTGTACATACAATCACATGCTCGTTAGTGGTATTTATATGTATGTGCTACAAAGAGTTAAAAACTAACTTCCTTAATTTTTTTGAAAAGATAAAATAGAGATTCATTTATAGGTTTATTTGACAAGTCAAATTCTTCAAAATTATAATATTACTTAATTGTATATTTTTTGAAATTGTACTATAATCTTATAATATTTTAAAAATGATTGAAGACAAATCAAAACAAGAGGTAATGGGTATATAATTTGTTAATTTGTTCCTATCTGAAAGTGTACTATTTCTATCTTTATAGATATTTGAAGGTTGAACACTTATATACTCCCTCCGTCCCAATCTAAATGTCCCAAAATGAGTTCGGCACGAGAATTAAGGAAAGTGATGTAGAAAAGAGAAAAAGTTTAAATGTTGTGAGTATGAAAAAATAAATAAGAGAAAGAATGAGTGGGAGGAATAGTTAGGAGAGAGAATGTTGTGAGTGTAAAAGTAAGTAGGAGAGAGAATGAGTGGGTGGAATAGTAATAAAAAGTTTCCTTTTTTGGGTTGAGACATTTTCAATGGGACGTCCAAAAAGGAAAGTTGGAACATTTAGATTGGGACGGAGGGAGTATTTAATGTTCATAATCTAAGATTTTCGCTTTAACTACTCCCTCCGTCCCGCCCGAAAAGTCCCAAAATCAACCTCGCACGCAAATTAAGAAAAATGATGTAAGAAAGGGAAAAAGTTTAAATGTTGTGAGTATGAAAAATTAAATAGGAAAGAGAATGAGTGGGAGGAATAGTTAGGAGAGAGAATGTTGTGAGTGTAAAAGTAAAGTAGGAGAGAGAATGAGTGGGTTGAATGCATACTCCCTCCGTCCCGGAACAATCTTCACACTTTCCCTTTTGGGCGTCCCAAAACTTACTTCACACATTTAAAACTTACCTAAAATGGAAAGGAATCTTTACTATTCCCTCCACTCATTTTCTCTCCTACATTATTTTAATACTCACAACACCATTATAATTTACTATTCTCTCCACTCATTCTCTCTCCTATTTTATTTTCACACTTACAACACTTTCAATATAATACTCCCTCCTTAAAATCAGTGCAAACAGTGTTTGTGAAGTAAGTTTCAGGACGGAGGGAGTATTTTCTTACAAGTCAATAATTTCATAATGTTAAAATGAAATATGGACATTGATGGATGGAATATTTCATAACAGGATAACAGAGGGTGGGGACATGACAAGACTAATTTTAAGGTGTAAAAAATTAGGGCCGGCTGCTGGACAAGTCCAATCACCATAGTTCACCCTGTTGAACATGGCAACAGCATTTGCTGATGCGAAGACATTCATTGTAGCTGCAAACATAAATAGATCCTCAACTTTATTGCTTTGAATTAACTTTAATAGATTTAAAAACGTGACAACGTAATTTTTTTTTTTTTTTTTTTTGTTACCCAGGTTCCCAGTTTTGCTAGACTAATTCTGGACCACCAGGTATCGGCCCCTCAGTATATTGACGGAGGTAAATCGTGAAATGTGCCCTATGCAGACAGAATGGCAACACCCCTTATACTCCAGAGCAGACCCGTTTTCGAGGGTGCTCAAGGAGCGCCCCCAAAAACTCAAAAACTATAGGGCCCCAAATTTTTTTAATATATGTATATACTCCCTCCGTTCCGGAACAATCATCACACTTTCCCTTTTGGGCGTCCCAAAACTTACTTCACACTTTTAAAACTTACCTAAAATGGAAAGGAATCTTTACTATTCCCTCCACTCATTCTCTCTCCTACATTATTTTAATACTCACAACACCATTATAATTTACTATTCTCTCCACTCATTCTCTCTCCTATTTTATTTTCACACTCACAACACTTTCAATATAATACTCCCTCCTTAAAACCAGTGCAAACAGTGTTTGTGAAGTAAGTTCCGAGACGGAGGGAGTATATATATAACTCTGAATCAATACAGAAGTTGGAAAGTATTTCAGTGGTTAAGTGGCGTGTAAAAGGTGTTGGGAAGCCTAGGTTTGATCCTTTGTATCATCATGTTTGTTTATTTTGACTTCCCACCTCTTCATTTCATTTTTCAACCTTATTAAGGGCCTAATAACCTCATTTTGCACAGGGCACCATAAATTATTGAGACGGACCTGCTCCAGAGTCCCAAGGGATCCCTCCTACAAGGCATTTACATCACTCTTACATCACCAATTGATTGCTCCAGCTGCTCCTGCCAAAGAGGCATTTGCATCACTCTTACAACACCAATTGGCTGCTCCAGCTGCTCCTGCCAAGATTCGAACTCCCTACACTGAGGATACAAGCCCAGCAATGCTGCTTCCTTAAGTGCACGGATGTGCCCCGGAGGGCTCTAAAGACCCTGAAACCAAGATAGGAATTAAAGTCCAAAGAATCTCCTTGAGAGGACTCGAACCGGTGACCTTTCCTTCGAAAAGCCACCATGATAGCATACATTCATTTGTTCACATTTGGATAATCCTTAAACACATAAATATAATTGATGTCAATTATTAGAAAAATCACCTTAACAGATAATCATTACACACACTAGTTAAATAAGACTTCTATCTTTTGATATACTAGATTGACTCCCGTTTGATACACGGGACATTACTATATATTCAAAAGACAAAAATTGAACTAAAATAAATCAAGAATTAAATTCGTTTATACATTATGTAATACTTTCTTAAAGACTACATTGTCAATACATAAAAATTAGAAAATAATAAAATAGAAATAAAATAAAAATTATAAGGAATATGCATTTCTCTATATACAATTCTGTAGTATTTTATCATTTAAAAAAATTAAATAAAACACACGAACATGTTTATCAAATACGAAATAAGTTATTGAAATAAGTTAAAAAAAAAAAGTTGAAGATTGGAAATATAATTAAAAGAAAGGTGATATTTTAAATGTTGTGAGTATGAAAAATTAAATAAGAGAAAAAGAGAAAAAGTTTAAATGTTGTGAGTATGAAAAATTAAATAAGAGAAAGAATGAGTGGGAGAAATAGTTAGGAGAGAGAATGTTGTGAGTGTAAAAGTAAGTAGGAGAGAGAATGACTTGGTGGAATAGTAATAAAAAGTTTCCTTTTTTGGGTTGAGACATTTTCAATGGGACGTCCAAAAAGGAAAGTTGGGACATTTAGATTGGGACGGAGGGAGTATTTAATGTTCATAATCTAAGATTTTCGCTTTAACTACTCCCTCCGTCCCGCCCGAAAAGCCCCAAAATCAACCTCGCATGCAAATTAAGGAAAATGATGTAGGAAAGAGAAAAAGTTTAAATGTTGTGAGTATGAAAAATTAAATAGGAGAGAGAATGAGTTCTAAACTGCCCCTCCCCAGCCTGCCGACACGTTTCCAAAGTGGTTAAAAAAAAAAAAAAATCCACCGAATCTCAGATTGCCACTTGGCTTTTAGGACTTGTTTATTGCATTTTTGCCACCATGTGAAATGACAAAATTATCCCTCAATGGCAAAAAATTTACCACAACCTTGTTATTATACTCCCTCCGTCCCAATCTAAACGTCTCATTGACCGAAAAATTGACAAGTTTGACTTAGACATAAATGCAAATCTAATCAACCTATTGAAATTTTAAAAATTGTTATTGATAAATAAATTATTTATTTATCAATAACAATTTTTAAAATTTCAATAGGTTGATTAGATTTGCATTTATGTCTAAGTCAAACTTGTCAGTTGACCGAAAATGAGACGTTTAGATTTGCATTTATTATTATTATTATCATTTATAATTAAAAATAAATACTTCTCACTTATTTAATTTTTATTAAAAAGATATTGAAAAAAAATGAAAATTAACAAAAGATAATTAATAAATTTATATTTAAAAAAGAGGATTTTTTTTCTCTCTATCCAAATCAAATGGAAAAAGTATCTATTTAAAGAGAAACAAAAATTATTAATTTTGGTGTTAAAAAAAGTTAAAAAGAATTAATTTATTATAAAATAATTGAGGGTTAAGAGAAATGTCGTAATTGCCCTTCCACAGACAGACGACGCGTGTTCAATGTTTACAAAAAAAAAATACCCTAATACATTCACGCGCCTATTTAGGCCCGTGTAATTAACGGCTATCATAATTTTAACCAATAAAAAAATAAGAAACAAAATAAATAATTTACTATCCACTTTATTTGGGTAATTGTTCATAAAAGTAATTTATTTCATTTCACAAAAATTGAGATTATAACTCATTTAGTTACTTGATATTTTGTTCTAAAATGCCCTTCACTGAACGGGATACATGTTTTTTCCAAATAAAAAAATAAATAAATTCGCCCGGTATAGACGCGCCGTAGTCAACCCAATCACAGCTTGCCACGTGGCTTCAAGGACGAATTATTTGCAGTTTTGCCACGGTGTGATACGCATTTCGTGAAAGCCTGGGACCCCCGAAGCCAGAAAGTGTCGCCGTTGTAACCAAAGTGCAATGTATTAATGATGATGGACATCTTTCCCAATATTCGTCGTTATAAATACACAATTTGTTGAGACATATAGAAAAATCGACACTTTTATAATACTTTATTTACAATGCTTCAAAGATGTTTTTTTAAAAAAGTAAATAAATTTTTCTATGTATCGAACTAAAATAAACTCAATAACCATATTACTCCATCCCACTTATTAAATAGAAACTCAAACTCACTTTCATCACACTCCGGCCTACATATATATAGATATAGATTATTATTATAGTAAATATCCATATATACTTTATATATACACAATGATTTTGTTTATACATATTCAACACCATTCCAACATATCATCCTATACCCCATCACTTTTATTTTATTTTTTATTTTTTATTAGTAAAATTATTAATATTATTTTATAGTAAATAACCATATATACTTTATATATACACAATGATTTTGTTTATACATATTCAACACCATTCCAGCTTATCATCCTATACCCCATCACTTTTATTTTATAGTATTTTTTATTTTTTTAATAGTAAAATAATAATTATTATTATTATTATCATTTATAATAAAAAAATATTTTACACTTAATTAATTTTCAATAAAAAAAATAGAAAACTTAGTAAAGGATAATAAAGAAATTTATATTTAAAAAAGAGGAATTTTTTTCTATATCCAAATAAAATGAAAGAAGTCTCTATTTAAAGAGAAAAAAAATTATGAAATTTGGTGTAAAAAAAAATAATTTAATATATAATAATTGAGTTTAAAGAAAGAGGATTAATTTTTTTTTTTTGAAAACCAGTTACCAATAGTATTTCGCCAAGTGTCCAAAAAAAAATAAAAAGGAAAAGGTTGGATTAACGCAGGGTTGTCGGCGCGTGCCACACACGCGCCATGGAAAAGACGCAACTACCCTTGCTTAAATGAACAACACGTGTCCAATTTGGTTTTAAAAAAAAAAAAATTTTGGGCCAATCAGATACTTCCACGTGTATTTTCAGGCTTGTTTATTTAACTTTTGCCACAACGTGAAAAGACTAAATTGCCCCTCAATGTCAAATGATTTACCAAAACCTTGTTATTATATACTCCCTCCGTTCCGGACCTACATGCTTAGTTTGATTTTTCACATAAATAAAGGAGAGAGTATTATATTGAAAGTGTTGTGAGTGTGAAATAAAATAGGAGAGAGAATGAGTGGAGGGAATAGTAAATTATAATGGTGTTGTGAGTATTAAAATAATGTAGGAGAGAGAATGAGTGGAGGAAAATAGTAAAAATTCCTTTCCATTTTAAAAAATGTGCACGTAAATTTGGGACGCCCAAAATGAAAAGTGTGCACTTAGATATGGGACGTATGGGACGGAGGGAGTATAGATAGATGCCCTAGTCAACTAAGGTGCAATGATTAATCCCTTTAATGTTATAGACTATTTACAAAACTTCATTTATTATATACTCTCTCCGTCCGGCTATAAATTGTACACTTTTCTTATTGGACGTCTCATTATAAATTGCACACTTTCTAAAATAACAAAAAATATTTACTATTTTCTCCACTTATTCTTTCTCCTACATTATTTTAATACTCACAACACCATTATAATTTACTATTCTCTCTAGAGATGGCCAAAATGGGTTCCGGACCCGGTTCAGGTTCGGAACCGCAGGTTCCGGTTTGGCAAAAGGGTGAACCTTAACCGGCTTTTGTCCAAAACGGTTCCGGTTACCCCGGTTCCGGTTTTTGTGGCGGTTCATGGCGGTTTCGGACTTTTTCAGTCCGATTCCGATCCGATTTCGGTCAATAATGAATAAAGAAGCTAAAAATTATTGAAAAACAAGGAATTTACGGTTTCGGTTCCGGTCCGGTTCACCATTTATGTGAACCTTAACCGGCCCTTATCCAAAACGATTCCGGTTACCCCGGTTCCGATTTTCATGGCGGTTCCGGGCTTTTCCGGTCCGATTTCGATCCGATTTTTCGGTTTCGGACCGGTTTCGGTTCGGTTTGGCCATCCCTAATTCCCTCAACTCATTCTCTCTCATATTTTACTTTTACACTCTCAACATTTATATTATACTCCCTCCGTCCCACACCAAGGTTCCTTGGTGTGGATTTCACGCTTTTTAAGAATTTTTTAAAGTGAGTAGAAAATTTGAGGAGAGAGAATGTAAAAGTTAAATGTGTGGTAGAGAATAGGAGAGAGATTGTAAAAGTTAAAAATATTTAATAGGAGAGAGAATAAGTGGGAGAAATAGTAAGTTAATGATTGATTTTTTTGTAAATATATTAAATTTATAAGGGTATAATGAATGATTTTTTTGTAAATATATGGAGATGATAAGGGTATAAATATATGGAAAACTTTCCATTTAATGAAGGGAACCTTGAAGTGGGACGCCCCAAAAGGAAAAGATGAAACCTTGAAGTGGGACGAATGGAGTAATTTTTTTTCCTTAATTCCCGCGCAAGCGGGACGGAGGGAGTATAAGATATTCTATTGAGCCAGGCCACTTTGGTGACAAGCTATTAATATCTTTTTCTTTCATAAAGTTTAATTAGAACAAGAAACTTTATTTGAAAATCAACTACACTTTACATAATAACAATAACTATAATAACTTTAATATGAAATTTTAGGTGTCCAAAACTCTAGCCTCTGATAACACTTATAAAAACTTTTATATGTGCATAGATTTAACAATTAACTTTAAATGCGAATTTTAATTTAAATCTATGACACTATTTTATAAAAATCTTAGAACACATAATAAATCACACACCCCAGCTAACTGGACTCTTCCCTTCTTATTTCTTTTCCATCGTGACCGATATAGAGAGAAAATAAGTGTGTGTATGTCCTAAAATGTTAGCCTTAGGAACTTGCTATTATACTTGATGCTACCAGGGAAAATGGTGTTGATCAGGAGTTGAATCTTCAACTGCTTCACAGGATACTCCGGCTAATCTCCTTGGGATGGTTCGCTATGGGACCTACACACACAAACAACAATGAGCTAAACCGGGGGTGACTCCGGTGAAATCCCTCCGGCGTGAGAATCAGTTTTTTGTTCAGATTTAAGAAGAGTTCTATATTGTAATGGAGAAGAGAGAGTTTTTAGAGAGAGAGAGTAGTCTTACCAATAATGCTGAATTTCTCCTACTTATACTACCACACAATCATGGGCCATACCTACTAGGACACGTGTCAGTCATCCATGCTGTGTCAGTCAACTACCCTTAGAGTTAGTAAAAAGTACAATCATTCCCATCATGTTACACTATTATACGTTATGGGGGGTGGGTACCACGTGTCAGTATACCAAAAGGTTGTATCATCAGACATTTTTGTCGCTAGGCGACAAACTCTTTATTGCGACAAAGCATACCCGGTTATTTGTCATAAGTTATCCCCTTTTGCACCTAAAAATATGGGGACGAATTCATATTCTCGCCAGCTACTCTTCTCGCCTTCATTCTACTTCCTCTATACGTCGCACATTTGTCGCATGTTACGCTATCTCGATCTTTTGGGCCGACGTATCGATTATCGCTTAATTGTCAC
This sequence comes from Adenophora triphylla var. japonica, assembly GCA_022495995.1. Taxonomy (NCBI): domain Eukaryota; kingdom Viridiplantae; phylum Streptophyta; class Magnoliopsida; order Asterales; family Campanulaceae; genus Adenophora; species Adenophora triphylla. Next base: position 151,425 of record JAFEMH010004042.1, on the reverse strand, counting down.
TTAATTTCACATTTATTACCCATCTTACTTGGCCTATCAGTTTTATCGAACCTTCCTTTGTTCAGGCCCAACCCATTTATGATAACCATTTCAGTAGCCCCCAATTTCGAGACCTGGATCATTCATGTTCCAGGCGAGAAATTTCGGTTTCTCGCAACTTCACTTTGAAATAGACCACCTTACGGAATACCTAAGAAATTGACACCTATAGGCCACGTGTCATCTTCTGACACAACTTGCCTGACATACGGCTGTAATGAGACAGATGAAAAGACCTTTCGAATTTTGAAATCATTAAATGGGAGGGAATTTCAAAATTTTGGGGATAATTAATTTGTACTACCCTCAATGAGCCGGTTCATATTCTGTTGATATAAATAACCACCTCCCTCCTACCCTTACCTTTTTTCGTACCTTCATCTGAAAACCTTTCTAGGCGATTTCCGGCGAACCTGGTACCCTTTTCCGGCGAACTCATCCTCCTTCTTCCTTAATCCTTCTTTCCTCCTAGTGACTAAATCCTTACTTCCTTCTGAAATTCCTCCATAAACGCTCACTCCTCATTTCGATTCATCTGTCACATCACCCTGGAAAATCATTTCTTTGGCCAGACCTTGAATATTCCGGCGAACTTACAGTCGGTCTTTGACTTCATCAACGATCCTTCCTATTTTCCAGGTAATTACTTGGATCCCTACTTTTTCTTATTTCCTTTAAATTTTGTTCATCGCCATGGCTAGGTTTAAAAATTGCCTTAGACAAATTAGATATGGCCAGTGTCAAAGGTCTGGGGGTATTTATTACTTGACTAGAGGGATCTGGGCAAGAATCCCGCGAGATGACTTAGTAAATTGCCTAAGAATTAATAGGGTAGATCCCGCCATAATTGATGCCGTAGAAGTTAGGGGTAAATGTTTTCTTCATTTTAATTTCTGTCTTTTGTTTCTCGCACCCTTATTTTGTCGCGAACGATTTTTACCTTAATTTCAATAGTAAGTCTTTGCCTCTAATTAATTTTTAATTTTTAATTATTTTGTCGCTGTTCCTTCTCGATTCTTTGCTTAGTGCCTTGTTTCTTATGACTTGTCTCCAATCTTTATTTATACACCATTAACATTTACATGTCGCGCGTTTTTCTCATGATACGCCAGGATTTTGCTTCGATAGTTCATCGAAGATTGCATCCCTTCATCCTGTCTCTATATACATCTTCATCCTGTCTCTATATACATACTACTCCCTTAAAAAAAGTGAGGCTTGTCTTTAGGCAGCCTCACTCCCCAGCATATATTCTCGCAAACTGTTTGATGCGACAATTTCGACTTATCCATTTGGTGCCTTGATCACTAATCAAAACACCACATCCCTTTTGGGCGACTTGGTCTCTAACCAAGCCGCCACATCCCTTTTGGATGACTTGATCTCTAACCAAGTCACCACATCCCTTTGCCACCACATCCCTTTTGGGTGACTTGGTCTCTAACCAAGCCGCCACATCCCTTTTGGGCGACTTGGTCTCTAACCAAGCCGCCACATCCCTTTTGGGCGACTTGGTCTCTAACCAAGCCACCACATCCCTTTTGGGCGACTTGGTCTCTAACCAAGCCGCCACATCCCTTTTGGGTGTTGATGACGATTGCTTCTCACATTTCTTAGCGCGCTTCTACTGTCGCCTCCTTTATCCAAGCTCTTTATCCTTTATTAAAACGGCTTCCTTGACCACCGTCGTTCTTCTAATCTCGCCGTTCCAATAACTGTTTCACAAAACATAACACTTGTCAAAATTTAATGAAAATGGTGATCACAAAATAGTATGTCGCTGAATAATTCCTTCCTTCTTCCATCACGTTAACAAGTTACATCATGCTAGATTGGCAAATTCTACACAACTTTCCCGTCAATGCGATGTACACAAAAACACATGACCCCAGAAAAAAGTTATGTAGCTTTTGTCATCTAGAACCAAAATCAAAAGATGCAACTACAAAAGGTTACTACAACTTCATTGATAAAAACGCTTCAAATGATCAACACTCCAGGCATTCTTCAACTCTTCACCATCTTGCTTTTTCAGTCGATAGGTCCCTTCTCGAACAATTTGAGATACCTGAAACGGCCCTTCCCATTTTTCATTCAACTTGGTGAAGCCTGGTTTGGGTCCTGTGGCCTCTGCGCTCCTTAATACCCAATCGCCCACGTTGAAAGATCTCTTGTTAACCCGCCTGTCATGCTGAGCCTTCATCTTCTGCTTATAATTTACCATCTTCATTCTCGCTTGCAGCCTCCTTTCATCAACCAAATCCAGGTCGTTACATCGCCTCTGACCATTTCTCGCCTCATCATAATAAGTCACTCTATAAGTCGGCAAGGCCATCTCGGCCGGTGCCATGGCTTCAGACCCATAAGTCAAAGCGAATGCTGTTTCACCGGTTGAACCCTTTATTGTGGTCCTTACATACCATAATGCAGTAGACAATTCTTCTAACCATGCTCCGCCCCTTCCTTCCAAATTCTTGCGTAAAGCGGCAATAATTTGCTTATTTGCCGCCTCCGCTTGACCGTTGGCTGCGGCTTTGTATACCGCCGAGCATCCAATGCTTCACATTCATCCTTTGACATTCCGCGGCAAATTTCTTACCAAAGCTGTGTTCCATGATCGAGAGATAATGGCCCTGGGTAACCCATATCTGCACCAAATGTTTTCTTGAACGAACTTAATCACATTATCCTCGCTTATCGTTGCCAAGGCTTTCGCTTCAGTCCACTTCGTAAAATAATCTACTGCAACGACTACATGCTGGCATCCTCCCTTGGCCTTTGGAAATGGCCCAATCAAATCTATGCCCCACATATCAAAAGGCCACGTCGCAACAATAGGCGTCTGCTCAGTGGCGGGTTGCCGCGGAATATTCCCAAACCTTTGACACTTCTCGCATTTCCGCACATACTCTTCAGCATCCTTTCTCAAGCTTGGCCAATAATAGCCATGAAACAGCACCTTCTCCGCTAATGACCTCGCCCCTGGATGCCCACCACAAACACCCTCATGGATTTCAAACAAAAGTGCCGAGTTGGGCCAAGCAAATAAAGCATAGACCAGCCTCCTAGGGCTCGGCCCGCCATCCACAGAGATATTCGGCATCTGCTGCCACAACTCAACTACAGCCTCGAGCGATCCCCGAGTCTTCATCTTTTTGGATTTCCCAGCCAAAAGCCCCTCATCCTGCAGGTAAACACAGCAAAGGTACGTCAGTCACATAATCTTCACATGTAACCCGTCACAAAACACGGCATGCATTACACCTAATTTTCCTCATACAGTCCATCACAAAACACGGCACACACTGTACAAATTTTCTCAACAGAGGGATTAAGCCCTACACGACACATTTTCAAAAGACTCGTCACAAAACACGGCACATATTGCACATATTTTCCCCACAAAGTCCGTCACCAAAAACACGGCACACACTGCATGACACATTTTCAAAAGAAAAGTCCGCCCCTACACGGCACATACTTTCAGACAAAACCCGTAACGAAACACGGCACATGTCACATTTTTCACAAAACTTGTCCCTACATGGCAATTTTTCTCACAATGTACATACAAAATAGCATAAGGTACAAAACACCAAAGCATGCAATTTTTCTCACAATGTACATACTGTGCAATATTTGCCTCCGTTGATGAAATTTCTGTTTCTGCCACTGCTAACGACATTAGGTCTGATGTGATAGGTGTTTTTTCAATATCCTCGTTGAAGTTACTTTTTTTTGCAATGTACTTGATGCTGCAGGAAATGTGCTTATCAATCTTCCTCCACGTGGCAGGACTGATCACCTGGCTTCTTGACCTGAAAACAGAACCCACGACTAGCCGGATGTGTCTCCGGCGAAGACGCTCGGGCGTGAGAGTAAGATAACAGTTGTATGTAGCTCAAAATGTATTGAATAATGAACTCAGAATACAAAATGGCAGTTACCTTTCACCGTTTGGTAGTGATGAAGTATTTATAAGCAAGAGTGATGTATTTTTGGGGAGGCAACATGTCCTCCGAGATTATAGCGGCAGTTACTTGGTCGTGGGCACGTGTCTATAACGGTCCCTGATTTGTAGGGATGTAGTTGTGAGCATTGATTAACCAAATAAGCCGGCAAGTGTCAGGTCGTCACTTCTTGAGTTAGGTCGAGTCGCCGCTCGTGGAATGGTCGACACTTGTCGGAGTAGAGCGTGGTTCGTACCGGTGTAGCATGGATCATGAGGTCGGACTAAGTTAGGTCGGGACACATGTAGGTCGGACCGTGGGCTTAGTCGGCGATGTGTGAGATGGGCCTTGGGCTTTGTTCGATTGGGCCAGCCCTATTGAGAATGTGATAATCGAAGCTGGATGTAATTGGGCTTTATTTGCTTGGCCCAACTCGGCACTTTTGGTATGTTCAAAACCTATCTTCTTCATCGTACACCTAGGGAGTCAAAAGATTCTCACAGTAGTTCGGAGATAGTCAAGGAAATAGCTATGAGAATTGGAAACTACATACTCCCTCCGACCCACCTCACTTGACACTTATTTTCATTTTGGGCCGTTCCAGCTCACTTGACACTTCCCAAAATAGCCTACTTTTTATAATTTTATATTCACTCTACCCCACCACTCATTCTCTCTCTTCATTTTCCACCACTCAATTTATTCAACCAACACTACTATTTATCCCACTCATTCTCTCTCTTCATTTTCTACCACACATTTTTTTTATTTTATTCTTTTTTCTTAGTTCCCGTACCCACCTCAAGGGTGTCAAGTGAGGTGGGACGGAGGGAGTATCTTTCATTATTCACAAATTGTAAATATATAGTACAAGAGTAAGAGTCATATTCTAATACAGAGATGAATTACCTAATCTAAATATATTAAAATATTAAATTACCTAATCTATATACATTAGAATATTGAGTTACCTAATATATTTTCATAGGATATATACTAGAATAATCTAGAAGGAGCAACAGACGAGGACTCTAGCGGGCAGTGAGGCGGTCGTCTGATTTAGGCCTAGGCTGGCGCCTTGCTTACGGTAGAATCAGCCGAGGTTTGGTCTTGGTGATACGGTCGCCTGGCTTGGGCCGAGGCTGGCGCCTCACTCACAGTAGCTGCGGCTTCTTTATCCTTGATACGCTCTCGCAAGATGAACGATCCGTGGAGAGACCAATCTTGGAGATAAGTTGTTGAAAGCGTGCACGAGAGAGCGGTTTTGTCAGAATATCAGCGAGTTGATCAGTACCAGAAATGTGTTGCACACGGAGAGAGCCAGACTGAACTTGTTCACGAACAAAATGAAATGAAAGAGCCACATGTTTCATCCGAGAGTGGAAGACTGGGTTTGCGGAATAGGTTGTGGCACCAAGGTTATCACAATAGACTAATGGTGTAACGAGCAAGGAAAATCCAAGCTCAGTAAGCAAGTTCCTAACCCAAGTAAGCTTAGCAGTGGTGTCAGCAATTGCCAGAAATTCAGCGTTAGTAGTGGACCGAGCAAGTGCACGTTGTTTGCTGGAGGACCAAGTAATCAGGTTATGTCCAAGATAAATAAAGAAACCAGAGGTGGACACAAAATCATCTTTGTCGCCAGCTCAATTCGCATCACAGAAGGCATGAAGAGAATGAGGAGATTTTGAAAAAATCTGAAGACCTAAGTACATAGTGCCATGAAGGTAGCGGAGGAGACGCTTGAGTGCAACCCAGTGAGTAGGTTGGGGGTTTTACATGAACTGAGCAAGTTTTTTTTTTACAGAAAAGGCAATGTCAGGACGAGTGAAGGACAAGTACTAAAGGCCACCAACAATAGCACGAAAGGAGGTGGAGCTAACAGCGGGAGTGGTAGTGGACCGAGTGAGAGGCGGTGATGTAACCATGGGAGTGGAAAGTGGTTTACAGTCAATCATGTTATGACGGGTGAGAAGATCATGAATGTATTTTGTTTGGGATAGAAGGAGTCCATTTCGGTTCGGGATGACTTCGACACCCAAGAAGTAAGATAAAGGACCAAGATCCTTAAGAGAAAAACGATTGGACACAGGTTGGTGATGAATGACTGAAGAAGAGATGGAGAAAGTCTGGTGACAATGATATCGTCAACATAAACTAAAAGATAGATTGGAGACGGAGTTTTATTGAGTATAAAAAGAGAGGGATCGGCTAAAGAGGGGTGAAAGCCATATGTGGTGAGATAGGTTTTGAGTTCTTGAAACCAAGCACGAGGAGCCTGCTTAAGATCATAGATGGCCTTAGAAACACGACAGACAAAGGAAGGATTGGTGAAGTCCTCAAAGCCAGGGGGTTGAGTCATAAACACAGTTTCAGAGAGAGTACCTTGAAGAAAGGCATTGTTGATATCAAGTTGGCGAAGGGGGCCAATTGTTGGTGGTGGCAAGAGAAAGAAGGAGTCGGACAGTGGCGGGCTTGACAACGGGACTGAATTTCGATGTAGTAAATACCGGGTTGTTGATGAAAGCCCTTGTCTACAAGTCAAGCCTTGTATTTTTGAATTGTGTTGTCATGATTAAACTTGATGCGGAAAACCTATTTGCATCCGACAATGCTGTGAGCTGTGGCAAAGGGAACCAGATTCCAAGTATTGTTGCGGGTTAGAGCCTGAAATTCTTCGATCATGGCATTACGCCAATGTGGGACAGATAAGGCTTGTTTTGTAGTGGTGGGAAGGCTGGTGGGGGAGGGGAGAAGGGAGAGGGGAGAAGGGAGAGGTTGGCATACTTAGGGTTTGGTTTGGTGATACCATGAGACAATCTGGTGGTAATAGTACGAGCAAGAGGCTGGGGGAGGGGGATGAGAGAGGAGGGGAGGGGTTTTCGACTGGGACAGGACAGAGGGCTTGGTTGGAGCGAAAGGTCTAGGCGAGTGTTGGGTTGATCCATTTGGGCCCGAAGTGGATGGGTCGGACGGGGGTGGTTGTGGTTCGGTCGAACCAGGGTTGGGAATTGGTTGGGGGATGTAGGGTTTGGAGCGAGGACGGAGGGTGTTGTGTTTATAATAGGAAGAAAGAGGGTGTGTCACTAAGAGGGAGGGGAATGGAGGGGTGGGATAATAGAGACATCCAAAGCTACGTAATTTGGTGTAGTTTGGAGGGGAGCGGAATAGACGAAATAGGGAGTCATTGTTGAGAGTGGGAGTGGGCATTCGATTTATTAGGTAGGTAGCAGTGGTGAAGGCATAAGGACAGAAGGTAAGAGGTAGGCTGGCATGAGAAAGGAGGGTGAGACCCATTTCTACAATGTGGCGGTGACGACGTTCGCGTACCCATTATGTTCGGGGTGTGAGGTGGGGTGGTAAGGTGAGTGATGCCATTTTGAGCTAGAGTGGGTGTGAGTTTGAGGTATTCACCCCCGTTGTCTGAGTAGATTTGAATGATAGGACGTTGAAAGTATTTTTCGACTAGTGTTTGAAGCGAAGAAAAGTATTGGAAGTGTCAGATTTGTGTTTTAGGGGGTAAAACCAGATATATTTAGTATAGTGGTCGACAAAGATGACATAGTTTTTAAATTGATCGAGAGAATGAACGGGAGATGCCCATACATCATACATCAGAGAAGATGAGATCAAGCGGAGCATGTGAAATAAGAGAAGAAGATGCAAAAGGCAGTTTATGGCTTTTATTAATATAGCAGGAATTACACGGAGATAGACAGGAAGAAATAGATAAATCAAACTTGCTACGTAACAAACTAAGAATAGGGGGAGCGGGATGTCCTAATCTATGATGCCACAACTGCGAAGAGATAATGCTGGAGTGTGCTTGAATGGGTGGAGGGTGCCAGATGTAGAAGTCATCCTCAAGGTTTCCATGGAGAAGGGCTTGACTCGTTGCTTTGTCCTTAATGAGAAAAGAATAGTGTGAGAATTCAATGAGAGCATTATTATCACGACAAAATTGAGATACGGAAAGAATATTTCGAGAGATAAGTGGAACATGCAAGACACTATTGAACAGAAGGGAGGAAAAGGGTGTGGAGAGAGAGAATGGACATATGTGAGATACGGGAAGAGAAGAACCATCTCCGATGATGATGACGTCGTCACTACCATTGTAGGGTGTATGTAAGGCGAGATTGGAGAGACATTGGTGATGTGGTTAGTTGCACCACTGTCAATAAGCCAAGAGGGAGGGGAGGGGGGATTGTGAAAGGCGGCGGTGTGGGCTTGGGGATTAGGGTTATGGTATTGGTTTTGGTGAGGGGGTGGTGGGAAGGTGACGGTGGGGTATGCCTAATTAAACTGGCGACATTGGGAGATGACATGACCGGTGTTGCGACAATATTGGCATTTACCCTTAAATGGGAGAGGTGTGGAACTCGAGCCAGACGGGGGGGAGGGACTGGTGGTGCGATAGGGAGTGCGGTTGGGGAAGGAGCGAGCTTGGGCGGCGAAGGCGGTGGTGGGGAGGGGGTTGGGCGAGGCGGTTTGCTTTAGGGTGAGTTCGTGTTGAATAAGCTTCTCATGTAAGGCTTCAAAGGAGATGGGGTTATCACGGGCACGGGTTGAGTCGATAATGGGTTTAAAGGTTTCATAGTCTAAACCTTTTAGGATTGTGGAGATTATGTCTTCGGGATCCATGGGTTTGCCAAGAATGGCGAGCTTGTCGGTGAAGGATTTGACAGCGTTCATGTAATCTAAGATGGATTGTTGGTTTATTATGAGATTGGCAATGTTATCTTTGATTTGGAGGAAGTGACCACGAGAGGGGTTGGCATAGGTGGTTTTAAGAGTGGTACAGGCTTCATGGGAGGTGGCGGCTTGATGGACAAGTGGAGCAACGGCTGGATCTAGGGTTCCAATTAGGTGGCAACTTGATGGACAAATTTTAAGAGGTCGAGACTGAAGAGGATGGACGTTATTTGAGATGCCCATGTAAGGTAAGTGAGGGGGTGAGAGTGCGGCAGTGGGATAGGTTGACCAAGAAGAGAGAGTGGTTGGGGTCGACAACATTGGGAATGATGGAGGAGGAGCCGACCATTGTAGGGTTAAGAAGGGGAGGATGCCGAAATTTAGAGGGTTAGGGTTTTGGATCTTTTCTGCTCTGATACCATATGAGAATTGAAAATTGTATATCTTTCATTATTCACCAACTGTAAATATATAGTACAAGAGTGAGTCATATTCTAATACAGAGATTGAGTTACCTAATCTAATATTGAGTTACCTAATCTAAATACATTATAATATTGAGTTACCTAATCTATACTCCCTCTGTCCCGCTACAAACCGCACACTTTCTATTTTGGGCGTCCCATTATAAACCGCACACTTTCTAAAATGGCAAAGAATCTTTACTATTCCCTCCACTCATTCTCTCTCCTACATTATTTTAATACTCACAACACCATTATAATTTACTAGTCCCTCCACTCATTCTCTCTATTATTTTACTTTTACATTCACAACATTTATATCGTTATTTTTTTCCTTAATTCTCGCGCAAACAGTAACAGTGCGGTTACTAGCGGGACGGAGGGAGTATACATTAGAAAATATACCAGAATAATCTATAGAAGGAGTAACAGACGAGGACTCTGGCGGGCAGTGAGGCGGCCGCCTGGTTTAGGCCGAGGCTGGCGCCTCGCTTACACTAGAATCAGTCGAGATTTGATCTTGGTGAGGTGGCCGCCTGGCTTGAACCCAGGCTAGCGCCTCACTCGCAGTAGCTGCGGCTCCTTTATCCTTGATAATAGCCACCACCCATGACTTAGCCACTTCCTCCTGTCCTACATACACTTCCTCCTGTCCTACATACATAGCCGCTGACCACATAAGCTATGACTATGCCATGTTTGGGTTCGTTCCATAGGGTCCATTTTGGAGTGAAGATATTGCAAAAAACGTGTAATTCAATTAGTACATTGCAAAAAACGTGTAATTCAAAAAAGTAACTTCAACGAGGATATTGAAAAAACATGATTTCTTTAATGACCAAAATATGGGTTTTTTCATACAGAAACTCACTGGTCACCTTATCACATCAGATCCTAATGTCGTTAGCACCGGCGGAAACGGAAGTTTCATCAACGGGGGCAAAGATTGCACAATAAAAAAAAAATTATTTTCGTCAACGAGGGCAAAAAAAAAAATCTATTGTGTTTTTTCATTTACCCCAAATGGGACAAATTTCAACAATTTGCACTAAACCTCCAATTTTTTGTACATTTTGCACTAATTTGTTTTTTACTTTTTTAAGATCAATAGGGGCAATTGCCCCCTTTTGTCGCTTGATAGATCCGCCAGTAGTGGTCGTTAGTGAAAGTAATGAAATATTATGCATCATGTATAGTTTATTATCAAACGTGTAACCGTAATCTTACGTTGGGAGAAATACATTTTTTTCCCTATCATTGGAAGTGGCCCAATAGAAATGATTTAGAAGTTATAGGGCGAGAATGAAATCACAAAGATACTAGGGCCTCATAGGAACAACCTAAAAGTCAATAGGGGAAAAATGGATTTCTCGCTCCTATGGCTTATGATTAAAAAAAAACTTTGACTAACAAGTTTACTACTTTGTTTAAATTAAGAATTGGTGTTCAACAATTTCTACTAAGAATCGACATCCACCTAGAAAAGCAGACGATAGAAACAAGAATCTTTTAAAGGTTTTTTATTTTAGTCTATTATCTTATCTGCTGCTACAGTATATCAACAAATTTGTCAATTCAGACGGTTTTACCTCATGATAAAGGGGTCGATCGACCCCCTTCCATTTTGGAATGTGTAATTTTAGCACCTTTAAATTTTTTTTAAATGATTTTTTACTAATAAAAATGATGAATTTATACATTTTGACCCCCTTAATTTTGAGTATAAATTGTTCTAAATTATTATTTTGACCTCCTTGTATATGCAAAAATTGAATCTCTTCCTTATAATAACTATCTCAAATCAGTCTTTGACCCACTTTGATAAATTTCCTGGCTTCGCCACTGTTCGCTACTATATATTCTTGGTTGAGAATTGTTATATAAACCCGTAAAATTGTTGAGTAAACCCGTAAAGCTAAAAACACCCCAAAAAATTAAAACAAACCCCTCACTTTTCCCTTTATACCCCCACTCACTCAACACACCCACACCCACACCCATTAACCCTTTCATTTACTCTCTCTCACCCACACCACCCACCACCATTTTTAGATAGAGAAAGAGAGAGAATCAGTTTGAGAGAAAGAAAAAAAAGAAGAAATCAACTAATTTTTAGAGAGAGAGTGTGAGAAATTTCGATTTTCGGTTCGATTGCATTTAAAATTCTGGATTTGGGTGGTTCGGCCGCTACCAACCGAACTTTTTAAAAATTTCGGCAAACCAGAGCCGAACTTTTTAAAAATTTCGGCCGGGTGTGGCCGAACTTTCAATATTTTCGTAGGGGTGGCCGAACTTTTCAAAATAGACTAATTTTTAAAAATTTCGGTCGGGTGTGGCGAACTTTTTCAATATTTTCGTAGGGGTGGCCGAACCTGAACTGAATTTCGGTCACTACTGGCCGAATTTTTGCAAAACGGAAAAAAATCAAAAGTTTAACAAATTTATATGTAGGAGGAAAGGGAGGTAGTGATTTTTTGATGTTTGAGAAATGAGAGTAGGAGGAAAGGGAGGGAGGTAATTTTTTTATGCAAAAAAAAATGAAGAGGGTGAATTAATGGTGAAAAATGGGGAAGGTGGGGAAGATGGGTGAAAAATTGATTAGGGGGAAGGTGGGATAATGGAGGTATGAATTAGGGGTGGAAAAGTAATTTCATTTGATGGCATAATTGTAATTTGTGCACTACGGGTTTACTCAACAATTTTACGGGTTTATATAACAATTCTCTTCTTGGTTAAGTTGCTAATGATCCTACAATTAACCACTTCCCTCCAATTATTTGTGATGGATTTCTTTCTCTCGCAACAAACTTACCCTCTGATAATTGCTCAGCTCCTTTCCCTAATATTAGCATCCTACTTATTCTTATACTTTAAATCTAAGAGTCCTAAAGGAGCACCTCTAGCTGGTGGTTCATGGCCCATAATAGGCCACATCAGTCTCTTCGCCGGAAGATCACAACTTCTCCACATAGTCCTCGGGACCCTCGCTGACAAATATGGACCGATCTTCACCGTCCGCCTCGGGATTCACCGGATCCTGGTCGTTAGTGGTCGGGAGATAGTCAAGGAAATATCCACCACCCATGACCTAGCCACTTCCTCCCGTCCAAAATTCACAGCCGCTGACCACATGACCTATGACTACGCCATGTTTGGGTTTGCCCCATATGGTCCATTTTGGCGTGACATGCGTAAGCTAATATCTCTCGAGCTTCTCTCCACCCGTAGGCTTGAACTGCTCAAGCATGTACGAGTGTCTGAGCTCAAGGAATCGGTAAATGAGATCTATAAGCTTTGGGATGAGAATAAGAAGAGTGGAGAAGATAAGGTGATGGTGGAGATGAAGAATTGGTTCGGGAACTTGAATTTGAATGTGGTGCTCCGAATGGTGGTCGGAAGGAGATACTTTGGGGCAACTAGTGCTGAAGATGAGGAGGCGGCAAAACGGTGTCGTCGAGTGATGAGGGAATTCTTCCGGTTGGTGGGGATGAATGTGCCGGCGGATGCATTTCCTTTTCTCCGGTGGCTAGATTTGGGTGGATATCAGAAAGCTATGAAAGAAAATGCTAAGGAAATGGACAGTATTATGGAGGGATGGTTGAAGGAGCATCATCATCGGAGGGATTCCGGAGAGGTTATAGAGGAACAAGACTTCATGGATGTGATGCTGTCGAAAGTGGAGAAGGAAGGCTTTTATGGCTTCGATGCCGATACACTAATTAAATCCACATGCATGGTATGTTATTCATTCGTCCCAAAATAATTTGTCCATTTTATTTTATGAAACTAAAGACTTCTCACTTTCGTTTTCGCCTATTATGAATTCAAATTACTTATTTAGTTTTCATAATACCTCTAAAAACGAAAACCCTTTTTTATATAAATTAAAAATAATGAAAAAGGTATAATGTTGATAAAACAAAGAGTAAATGAGTCATAAATATACACTAGACTTGTGAACTGTGCTTTGTTCATATTTTACAATTCTTTTATTTTCATTTTTATACAGAATGTTTTTGGATTATCTTTTGGAAAAGTATGATCAAATTAAGAGAAGTAATAAGACAAACAAACGAAAAGTACGAAACCAAGAGATTAAATCCAAAAGAAGTACTCCCTCGGCTCCACTCAAAAATTGTACAAATTTCCATTTTTATTGTCCCATATAAAAATAAAAAGACACACCTTAAAATTATTTTTTAATACTTTTTTATTTATAAGACTCACTTGTTATACTTACAATAATTATCCATTTATTATTCTCTACCCGGTTTCTCTCTCCGAACTCACTTTTTCTACTCAAAACACTTAGGGCTCGTTTGATAGGTCGATAGGATTAGCATGTATTAATAGTGAGGAGATTATTAATCAGGGTATTAATAATACCATCTTTTTTTTGGATTAATAAGAAGGGGATAAGAGGGGATAAGAGATCACTATCCAGGTTGTTAGAAATAATACAGTGGTTGCATTTAATGTAACAAACACCAAACTTATTGGATTGATAATCTTATCCGGCCTAAGAAGGGCTACCAAACGGCCCCTTACTCCACGATATATTCTTTTTAGTCATCGTTGCAAGATCAACTTTGTGCCTTTTCAGGTGGGACGGATGAAGTATATATATGATCATTAGGACAGCTTGCTATAATATATTACTCTGAATATTCCCACTGAAAATTGGGTACTTATCTTAATTTTGGAAAACATAACATGAGTATGCCGTGTTAGTGCATAGGCCAAATGACCATGTTAGCGTGCTACATTGGTCATTGTGTTACAAAAATAAAAAATGTGACGCCCCTTAATAGCAGCGACTAATACTCTGTGTTTAGTGAAAAATTGTGATCAAATCAAAAACTATCAAATTTCGGTGACCATCTTGCAAGAAAGCCATAATCAAATGACCAAAATGATGTATCATCTCTATCAGAAATTATGTGTTCTAAGGCACTTGTAACGTACAATACTAAAGGTATGATCCATGTTTTTTTTTTGTTTTTTGATAAATTAAACCACATTCTTAGTAAACTAACTTTCTCGTCCCCCTAGTTCATTTTCGCAAAAATATTTTCCATCCTAGTAAACAAACTCTAAATTGGTTCAAAACGATAGGTTCTGATCACTGGTGGTGTCGACACCACCACAGTTGAACTGACATGGGCCTTATCACTGCTCCTAAACAATCGACATGCGCTAAAAAAAGTGCAAGACGAACTAGATTTGCACATTGGAAAGAGCAGACAAGTTGATGAATCCGATCTCAGTAAGTTGACCTACCTTCAAGCTGCGGTCAAAGAAATTTTACGACTATATCCAGCAGGGCAGTTTGCCGGCATAAGGGAATTTACTGAAGATTGCACAGTAGCTGGATATCATGTTCCAAAAGGCACAAGGCTAATGACAAACTTATGGAAGATGCATCGAGACCCAACAATATGGCCTAACCCTTTAGAATTTATGCCAGAGAGATTCTTGAATTCCCACAAGGATGTTGATGTCAAAGGTCAACATTTTGAGCTGATACCATTCGGGGCAGGGCGGAGATTTTGTCCAGGCATTAATTTGGCCATCCAGATGTTACATCTTGTTCTAGCTACCTTGCTGCACAATTTTGATTTATCTACTCCTGGAGATACACCGGTTGATATGACTGCGAGTGCTGGAATGACTAATGAGAAGACTACTCCTCTTAAAGTTCTTCTATCTCCACGTTTATCTCGTGATATGTACTAATAATGTTGTGAAATATGTATGCTAGTTTATTGCAGGTTCTTATTTTGTAAATTTTGTGTGTTTCAAATGGTCACTGAATCATTTACTGTTATTGACCATGACTGATAGCTCATGGGTAAGATCATGTACCAACATTATGATATGGAGTTTTAAGAGTTTGGATTTTGGATTAATTAAAGCGAGATTATTCGTTGTTGAGGTGCATCATTTTGAGTTAATGCTTTCTCGGTATGAACTAGAGTGCTAGACCAACACATGCCTACAAGATAGATTGACCCACATTCACTTCTCTGTAAGCATATATTTAGGGTAGCTTAGGGGTTCTAGTCTCATACCTGGACGTGCTCGACAATTCATTTCGGATCCTCCTGCACATTTGCTAGCTTC
The DNA here is from genome assembly GCA_022495995.1 of Adenophora triphylla var. japonica. NCBI lineage: Eukaryota > Viridiplantae > Streptophyta > Magnoliopsida > Asterales > Campanulaceae > Adenophora > Adenophora triphylla. Next base: position 136,157 of record JAFEMH010004042.1, on the reverse strand, counting down.
CCTGAAAAGCCCTTGTGGGAGACTCGAGTGCAAGGGGAACATCTCATGATCAGCAAGAGGATCCTGCATGTGCCCCTCACACTTCAATGTCCTGTACAAGGCAGCATGTGAATTAATTAGCCACTGGAGTCTCCAATACATAGGTTCCTTCAAAGATCAGCGATCAGCGCTTAATGTTGTTACTGGAAGTAAAATGTTATGCGTCATGTGCATTTATTTCTTACCAATCTTGTAACGGTAGTCTTAGGGCTTATTTGGTAACCCAATTAAGCTCTTAATTTGGAACACTTTAAGAGATTAAAAGTACAACATGTTTGATAAGGTAAATTTCAATCACTTTATTAATTAAGATTGTCTTAAAAAAGGCTATTAATTTTAAGTTAAAAATGAGTAGCTTAAGCAATTAAGAGGGAGAAAGAAAAGAGTTAAAAATGGAATGAGTTCAAATCCATCCATCAACTATTTTATTTATATATTAAATGATACTTTCTTTTGTTGAAATATTTTAACTTTTCATATAAATTATATGTGATCTAGTATTAAAACGTAATTTTATTTATATTAAACTATTGATATTAATAATATTTTAATAGAGTATAATAATTATTATTTTTTTCATTTTTTGTCAAAGTTTAGACAAATTTATCAAAATAATTAACAAGATAAATTTTATTATGAGTCAAAGAAAGTACTAATAAAAAATGTTTAAATATTATAAAATATAATCTAATTATAATAATAGTGACGTATATGTTGAATACTTTATTTTATTATACACTCATTAAGATTATTCAAATAATTTTTTGAATGTTAAGTTCAAACTTTAACTAAATTCAGATATAAGTGGTTTTCCATTACTAAACAAACTGAACTCTTAAAATTTAGTAACTTAATAATTTCAGCTCTATATTTTTTAGCTCTAGATTTTCAGAGTTTAATTTTCAGTTTTACCAAACGGACCCTTAGCTGGGAGAAATTCATTTTTTCACTATTAAAGAAACGGGCCCAATAGAAATGATTTTGAAGTTGTTAGGGCGAGAATGAAAATCCCAAAAATACTAGGGCCTTATAGGAACAACCTGAAAGTTAATAGGGCAAAAATGGATTTCTCCCACTGATGCTTTATGATAAAAATTAAAAACATAATAGACATTTTACAAAGGAGAGTACTAAGAAGTGCAGCAACCAACATTGACTAACAAAATAGTTAAAGGTTATCGGATTGAGACTTTGTTTAAGTTAAGATTGGTGTTTTACAATTTCTACTCAAGAATTGACAGCACCTAGCAAGCAGACGGTAGAGACAAAATCTTAAAAAGGTTTTATTCCTTTTTTTTTTTTTTTTTTTTGAGATAAAACAAAAGGTTTTATACTCCAATCTACTCACCTGGCATTCCAATTCACTGTCATGATGTTACCTTCAGAATACCAAAAACAAGTTCATACTTATCCATTTTTATCAATTTCGTAATGAATTACTTTCTCTCGCAACAAAATTAACCTCTTATATCTACTATATTTCTTGGTATGATACTAGCATTCTACTTGTTATCATTCAAATCTAAAAAACAGGGTTGCACATGCGCCTGCTCAAGCAGGTGGTGTACGGCCTATGATTGGTCACTTCACCCTCTTTCCGGGAGGATCACAACTTCCCCACGTAGCCCTATCAGCCATGGCTAACAAATATGGACTTATCTTCACCGTTCGTCTTGAGATTCAACGACTCATCATAGTTAGTTGTTGGGATATTGTCAAGGAAATACTCAAACGACTTAGTCATTTCCTCCCTAAGCAGCTAAACACTTGAACTACAAATATGAATGTTCAATTTTAATTTTTGGATCAAACTAAGGAAGCAGACTAAGAAATCTCTGATATATTTACCCTTAATGATTTCACCAACGACATGATCTGCGATTAGATTTTATTAGTAGTGACAGCACCACAATTGCACTAATCTGAACCCCTTCCAACATGTGGCCAAACTTTTGGGGGGGGGGGGGGGCAGGGGCCACGAGCAGGGCCAAATATGAGGAGTAAAGGATAAAATATGGTAAACACAAAAGGGGCTGGCGGCTGAATTAAGCTGGCTGGAAAGGTTTGGTGGGTGGGGGCATTAAGTACATTATAGACTTTATTGTATAATTAATATCCTATGTAATGTAACATGGCTGCTCCCTTTGAAATTTACCTTTTTAAAATATACTTATAGCTGTCATATTTTAATGAAGTTACAAGTTGAATTACCCTAAAAAAATATCATGTCATACTTTGTACATACAATCACATGCTCGTTAGTGGTATTTATATGTATGTGCTACAAAGAGTTAAAAACTAACTTCCTTAATTTTTTTGAAAAGATAAAATAGAGATTCATTTATAGGTCTATTTGACAAGTCAAATTCTTCAAAATTATAATATTACTTAATTGTATATTTTTTGAAATTGTACTATAATCTTATAATATTTTAAAAATGATTGAAGACAAATCAAAACAAGAGGTAATGGGTATATAATTTGTTAATTTGTTCCTCTCTGAAAGTGTACTATTTCTATCTTTATAGATATTTGAAGGTTGAACACTTATATATTTAATGTTCATAATCTAAGATTTTCGCTTTAACTATATGCCAATGCATATTTACAAAACTGAAAGTTTCATAAGGTGAATAGTAAGGGTATTTATGTATCTTTGCTACTAAATTTTCTTAGAAGTCAATAATTTCATAATGTTAAAATGAAATATGGACATTGATGGATGGAATATTTCATAACAGGATAACAGAGGGTGGGGACATGACAAGACTAATTTTAAGGTGTAAAAAATTAGATATTAGCAAACATAGGGGTGGCTGCGCTTTTTTTATTCTAACTTTATTGAAACTGGACAAGTCCAAACTAGACATGGGCAAACCGGAACCGGAACCGGAACCGGGCGGAACCGGAGAACCGAACCGGAACCGGAACCGGCAGAATCGGAACCGGCGAGAACCGGAACCGGCGAGAACCGAAACCGGCCGGTTCACGGTTCAGTCTCGGTTCCTCTTTTCAGAAAACCGTGAACCGGCGGTTTTGGAACCGGAACCGGAACCGGGGAACCGGAACCGGAGAACCGGCGGTTCGGAACCGGAGAACCGGCGGTTCTTGCAGTGACGGAGCGTTCTGTCATAAAAAAAAATTTATATTGTCTTGAAGTTATATCTTGAGAAAGGCGGTGTTTTACTTGTACGAGTTTATAACATCAGTAACAGTGACTGTTTCTAGAAATTTTTCTTAAGAGAGTTGCTGAGTGATTCAGTAAAAATGTAGGTTTGACCGTTAAACATGGTTCATACTACTGTAATAAATAATGCTAGTTTATGTTTAGCAACTTGGATATCATGATTAACCCTCAAAGAGTGTCTGATTGATGGTTTCTTATTTTTATTGTTTTGCTTAATTGAAGTGCATGGCCTTGATTTCTTCCTTAAAAGGATTCTGGAGTTTGGTCATTTCATATAATTTTTGTAAATCTAAGAATATCTTTTTTCTGAACAGATTCCAGATGATGCAAGGAGTAATGCTTGGGTCTCTTTTGATGGGAAGAGAAGACAACAACTATCAAGAGGAGATTATGTGAGAATACATATGAGCCAGCATCCACTTCCAACAGTCAACAAGTTTGACCAAACGGGTGATTGGTTCCGCAGCTTGATCCGCTGTCTGAATTGGAATGAGAGAAAAGATCAGAAGGCTCTTTAATCCAACTTGGTCTGGGGTTGCTTGAATTTGGCTATGGGCGGTCGCCCACCTCTCTTGGGCGGTCGCCCATGTGTGCAGAGGCTTTTAAACATTGCTTGAATTTGGCTATGGGCGGTCGCCCACCTCTCTTGGGCGGTCGCCCACCTGGACAGTTTTCAAAAAAAAAAAAAAGGACAAAAAAGGAACCGGGAAACCGTGGAACCGGAACCGGAACCGGCATCAAGGAACCGGAACCGGGAACCGGATTTTAGCGGTTCCGTCTCGGTTCCCCCCTTCCCCGGAACCGGAACCGGCGGTTCGAAACCGGAACCGGAACCGGGACCGGGAACCGGATGCCCATGCCTAGTCCAAACAATGGCAAAGTAATGAAAATGACATACAAAAACTTGGTGCAACTGGTCCTTTGATTACAACTTCTAGTAAATAATAATCTATAGAATATACTTCCCCCGTCCGTCCCGATATAATGCTGTTAGTTTGATTTGGCACGAGGATTAAAAAAAATTAATGTTGTGAATATAAAAAGTAAAGTGCGATAGAGAAAGTGTGTAGGGAATTTTTGTTGTGATAATGATAAGTGGGTCTCATTGTCCATTTTAGGTAATAAAGCAACTAAAAATCTTAAACTGAGAAAGACTAAAAAGAAAAATAAGAATCATAAACCGGGACGGAGGGAGTATGATATAGAAAGTTTGATTAGTAAATATAACTTTTTTTTAAGGGTGGATATACTTAATGGCTGCTTCACGAGAGAATGTATAAATTGATTTGGTAATATTATTGTATTCTAATTTAAGTTTCGAAGTCCTACATATAGCTTGCTTAAGTTGCAGCAATATTGTGTCACCACCACATCTTCTAGAGCCAAAAAACCATGTCCATAATGAACTTATTCCTCTTACAGCAAACTTACCCTCTGCTGTTCATAACACAGCTCCTTGCTATAATACTAATAGCATTCTACTTCTTGTTCAGATCTAAAAGTAAGGGTACCCCTCAACCAGGTGGTGCATGGCCCATAATAGGTCACTTTGGTCTCTTTGCTCAAGCATCACAACTTCCCCACATAATCTTTTCTGCCATGGCTGACAAATATGGACCTATCTTCACAGTCCGGCTTGGGATCCAGCGGTTCCTGGTAGTTAGTAGTTCAGAGATAGTAAAGGAGATTTTCACCACTCATGACTTGGCCGTTTCCTCCCGTCCCAAATACCTAGCTGCTGACCACCTGACCTACAACTATAGCATGTTTGGGTTCGCCCCATATGGTCCATTTTGGCGCGATATGCGTAAGCTAATCTCCCTTGAATTGCTCTCAAGCCGTCGTCTCGAGCTACTCAAACACATAAGAGTCTCCGAGATGGAGGCCTCAATTAAAGATATTTACAAGCTTTGGGAAGAGAATAAGGAGAGAAAGGGGGAAGAAAAGGTGTTGGTAGAGATGAAGGATTGGGTTGGGGACTTAAATTTGAACGTGGTACTCCGAATGGTTGTTGGAAAGAAATACTTTGGGGCGACTAGTGCTAAAGACGGCGAGGAAGCAAAACGGTGCCGTATAGTTTTGAGGGAATTTTTTAGGCTAGTGGGGTTGAATGTGGTGGCAGATGCACTCCCTTTCTTTAGGTGGTTGGATTTGGGTGGTTATGAGAAAGCTATGAAAGAAACGGCAAAAGAAATGGACTCCATAGTTGAGGGATGGGTGGAGGAGCATCATCAAAATAGGAAGTCTGAGGATGTTACAGGGGAGCAAGACTTCATGGATGTGATGATGTCCAAGGTAGAGAGTGGAGGCTTTCATGGGATTGATGCTCATACAATTACTAAGGCCACATGCATGGTAAGCGATAATAACCTCAGAATTGTTTTACACAATGTCGAGCAATGGTGAAGCTAAAGCCATATAGGGAGTCTAGATAATTAAATCAGTAGAAATTTACATGATATAGTAAAACTAGGCACAAAAGGGGGTTAAAACTATAACGTAGGATATTTTTTTCCCAAACATAAAATGGGTCAAAATTAATGATTTTAATGGTGAAGTATCAATTTTCTAAAATTCAAGAGAGTCAGCTTACCCCTTGTACTACATGTGACCAAAACAATATCAAGTCTAATGAGGGTCGAGGGATACGCTGGTCCCGTTGGACCTGTTTGAATCAATCATACTCCGTAGTTTATAGTTTATACACCTAATTTTTTGGTATTAACAATTAAGCTTAAAAGGTCTAGCAATGAAACTAACAAATTCATTTTGACACCCATCCTCGCGATCAACTTCTTCTGACATTTATTCTCTGTGATCTAAAACAAACTTTAACCTGGTTCCCAATGTAGGTTCTCATTGCTGGTAGCAGCGACACCACCACAGTGATGCTAACATGGGTCATCTCATTACTCTTAAACAATCGTCACTGTCTCAAAAAGGCCCAGGACGAATTGGACTTGCATATCGGTAGAGACAGACAACTCAATGAATCAGATATCAGCAAATTGGTCTATCTACAAGCCATAGTCAAGGAAACATTTCGACTCTACCCAGCAACCACAATTCCAGGACCAAGAGAATTCACAGAAGATTGCATCATAGCAGGCTACCATGTCTCAAAAGGCACAAGGTTAATGGTGAACTTGTGGAAGCTCCATCGGGACCCGCATACATGGTCAAACGAATTAGAGTTTATTCCAGAAAGATTTCTCACCACCCACAAAGGAGTTGATGTTAAAGGGCAGCATTTTGAGTTGATCCCATTTGGTGCAGGACGGAGAATTTGCCCTGGTGTAAATATGGGCCTCCAAATGTTACACTTGGTACTAGCTACATTGCTCCATAGTTTTGAGATCTCAACTCCTGGCGATGCACCAGTTGATCTGACCATGGGTGCTGGATTAACAAATGTCAAGGTCACACCTCTTGAAGTTCATCTTGCCCCACGCCTATCCCCTAATATGTATTGATTAGTAAAGTTTGTGGCATTAATTATTCTTCTTTTGTATGGTAGCAGATGCGAGTTGCTATTTTGCTAATTTTGTTTTATAGCTAACACAGCTTTGTTTTTGTCGTGATTTACATTCATGTAGATAAGTTCAGCCACTTTTTTTATGTTTCCACTTAACATTGTCTTCCGCTGATGGTCATATGAAAGAATGACTTTCAATAATTTTGAGTAAACCAATATGGACTCTAATTCAAAAACCCAAGTATCCAGCAGCGGATTCACTTAGAGGCCAAAGTGGGCCATGGCCCACACTCAGTTTTAAAAAAAAATAAAAAATTAATGTTCTGGTCAAAGAAGTCAAGCAAATTAGAAACACACAAAACCAAACGCAAGCCACGCACAAACTAAGCAGAAAACAATTTTGCGCTCTGCGCTCATCTTCACTTACGCAATCGACAGATGCGATCATCAGAATTCGTCGATCTGAGCTGGATGCCTTCTTGTTCGCTCTCTCTTTCTCCCTCGTTATCTTTCGGTCCTTCTTCTCCGGTTCTCCTACTGCTCTCTCCTTGAACCTCCAAAATTTTCATTCTTCTTGATTTGATTACTGCTCAAAACGTCGAGGTAATTCAAAATTCATTTCAATTTTGCTTTTTGATTGTGTATTACATCGATTACAATGAGTAATTTTAGATATATTTGATGATAAAATTTTAGGGATTTGATCATCAGTTTATAACTATCTAGGGTTTCTTTTGGGTTTTTTTTTTTTTTTTAATTCTACTCAAGTTTCTAATTTTGATGTTCAATTTTGTGATTTTAGGGTTACTTAGAGCTGATTATTAAAGAGGTAACTGAGCTTCAAACATCCTTCAGATTCTGAAAAAAGAAAAGGTACATCTCATCCTATTAGAAATACTCCCTCCGTCCCATAGAACATTACCCCTTTTGCTATTTTGGGCGTCCCTCTTTAAAGTCCCACTTTCCTAAAAAGGAAACCTTAAATCACTATTCTCTCCACTCATTCTCTCTCCTACATTATTTTAATACTCACAACACCATTATAATTTACTATTCTCTCCACTCATTCTCTCTCCTCCCACTCACAACATCTACTTTAATAACATTATTCCTTATTTTCCGTTCTCAATAGTAAACGGGCAATGTTCTATGGGACGGAGGGAGTACACCTTATTATTTTTAGAATTTATTTTCCCCTTTATAGGATTTCTATATTACCTATTTTATGTGATAATATGTGCTATAACATTCTGATTTCTATAGACTTTATCAATTTTTTGTGTTTAAATCTTTGCTACAACATTTTATTTTGTTTATTTTGTCATTCTTATTATTACAATAGTAATCGAGGAGATGAAAAAAAATTTCAAGCCGGTTAATTGTGAAGAGCAATCACAGTCATTTGCTCAAGCATCTGAATTTCAAGTTCAATCAGCTGCTTGTCACAAAGCCAAAGTTCAGTGAGTATTAGCTCCAACTCCTAATGTCCAAGTCAATCAAGTTTCAAATGACACAAATGAATTTCTTGACAAACACCGTGCTCCGAATATGAATGAGCTTCCTGCAGACCCCGATTTACACCCTTGTATCAACTCGGGTAATTACTTTTCAAGATTGTATTGAATATTGGTTTTATGTATGACCGAGCTATTTGCACTAGCCTATCATTCTGTTAGTTGTTTGCAATGTGAAATATCAATAGTAGTGGAATCCAAAATAGTAGCTTTTTTTAAATCCAGAATAGTAGTTTTTTTTTTCCCTTGTCTTGCAACAAAAATCAGTCACCGAAAAAAATTTGGCCCACACTAACATAACTTCCTGGATCCGCCACTGCAAGTATCATTAAGAATTATGTTCTTACACTACTTATAAATATATGCTGAGCTAACCAGCAGTCCAACAACTTACAAGAATGAGGAACAACTAAACGCCCTTTAAAAAAATGGCAGCCGGGTGCACGAAGCCTCCCCGCGTATACAATATAGAAATTCACAATGTATTTAGTCCATAACTAGGGGTTGGTACATACCTGATTTGAAGTCCAAAATTGAACTGTAACAGCCCACCGGATGGTAGCCAACTGTCTAGTTATACAGGAACCATAGTATTTACTCACATCCCCCTTCAATACCCATACCTTTCATCTGACAGAAAACATGCAACAACACATAAGCTACAGACAAGAGACAAGATTTCTTGACAAACACAAGTATCAAGAACTAAATATGAATCACGTGCATTGATCTTGAAAAGCTGAAGTTCTGTTTAAAACAGAGCATTCACTTGGACCATGTTTCTCACTAGCAAAATAAAAATGTATTTTGGGAATGTTTAGACAAGATAGAGGAGTCTTTATCTTCTTTACATATATTACTTGTGTCTTGCAGGGGTGTCCAGGAATCTCATGATCAAGTGCCTATAAAATTTAATTGTCAGTTTGGTAGGCAACAACAATCATTTCAATCTATGATTTTTTTTTTATTGATAATAATTTCAGTCTATGATATTTTGGTACAAAGTTCATTACATGATAGTGTATATAGCATGGAAAGGAAACACGGTTTACGAGCACTCAGATTCTTTTAAGAGATGATGAGGACATACTACTATTAGTGCTCTAAATCACCCAGAACTTAGAAGTGTTCATACCCCCAACATGTCACGCTTGTTATTCTACAGAAAATGGACTATAAGGACTCATCTAGGTTTTGTGAATGGCCCCCAAAAGAATTGCACTGATGTCCCTCAACATTATACACTAACGACAGAAGATTGGTACTTGGTGATAATAAATTTTACAAGGCACCAGACATGTTGCAGGTTGCTCAGATCGGCCATATGGTGCACCGGTCGTAGGCAAATTTCTATACCTGGACTCAAATTTACAAACCGAAATTGTCGAACAATTTGATTGTTCCCATCATTGCAGACAAATTGCTGTTAGTTTTAACCATAAAGATTCCACTGCTAGTTGTAAGCATAATACCTCCAACGATCTTCTTCGTCTTTTTATTTATCGAATACAAGAAGAAGAAAAAGCGGGGTGGGTGGGTAATATATACACACCACAACAGCAATTTTGAAATCATATGACAATTGGTATTAAAGAAATTTTAGAATCATATAATATTTTTTATTAAAATGAAATTTGGGATCAACTAGTTGACTAAAAGGATGTTTTAGTAACAAATTCATTAAGTTGGTACCACCTTGCCCCAAGTAAACACCTACAATTTACACTTAGAAGTATAATTCCAAAACAGTGAGAACTCACATAAGCCATGGAGTTCCTTTTGTCCTTTCAAACAGCTATAGCAAGCACCATTTTTGCTTCTCTGCTAGTTATTCTGTACCATCTTTCGGGCATACGAGAAGTATTAAAGAGGAACCTTTATTCAAGCAAAACAGCACCCCGAGCAGCGGGTTCATGGCCTATAGTCGGCCACCTTCACTTTCAAGCTCGCTCTCGACTACCACATGTATTATTAGGTGACATGGCCCACAAGCATGGCCCCATGTTCTCTATCAAGCTTGGAGTTCATGAAGCTTTTGTGGTGAGTGATTGGAAATTGGCTAAAGAATGTTTCACAACCAACGACAAAGCCTTTGCAGATCGACCAAAGTCTGTGGCCGTAGAGCTCATGGGCTATAACTATGCCATGTATGGCCTAGGCCCGTATGGACACTACTGGCGCCATATGCACAGAATAATCAAGCATGAGTTACTCTCCAGCAAGAAACTTGAATTGCTTTCAAAATCCAAGTTTCAGAAGTAAAAGAAGCCATTAAAGATGTTTATCAGTCATGGTTAGACATGAATAAGGGCTGTTGCTCGGCTGATTCGAAAAAAGGTGAAGATGGAGATGAAACAATGGCTTGGGTAGATGGAGATGAAACAATGGCTTGGGTTGGGAGCTTAAGTTTAAACATGGTGGTTAGAATGATTGCAGGAAAGAGATATAATCATGATGACCAAGAGGGTAGCTGATAACTAGATGCCTTGAGGAAGTTCTTTGAACTAATTTCTGATGCCTTTCCATATTTGAGGTGGTTGGATTTGGGAGGTCATTTGAAAGAAATTGATTCCATCCTCAATGGATGGTTAGAGGAGCATAAAAGAAAGAAGGTAACTTCTAAGTTGTCAGAGGTAAATTTAGAAGGTGAAGAAGAAGATTTCATGGATCTGATGTTATCAATTCTTGAAGGTTCCTCCAGTGAGGATCTTGCAGGATTTTGTGCTGACACGGTTATTCCACATGCTTGGTATTAGTCTTTCACCTTTAAATCTTAATTTTTCTTATTATTCCACCCATTTCTTTATTCTAATTGTGCTACTAGCTACTTTTTGTTTCACTCAACTACTAAACAAAAATCCCTTTTGTTTTATAGAGCTTCTCAAAATTCATTCTGTGATTGTTGAGGAAAACTAAAAGTTCATAAACACAACTTAGAGTCTAAAATAGAAAATTAAGGCCTATAGAACCAGCTGAATCTCAACCTTCATGTATTCATACATTTATTTTGATTATTGTACACATTTGCAGACAATTTTAGCAGGTGCAACTGATACAACAACAGTTACTCTTACATGGGCACTGTCTCTTTTACTAAACAACCGTCGCTCATTGGAAAAAGCTCAACATGAGCTTGACATCCAAGTAGGACGAAACAGACAAGTGGGAGAGTCTGACATCAAGAACTTGATATACCTCCAAGCTGGCCCACTATCTGCACCGCGTGAGTCTACAGAGGATTGCATTGTGGGGGGTTACAAAATTCCAAAGGAGAGTCGACTAATAGTGAATCTTTCAAAGATTCATCGAGATCCCCAGGTGTGGTTGAATCCTTCTGAGTTTCAACCCGAGCGATTTTTGACTAGACACAAGGATGTTGACATTAGGGGCAAACATTTTGAATTACTACCCTTTGGAGCCGGGAGAAGAACTTGCCCTGGAATTCCGTTAGCTATGCAGGCTGCCCTATTGACGCTAGCCAGCTTGATCCATGGATTTGATCTTTCGTCGCCCATGGACGAACAAGTTGATTTGAGTGAGAGCTCTGGACTAAGAAATCTCAAAGCCACCCCACTAGAAGTCCTTCTCAGCCCGCGCCTATACTCTTACGAGTAATTTAAGAAGGCACGGGCAGGGAAATGTAGTTGGAAATTGGTGATTAAACTAAACTCTTGCTCTACTATTTATGCAAATTGTAGCTTTCCCAGCAATTGCTTTATTATTGAATTAAATTATCATGAATGCTATACTAAAACTGAAGGGAAAGTGGCTCAGAAATTAGCGTGATGTCTAATGAGAAGAAATTCGTAACGGGGTTGACATTGATACTTCTAAATAAAAGAACACAACAGCCACACACCAATGAAAGCAGCAAAAAGCAAGAACTGGCAACAGAAGGACAAAAAATAGACAAAAGCATACTCTTTAGAATCACCAACAGCCTGCTAACAACCTATCAAAGAATGTAAGCAGCCCCAAAGCAAAACCAGAGCAACAGGTGTTGCTAGACATGAAACCAAACATCTCCAGTTGGACCATTCCAACAAGAAATGTATATTAGCTTATCCTCCTTCAAGATCAAAAATATTTAGTTCTCTTACGCCAAAAGCATAGGTTTATCATAACACGCCTAAAATAGCACTACGATGTCGATCGACTTTGTTCCTCCAAATTGATATTGGTTTTCCCACTCCTATCGTTGATATCAAATCCCTATTTCTATTTGCGTCCGCTTGTCAACATTTGAATAATCTTCTGTCGTGGTCTCCTAGCCCTAATTCCTACCGGAGAAAAGCTTCTTATCTCTAATTTCATCAGGAAAGGGAATTAGGTTATATAATCAATCCAAAAACAGAAACCAAGAGTAAAAGGCGTAGGGGTTCATCACACTGTGTGGGGGTGATTGGAGGGGGTCACAGGACCACCATGAACAAGGAATCCAACGAATAAACAAATTGATTAACATGAAATGTACAGATGAACAGGGGAGGGGAATGATCATTAAACACGTTGATTATTCGAGAAAATAATTCAAATCCAATAATAGCAAAAAGGGAATCGGGAATATGTTCTAACATGCCTTGTATATCGTGGTTTCTTCCCGCACTGTGTCGGCCGGTATGCACTTCATCACCGTCCGGTTAAACTATACTGTATTCAACATTTTTAGAGTTTGAAACGATAACTATTAATCCCTAGCTCCCGGTTTCAAGTTAGTTAATTTCCTTTTTATAGTCTTGTTCCACCGGTTTAAGATTTTTAATTATTTTAAAATATAGATAATGGAATACATTTGTCAAGATAAAAATTCGTTATTCACTTTCGGGCAAATTGCAATTTGGTTACCCAACATTTACCAACTGTTGCAATTTGATTCCCAACATTGAATTTTTAGCATTTTCATTCTCCACATTGACATTTTGTCTCAATCCAATGTAAATTTCGTTAAAAACTAACTCTCGTTAAAAATGTTTGCCACGTGCGACACAAATATTTTTAAAAGGGTAAAATAATAATAATCATAATAAAAAAATAATAATAAATAAATAATAATAATAATAATAATATAATAATAATAATATTAATAAAATAATAAAATAATAATAAAATATTAATAATAATAAAATAATAAAACAATAAAAAAATATTAATAATAAAAAAATAATAATAAAAAAATAATAATAAAATAATAATAATAATAATAATAAAAATATAATAATAAAATAATAATAAAATAATAATAATAATAATAAAAATAAATAATAATAATAATAATAATTATTATTATTATTATTTTATTATTTTATTATTTTATTATTATTTTATTATTTTATTATTATTATTATAATTATTTTATTATTATTTTATTATTTTATTATTATTATTATTATTATTATTTTATTATTTTATTATTTATTTTTATTATTATTATTATTATTATTATTATTATTATTATTTTATTATTATTATTATTTTACCCTTTTAAAAACATTTGTGTCGCTCGTGGCAAACATTTTTAACGAGAGTTAGTTTTTAACGAAATTTACATTGGATTGAGACAAAATGTCAATGTGGGGAATGAAAATGCTAAAAATTTAATGTTGGGAATCAAATTGCAACAGTTGGTAAACGTTGGGTAACCAAATTGCAATTTGCCCTTCACTTTCTCACTTTCACCTTTTTCATATTTACAATATTTACTTTTTTTTTTTTTTTGTTAAATCAAATTAATAAAATATTAAACTAGAATGCAAAGAGTAATATTTAGTATGATTCGTTATTCTGTAGATGTTGACATGTCTTTGGCATCATTTAATTGAAACAATTGAAACAAGCAATTGTGGCACAAGTTATGTGTATGCAAGAGAGTTGTTATATACTCCGTAGACAGTAAAATTGTTGATTAAATCCATAATTTTATTTATTTTGAAAATATCATTCAAAAAAATCTATATATATATTAAAAGTAAAGACGAAAGCATATAAAGGTGTCACGTGTACAAGGTTTTTGAAAATATCATTCAAAAATTGTACTCCCTCCGTCCCACTTCATTTGAGACCAAAAAAAAGGGCACAACTATTAAGGAATACTAATAAAATAAAAGAAATGTGTGGTAGAAAATGAAGAGAGAGAATGAGTGGGGTAAATAGTAGTGTTGGTTGAATAAATTGAGTGGTGAAAAATGAAGAGAGAGAATGAGTGGTGGGGTAGAGTGAATATAAAATTATAAATATTTTGCCATTTTGGGAAGTATCAATTGAAGTGGGACGGACCAAAAAGGAAATAAGTATCAATTGAAGTGGGACGGAGGGAGTATTTGTTATCTTATGATAGATAATTTTTTATCCTTTATGTCTATTTCACAGAATCTCTCTTTATGCTCGAGTCAAAGCGTGTATTTCTCATGATCTATCTTTATGTTTGAGTAAGCGTAAGCCAGCTCTCCGTTCTTCTTTATTTTTACATAAATAGTTGATGTATCGCATATGTTTGTATTATTGTTGAGAAACTGATTTATGCTATGATTGTAATGATTGTAGATATAAATTGGTATTGCATACACAGAAGTTGGTTGTGAGATGTACGTCTATTATTAACAACTTAAGAAAACGAGTTTTAAAGCAAATCGAGATTTACAATACAATTTTCGAGTAAACTTATATATACCTAATTTATCTCCTCCGAGTATTTGTGGATTTATGAACATATATTTTTATTGATTGGAGTATTACAAATGTAAAGTGTGAAAGATAAAATTCAATGATTTTTTTACATGAAGAAATGGGCAAATATTTATTTAAAAATGTACACTACATGTGTTTAACAAATTTCCCTCATTTTGTACATATGCTAGTATTCTCTTACCCGTGACACTGGCACGGTGACAGTACATAAATTAAAGAAATGATGAAATTGCATTCCTCTCATCCAAAATAAAAATTAAAAAAATATACCCAATATCATGATGATTACTTTGTTCCATAATCAACATTTGATAGAGGGTGATTTGTTTGTGTAGCTGTCGTAGAGAATATGATGAAGTCGATTATTCGGACAGTTATCCATTGAGGGTTAGTAAAAAACATTTTCTTAATCCCCATTTTACCATTATTCTTTTTTCGTAACCCCAACCCAACTCATTAATTATATAAATAAGTGATAATAATTATAATTCATAACCCATCCCCTATTCTATTTTTACCCAAGGTTCGAAACAAAAAACTTAAGTAATCATGACGAACTATTTTTTAGTTGATTTAGATACAAACATTTTTTCTAAAATCATTTTTTTTAAAGATTCTAAAATTGTTCATAAACTTAATTATATATAATAGTAATTATTATGTTAAGATACACTCTTTAAATAAATGATCCTAATAAAATAAAGGAGAAAAATAAATAAATCAAATTGGAATGCACATAAATAAATTTTAAAAAACTCAATTCAAACTTTTTTGAAAGAAATAGTATATATAAACCATGAACCTTTTTTTAAGGAGTATACTAAATAATAAAAAAAAATCATTTATTTATAATCGATTTTTCTGTTTAAAAAAAAAAAAAAAATCTTACCAAATCTTAGTGAAATCTTTAAAAAAAAAAGCGTAAGTAATCTGCAAAAAGAAATTATAGTTAAAAAGGAAAATAGGAGGGAAGTGGATAGTTATGAAAAGTTACGAACGGTTATGGGAGGTTACGGACGGTTGAAGGAGGGAGGGAGGATGTGAAAAGTTATGGAAAGTGACAGACGATTATGGGAAGTTACGAACGGTTATGGGAAGTTACAGACGGTTGAAGGAGAGAGTGAGAATTTGGGAATCTTAAAGTCTGAGGTTGTTGGGTTTCGAGGGTCCATGCGCAGCGGAATAATGCAATAACTCGAAAAACTCCAAGCCCTAGAATCCGTTCTAGATGAATAATTAAGAAATATGAAATAGAAATACCAACCTTGAATGCTTTTGTCCTTGATAAACGCGTTCCAACTCTAGATTGTTGATCTTATGAATCCTCGATGAACGATCAATGAATCACGAACGAAAGATCTTGAATAGCGAAGATCCTCTATGTGTATCCACGCGATGAACGAACCCTAGAACAATTCTAGGTGGATTGCTAGATCCCTGATTGAAACTCCTTTCAATCTATAAGGTATTATGGAATTGGTGTAGTTTTGATTTTCAATTCTCAATTGAAATCTCTCAATTGGTGTTTCTATAAACCCAATTTTCGTCACTTGGCTGCTAGGGTTGAAGAGGGATAGTATTTATACATTATAAATATTATACCCTATTAATAACCCTAATCAAAAACCGGTTTCGGCCAGACGGACATGGGCGGTCGCCCACCAAGGCATGGGCGGTCGCCCGGTTGTCCGGTGCTTTCACCCTTATTCGAAATCCCTTATGGGCGGTCGCCCACGTGGCGCGGGCGGTCGCCCGCTGCACGATCTCAAATGCACGGTTTTCGAATAATCATGAGCGGTCGCCCATAACCATTGAGCGTTCGCCCAAAGCCAACTATTGACTTGTGGGCGGTCGCCCATGGCATACTGGGCGGTCGCCCGTGAGTCCAGATTCCATAATTCTCATTTTTGACAATTCGTTCGATGCGTGTGACCCCATAGGACTATATTATGTTGGCAATGAGTTCGATCACATCGATCCTCATAAGACATGAGCGGACTCTAGCAAGCCATCATGCCTACCCAAATAATATAATATCAAGTTCGATTTTCCTACATAGAACATATCACAATCCCATTGTCACACGATGTTATATTGAACATGAGTCATGGTCCACGTCAACTCATATTGTTCAATGCTTTCTCGTTACTAAGTAAATTGATCAATCGAATGTAATTAATCACATTAATTCATTCGGACATGGCCATGTACATCATCAATCTTACTTACGAGTGGCCAAGCAAACATCTCTCTTTACGAGGGACAAATTTCCATCTTGACTTATCATTCTTCCCAACAAAAATCATATCATGCCAATAATAGCCCTTATTGTTATCCGGTTAAAGACAATGTTAAACTATATCAAACATAATATTCATCGAGTGGAAGACGATGATAATCTCAGGTCAAAGGATATCAATTATATGACTATATGAGATTTAATTATGACATTCGACCATGACATAAATCTCATAATGGGTCAAGTCCAGTACCTTGTTCTCTAACAAGTACCCATGAATCTAATGTGCATCTCCATGCATATAATCATCACATGATTATCCATTAGACTTCATACTAGTGCTTTATAAGTATTAGGGACACGATTATTAAAATAAACATGCAAACATATATAATAATCAAAGTAATAATCTCATATATAAATGAAAATGACATTACAAATAGGTCTATCTCTATAGGCCTAGGGCACTAACACCTACAGTCTCCCACTTGCACTAGGCCCAATCATTCATGTATCTTATACCCATGGACCTAACATGACCATCATGTTTAGCTTGTGGCAAGGGCTTGGTGAGAGGGTCCAAAATGTTTTCATCCGTTGGTACCTTGTATATTTTGACGTCCTCCCTTTCACAGATTTCTCTAATGAGGTGGAAACGTCTCAAAATGTGTTTGGATCGTTGATGTGACCTTGGTTCTTTTGTTTGCACAAATGACACCACAATTGTCACAACAAAGTTCCACCGGATTAGTGATACTTGGAACAATTCCAAAACACTAATGAACTTTTGATCCAAACTGCCTCTTCTAGCTACATCATATGTTGCTAAAATTAAGCCCTAGAAGTAGAATCGGCCACGATTTTCTGCTTGGAACTCTTCCAATAAAATCGCACCTCCAATAAGCATAAACACAAATCCTAATTGCGATTTAATTAACTTTGTCAGTTTGGAAGTTAGCATCCGTGTAACCTTTACAACAAGATTAACTTCCAACCTTTTCAAATACCAAGAACGTATCCTTAGTTCTTCTTAAGTACTTTAAGGATCGTCTTGACTGCCATCTAATGGTTCTCACCAGGATCATATTGGTATCGACTCATCATGCTCAAAGCATATGAGACGTCGGGTCTAGTACGAATCATGGCATACATGACAGATCCAAATGCTGGAGCATATGGAACTTCATTCATTCTCTTTTGCTCATTAGTTGTCATGGGACACTGAGTCTCGCTAAGAGTAATACCATGACCCATTGACAAGTTACTTTTCTTAGAATCATCTAAGAACCTTGTCAATGTGAGTATTTTGACTCAAACCAATTTATCCTTTTAGATCTATCTCTATAGATCTTGATACCAAGGATGTAAGCGGCTTCACCCATATCATTCATTGAGAAACCTTTCCTTGACCAATACTTGACAGTCTTAAGTGTCGGAACTTTGTTTTCAATGAGTAAGATATCATTGTCATATAACAATAGAAATAATACTATGCTCCCACTGAATTCCATGTATACACAAAGTTCATCTTCGTTCTTGATGAAGTCAAACTCTTTGACCGATTCATCAAAATGAAGATTCCAATTCCTCGAAGCTTGCTTCAACCCATCTCATGGATCTCTGCAACATGTATACTTTATTAGAATTTCTTGGATTGACAAACCTTCGGGTTGTGTACTGTACACATCCTCAAGTAGGTTTCCGTTAAGAAACGCTGTTTTGACATCCATTTGTCATATCTCATATTCACAATATGCGATAATGGCAATTGAAACTCTAATAGACTTCGGCATTGTAACGGGCAAAAAGGTTTCAACATAGTCAATACTATGAATTTTCCTAAATTCCTTTGCTACAATCCTTAGTCATGAAAGTATACACCTTCCATCCATGTCGGTTTTCTTCTTGAAAACCCATTTGTACCCTATGGTTTTTACACCTTCAGGTAGCTCAATCAAGTTTCAAGCTTGATCATCAGACATGGACTGTAATTCGGACTCCATGGTTTCTAACCATTTATCCGAATTAGGAGTGGACATCGCCTCTAGATAGTAAGTAGGATCGTCATTCTCAATGACTTCCACTTTATTACTTTCCGATATGAGAGATCAATATTTCTCGTGTTCGGATCGTAACCTATCCAATCTACGATGGACATGTGTAACTTGAACCGGTTTCACAACTCCTTGTGAACTTGGTTCCGTCTCTACTCTTGGTTCCATGTTATTTTCAGGTTCTTGAACTCTTCAAGATCAATTTTACTCCCACTAGATCCTTTATTGAGAAACTGATTCTCAAGAAACGAATCATATAGAGCAACAAACACTTTGTTCTCATTGCGGTTGTAAAACTTATATCTGAAATTAACCCTGTCAGATTTGGTGCTAACTTATAAGAGACAGGTCTCTTTACATAAGATTCGCAACCCCAAATCTTCATGAAAGACATTCTTCCATGCCACATCTCATGTGGGGACTTAGGAATCGATTTAGTAGGGACTCGATTCAGTGTAACCGCATCATTTCTAATGCATATCCTCAAAAGGAAATAGGAAAGTCATCTTGACACATCATCGAACGAACCATGTTCCACAAGGTTCAATTCCTCCCTTCAGACACACCATTCTCAGTAGTGTTCCGCATAGAGTCAACTATGAAACGATTTCACAGTTTTGAGATGATTGTCAAACCCTTGGCTCAAATATCCATTACCTCGATCTAATCGAAGTACTTTAATAGTTTTGCCAAGTTGTTTCGTACTCCATCTTGAAATGTTCGAAACATCCCAAACAATTCACCTTTGGACTTCATCGGATAGACATAGTCATATCTAGATAAGTCTTTAGTGAATGTAATGAAATACCAAAATCTTCCCCTAGCAATGCTGCTTAATGGTCCATGTACATCTCATGTACTAGGATCAATAAGTCACTAGCCCTCCCACTACTCTTAGTGTAGGGTGGTTTGGTCATTTTACCAAATAAACGAGATTCACATACCTCAAATGATTCATAATCATATGAGTCTAAATGTCCATGTTAATGGAGTTTAGATTATACGTTTCTCATTTATATGACCAAGCCGACAATGCCATGTGAACGTGTTGTTCACATCATTCGGTTTAGATTTCACACTTATATTATAGATATCTTCAATATTATTTTATATCTTAACATCAAGGATATGAAGACTATTCAATGATATATGCATTACAATAAGGCATATCATTAAATAAATATAAAGCTTCTTATTCTCAATAAGAAAATTATATTCTTCATCATCCTCATAAGAAACAAAATGATACTCCTACTCAAATTCGGAACGTAGTCACACTTGTTCAAAACAAGTACTAGTCCACAAGGTAAAGTGACTTCATAAGTCCCTACGGCTAATGCAGCAACTCTTGCTTTATTACCACGCATAGGTTTAATTCACCTTCTTTGAGTAGCTTTCTATTCTTTATTTCTTGCACATTTAAACAAATGTGGGATCTATATCCGGTATCATATACCCAAGAACAAGAAGTCGAAAAGAAAATATCTACCATATAGATACTTGAAGTAGTAGCAATCATATTGCCCTTCTTCACTTTTTAGGCCTTCCTAATTAGCCTTGCAACTTTGCTTCCAATGACAATATCATTGCAATGATAGCAAAATGCATCCTTTTGAGACACTTTGGGTTTAGCCTCTTAGGCTTTGGCAACTTTTGCCTCAGGTTTAGCAACCTTTGCTTTACCTTCTTTGCCTTCCCTTTTGAACCCCTTTCTTGTGTTAACCATTAACACACTTGCGGATTGCTCCTTTTGCATCTCATGCATTAAAAGCCTTCACCACAACATATATCTTTTGTCTAGCTTGCACTTGAAACATTTCCTTTTGTGCGTTGTGCTAGAACAAAAGCAATTTCCACGTGTTCAAGGTTCTTCTCAAGAGCCTTTAAACATGGTAGCAAGTATAAGGCAAACAACATCATATGAATCATCTCTAGGTTTCTTATGTTGCTCCTTATCTGCCCTTTGCAACATTTGCAGTGGGTTCAGCAGGAATGGATTCGTCAAGAACGTACAATTTTGCTTAAGAACACTTCTTGAGCATCTGATCAAATCAGAATAACTTGTACCGTTCTTTTTGAACTTGTCCTTCATAAGGACGAATCGCAATAATAAGGATTAATTATAGTTTAATGCTATTTCTACAACAAAATATGCAACACATATGAACACATATAAGTACCGATTTCATTTAAGAGATTAAATAACGTATTTCATAAATACTCCCACTAAATTATATAACCTTCTTATGCAAATATGCATAATATAATTTAATAGGCTAAGACCCAACTTTAATTTAATTTCAAGTCGGATATGGCACGACTGCTCAAAATTAAACTAAAAAGGTAGATAACATTTATCAATCATATCTACATATGACTCTTAGATCTTTTATGAGATTATAGACATCATATGTCACATGTTTCAATCTCATCTTATGCCTTAGGCCCAAAACTGTTTTGATAGCCTAATTGAGTTCAATCATGTTAAACGTATAGCAATCACTATTTGCTCATCTTGATCATACAAAGATAGAATTAATGTACCTCGCTATGGCGAGCCTACATAAAACTACCCGTGTACTCACAAGTGTTTAAACATGGGTGGCATAAACAAACTCAAATTACAAAGAAGGTTCAATTTTCATGTTTTATCAATAACATGCCAAGGTTGATTCATGAAAACTATATGAGCATAATTATGAACATGGAATGATGCAACACAAATTACATTTGATCAGTAATTACTAGTACGCGGCCACGTGCTCCAAGGTTATCCCACACTTCCATCGAAGTGCCTGTGGGGAAGGTCTTGATGTCCAGCCAATATACTAAGTAACACTTCACAAATATCCTAGATTAATCACATTAATCATATTAATGAAATTGACATCCCATGACCTAGATTAATCATATTAATCACATATTTCAATTTCATAATCATGGTATATCACTATATACAATTACTTCACAAGCAAAACTCATACAATTTCATATTCTAAATCATATTTATCATGAAAATTCATATAATCACATTACACAATTATCATGATTATCTAACTAAACATCATGAACGGGGCTCTGATACCACTGTTGGGTTTCGAGGGTCCATGCGCAGCGGAATAATGCAATAACTCGAAAAACCCCAAGCCCTAGAATCCGTTCTAGATGAATAATTAAGAAATATGAAATAGAAATACCAACCTTGAATGCTTTTGTCCTTGATAAACGCGTTCCAACTCCAGATTGTTGATCTTATGAATCCTCGATGAACGATCAATGAATCACGAACGAAAGATCTTGAATAGCGAAGATCCTCTATGTGTATCCACGCGATAAACGAACCCTAGAACAATTCTAGGTGGATTGCTAGATCCCTGATTGAAACTCCTTTCAATCTATAAGGTATTATGGAATTGGTGTAGTTTTGATTTTCAATTCTCAATTGAAATCTCTCAATTGGTGTTTCTATAAACCCAATTTTCGTCACTTTTTGCTAGGGTTGAAGAGGGATAGTATTTATACATTATAAATATTATACCCTATTAATAACCCTAATCAAAAACCGGTTTCAGCCCAGACGGACATGGGCGGTCGCCCACCAAGGCATGGGCGGTCGCCCAGTTGTCCAGTGCTTTCACCCTTATTCGAAATCCCTTATGGGCGGTCGCCCACATGGGCATGGGCGGTCGCCCACCTGCACAGTCTCAAATGCACAGTTTTCGAATAATCATGAGCGGTCGCCCATAACCATTGAGCGTTTGCCCAAAGCCAACTATTGACTTGTGGGCGGTCGCCCATGGCATACTTGGGCGGTCGCCCATGAGCCCAGATTCCATAATTCTCATTTTTGACAATTCGTTCGATGTGTGTGACCCCATAGGACTATATTATGTTGGCAATGAGTTCGATCACATCGATCCTCATAAGACATGAGCGGACTCTAGCAAGCCATCATGCCTACCCAAATAATATAATATCAAGTTCAATTTTCCTACATAGAACATATCACAATCCCATTGTCACACGATGTTATATTGAACATGAGTCATGGTCCACGTCAACTCATATTGTTCAATGCTTTCTCGTTACTAAGTAAATTGATCAATCGAATGTAATTAATCACATTAATTCATTCGGACATGGCCATGTACATCATCAATCTTACTTACGAGTGGCCAAGCAAACATCTCTCTTTACGAGGGACAAATTTCCATCTTGACTTATCATTCTTCCCAACAAAAATCATATCATGCCAATAATAGCCCTTATTGTTATCCGGTTAAAGACAACGTTAAACTATATCAAACATAATATTCATCGAGTGGAAGACGATGATAATCTCAGGTCAAAGGATATCAATGATATGACTATATGAGATTTAATTATGACATTCGACCATGACATAAATCTCATAATGGGTCAAGTCCAGTACCTTGTTCTCTAACAAGTACCCATGAATCTAATGTGCATCTCCATGCATATAATCATCACATGATTATCCATTAGACTTCATACTAGTGCTTCATAAGTATTAGGGACACGATTATTAAAATAAACATGCAAACATATATAATAATCAAAGTAATAATCTCATATATAAATGAAAATGACATTACAAATAGGTCTATCTCTATAGGCCTAGGGCACTAACACCTACAGAGGTTCCACCTTAAAACCAATTGGTGTAAGGGGAGTGGCCCAGGATCTTTATATATTATACGCAAAGTTTATCAATTCTCAATGTGGGATAATATCTCTAACACGCCCCCTCACGTGTAGCGGGCTTTGCCAAAGCTTACAACGTGGACTTATCAATCGAGTGGCGCGAGTAACATCGTGGGCCGTTGGGCCTGCACGTGTAATGGACCTGCTCTAATACCATCTTAAAGTCTGAGGTTGTTAGAGATATTATCTCACATTGGGAATTGACAAACCTTGCCTATAATATATAAAGATCCTGGGTCACTCCCCTTAACACCAATTGGTTTTAAGGGGAGTGACCCAGGATCTTTATATATTATAGGTAAGGTTTGTCAATTCCCAATGTGAGATAATATCTCTAACAGGGAAGTTACGGACAGTTATGGAAAGTTACGAACGGATGAAGGAGAGAGGGAGGATTAAGAAAGTTATGAAAAGTTACGGACGGTTATGAAAAGTTACGGACGGTTGAAGTAGGGAGGGAGGGTTTGGGAAGTTACGGATGGTTATGGGAAGTTACGGACGGTTGAAGGAGGGAGGGAGGATGTGGAAAGTTATGGAAAGTTACGGACGGTTATGGAAAGTTACAGACGGTTGAAGGAGAGAGGGCGGATTTGGAAAGTTATGGAAAGTTACGGACGATTATGGGATAAGTTATGAAAATTTACGGATGGTTATGGGAAGTTACAGACGGTTAAAGGATGGAGGGAGGATTTGGGAAGTTAAGGGAAGTTACGGAAGGTTATGGAAAGTTACGGACGGATGAAGGAGGAGGGAGGATTAGGAAAGTTACGGGAAGTTACGGACGGTCATAGGAAGTTACGGACGGTTGAAGTAGGGAGTGGGGATTTGGAAAGTTACGGACGGTTATGAAAAGTTACGAACGGTTGAAGGAGGGAGGGAGGATTTGGGAGGTTATGGAAAGTTATGGACGGTTATGAAAAGTTACGGACGGTTGAAGGAAGGAGGGAGGATTTTGGCCGTCGGATCAATTTTCTAACTTTCAATCTGAACCACCACTTATGTGGTAGATAAGAGGCGGTTATATGACCTTGTATTGTATTATAGATTTAAAGCCGATTCAGTTGTACCGTACATGAGGACAAATTTCCCAATTTGTATGTTTATGATCTTTAATCTTTAGTTTTTATTTTTTGTTTTTGAGGAATGATTACTAGATAATTATTTTAATTTGATTTTGGATTTAATAATTCACAAAATTTTATATTAGTTGTGTACGGTGAAACGGTAGGTGAAAGTGTTTATTATATTTTCAATATGAGGATTGATTACATAATAAATAATACTCCCTCCGTCCCAATAAGTGCTTCACCCTTTTGGGTGGGCACGCAAATTATGGAAATGAGAGGGAAAAAAAAATGTTGTGAGTGTAATTTGAAAATAGGAGAGAGAATTAGTGGAGGGAATAGTAAATTATAATGGTGTTGTGAGTATTAAAATAATGTAGGAGAGAGAATGAGTGAAGAAAATAGTAAAGATTTTTTGTCAAAAAAAGAAAAGTGAAGCTTCTAACGGGACACCCTTTTGGGTAATTAGTGAAGCTTTTATTGGGACGGAGGGAGTATATGATATCAAAAGTTCTAAAGCTATTGAAATAACTAAACAAAAAGAAAAAGAAAGAAGAACCAACTCATTCCCGACATTTTCACTTATATATATCATTATTTATGAATCGACACTATTACTTATTAATTTATCCTTTTTTTTTGTTGCTATTGCAGTATAACAAATATTTGAATGCATTTGTTCACATGTATTAAGAAAAAGTGCTAAAATAATTTTATTGAATTTAAAAGCAAATATAGTAAATTAAAGGTACTTTACAAATTGAGATCAAATTATTACATATGAGATATTATACTTCAGGGTTATTCTTTGAACTAAATAGATGTTTTCAAAAAGTATAATTAAGTATTTCAAAAAAAGTATAATAATTAAAAAATGATCAGAAATAAAAAGGTTAAATTCATTTCTTTCTATAAACTTAGTGAAAGATAAAATCAAGTATTAAATTCAAATTATAAAAACTTAATAAAAGGTAAAAATAAGTTAAGAACAAGTGGCTTAAATAAAATCTTGAATTTAAATATACAACTACAATAAATTAAAATTATTTTATAATATTATAATAGTAATTATTTCATATTACTTTGTACCATTTATTTACTAATTATACATAAAATTAGAAATAAATTGCCAAAAAACATTTCATGCATTAGGGGTGTGCAAACCCGCTCATCGGCCCGCACGGCCCGCAAGGCCAGCGCCCGCAATATTTTCAACCCTGTTGGGCTTGACAGCTTGAAGGCCCGCGGGCTCGGACTGAGATCAGACTCTTATTGTTCTACAGCCCGTTAGGGCCTTGCCCGACCCGTCTCTTTCAAAACTACGTCGTTTTGTAATTTATATATATTACCTTGAACAACTGCTTATGAGGAGAAATCACCGTTCCTCTTCTGTAACAACATATAAAAGCATAAAAGCACACCTTAAGGAGCACAAATCATGTCTGATTTGGCTAAGTTGCATCATTCTTAAAATTCACAGAAAACTAAGAAAAATATGTATAAGAATATTAAGAAGCTAGAATAGCAATTACTATTAGCTTAAAATATAACTAATTCATGAGAACTTATAATTAAACAAGAAACAGATACAGATTAGATTTGAAGGGAAGCAAGTTGCAAGCTCACTGGCCAAGAAACATGTAAGGAAGGATTATTATGTTGGGTCAGCTAGTAACCATTCTCTGTTTTGTCATCAGAGAGCTGCACTTCTACCAAAGGTGTAAGCTAAAAATTATTAGGTATAAAATTTTTAAAATACAACATCTAATTTGTAAGCCCGTCAAGCCCGAGCCAGCTCAATGCCTGTTTAAAGCCCGCAAAAGTACGTTAATTTGAGCCCGCATGAAGGTCGTTATGTTGGGCTCTTGAAATTGAAGCCCACAACTAAATGGGTCCAAGCCGAACTTTGCCAAAGCCCTCGGGCTTTAGGTCGTGCACACCCCTACCAGCTACCATGCATCTATAATAAACCATAGTATATTACACCACCGCACTCTCCATTTCCTCAAAACCCTCAATTCCTATTTTGTTCCCCAAAATTCAGCCTCCATTTCCCCCTCTTTCCCTCCAAATTTAAAATCAGCTATTGCAAACCAAAGATTAAAATGCAAAATTGCCGGAGGAGACAACAATGACGGGATGGATCGAGTTTCACACGCTAATCCCTTATCTCTTTCTCCATAATTTCCTTTGAAACATTGCCGGAAAAATGCAAATTCCAGTCACACCCTGTCGGAAAAATTGTAAAATTCAGCTGAGTTTGCTCAAAATTTTAGACAAAAAACAGCCACATCCAGCTAAAATTTACAAATTTTTTCAGCCGAGTGTGATGGAAATTTACTATTTTTTCGGCAATGTTTCAGTCGATCGTGTGTGGCCGAGATTTTTTACGGGTTTGGTCGACGATGGCTGATCGACACATATAAACTCGGATAACAGTGGCGGAATCTGATGAGCCCGGACCAGCTAGACCGGGCCCAAGCTCGGTCTAGTCCAAAGGCCCAGTATGATGTGGCATACCTTAGACTGCCAGAGTCAAGACCGCGGACAGATAGACCCTCAAGATCAAGACCGCGTTCCTCTCGTACCATCCCAGTCAAGACCGAAGGGATCCAGACCGTTAGCCAGGTGACCGCGAGAGTTGTGACCGTCCCATCCGTGCCCGCGTTCAATATCATTGACCGCGCCCAAGATGTTGACTGCGGTATCATACCAGACTCCCGATTATCTCACCAGACTCCCGGTTGTTACCAAAGCTTATTGAGCAAGTTTACTTACTGGCTCTGACAGTACAGTAACCGGCTCACTCCCATCACATTGAATGCGGCTCAGTCAGGCGCCTACTATCGCCATTAATGCACCACGCCAACTCTCCCAAATAGACGGCTCCTGTGCCTATCAGCGACATCTCCTCTGACAGTGAATCTTCCTTTGCTGACAGAGCCAATCCGATGCGGACATGTGTAACTGGTCAAAGACTAAGATGCCCTTTAGGGCTGACCTCATGGCTCACATCAACAAGCAGCTCACCATCACCTATAAATAGAAGATCTTTGTCCCCTTAGACAAGGTAAGTGCAAAATTGACATTGTAAGTCATTGTCTAAACCCTAAACACATACACACACACTTAAGACATTCCAAGTCTTATTCTCAAGTTATCATATCTCATTTATATTTTACTCTCACACCCGAGGACCTGATTTGGATTAACATCCGACTTTGACCTTAACGGTGCTCATTGCTGTGTTGTGATTCTAGGTACCACTCCATTTAAATATCCTACCAGATATCCTACCAACCATTCCGATCCCAAAAGCCTTGGCGTCATCAGTGGTTCCATTGCCGGGAAACTAATCATAATTTTCTCATAAATTTGTGTCTGTCGAAACAAACAGCGTGTTCTAAACACTTACCTTCAACAGGCCATTCTTTTTCAGCCTTTTTTCAACAAAATGTCTAAAACCCTTGGAAACGCATGTTATCTTATGATAGAAGATGACCAAGCTTCTCCCTCACAAGTCAACCCTACGAGGCCAAGCACCTCAGCCTTCAACAGGTTGGGGGGCCATTCTCAAAGCATGAATAGTCTCAACCCTGCTCAAAGGGATTTGAAGAAACTTGTGGAGGAGGCTAGGAGAGAAAAAGTTTTGGCCTTCCAAGCTCCTTGTCCAAAAACCCCCCAACACTCCTAAAACTCCTATCACTTCTCCAAACACTCCTATTACCCCGGAGTTGATCCTCAAGAGAACCGAAGCTCTGGCCGCAAGGTCTAAACTTGTCGTTGAGGCCATGGCCATAAATGATGCCCAATTAGAGATAGTAGAGCTAGAAGCAAACAGTGGAGTTCCCCTCCCACAAGGGTCCCAAAGGTTCTCCCAACAAGTCCCCGCTAACTCGCTTTCTAGTCAAGCTAGGGGGACAAAACGGGATGAGCCAACCCTCAAACTCGGTCAGGCGGACCTGGGGGGGATTGTGGAGATAGAGGACGATGAAGAGAGAGGGGAAGAGGCTTAATCCAACCACCGTGCGAAATCCAAAGCCAGATCCATGGCTTACGCCAAGGGGAAGGTCGTGATTCCACGTGCTAAAAAATCCAAGATGGATGACAAAAGCCCGGAGTTTGTCAAATTCATGCAGCAAATGTGGGAGACCCACCAGCAAACTGCCCAGAAGTGTGGCCGCACTATGGACGCTTTTGCTGACAAGATTGCCCGGGCACCCATACAAAAAGGGAAACCCCCCAGATAGAAACGTATGATGGCTCAAAAAATGCCAAGAGCCATATGGGGCTGTTTGAAGGGCAGATGGCCCTATTTTCTTCTGATGAGTCAGTAATGTGCAAGGATTTGGCCGCAACATTCAGGGGCAAAGCATTATCTTGAATGCTGGCCCTTAAACCCAAGTCCATCAGAACCTATAACCAGTTCAGGCACCTCTTCCTGAATGCATTTGCTGGGGCAGGCGAGCCAGCCCGACCTAAGACAGACTTGGTCCGAGTCAAGCAATCAGCCACGGAGACCACGAAAAGCTACACCACTCGGTTCAAAAAAATGAGTGAGCAGATAGTAGACCAATCCGCGGGTGACATTCGAATTTGTTTTGAGGGCGGTCTCTCCTCCAGCTTCTTAAAAATGAACTTTGCCTCCAACCGGCCTAAGAGCATGGAGGAGATGTACGAGCGAGCATCTGCTATTGCCTCGGCCGAAGAGCCAAATGAGGCCGCTCCCCGCGGACCAGCAAAAGAGAGAATTGCTCAAGTCCAGGACACGGGTCAGGGATCTGGCCGCGGAAATAACCAAGGAAAAAACTGTAGCCGCGGTACAGATAAGCTCCGGAAGATAACGGACGAGACAGTTTTCACTCCCCTCAATGATTCGCGGGCAGCCATTCTGAAAACAATGGAACTTACAGCTCCTCCACCAATGGGCAGAAAGCCAAATGAGAGGAGTAGGGCAAAATTCTGTGAATATCATAGTGACCACGGTCACAACACAGAAGATTGCTTCCAGCTGAAACAGATTATTCAGCAAAAAATCAACAATGGGGAGTTGACAAAGTAGATTCAGGGCACGAAACCCAGCGGGCACAAAACGTGCGTGGCCCCGACAGAAAGGAGAGAGAGAACAACGATGATGATGAGTTAGGACCTTGGAAAAGAAGCTCCATCCAACAAACAGCTCTGCCTCCAGATTAGGACCTTGGAGAAAGTCTTCTTGATCCCCCCCATGGCTATGGGAGAAGAGCAAGAAATTGTGTTCAAAGGAGTGAACTTGCCTCCACCCTTTTTCATTCTACTCAACCCCTCACCATTCGCATGAAAATTGCCCGAGCTAACATCGGCCGAGTTTTGATTGATACAGGTGCGACCAGAGACATACTTTACTACCATACTTTGGTAGGGATGAGGAGGACCGAGGCCAACCTGACTCCTTATGCCGGTATGCTCGAGGGGTTTACTAATCATGCCGTCAGGGTGAAGGGGACGATAGAGTTCGAAGTAACTATTCGGCAGCCACCCCTGCAGAAAATAGCAAAAATCACTTTCATGGTGGTTGATCTTCCCTCCCAATACAATGCCATACTAAGCGTGACCGCACAGGCCGCATTGGGAATAGTTGCTTCGGTTCCCCATCAGCGCATCAAATTCAACACTCCAGGCGGGGTTGCAACAATCAAAAACCAGCCCGAGAGATTCCTCTGGACACTAAAGGAGAAGAGGAAGGCAGAAAAAGGCCAGACTTCCTGCCCGCAGATCAAGGATGAGGAAAAACAAAGCAAGGGCAAAGGCAAAGAGATTAGCCCAGTGCCCACGCTAATTGGCATGCTTTCCTTCCATTCCACCAAAGTAGAGCTCAAGATGAGCTGGAAAGCTAAGAAGTTGGCCCCCATTGAAGGGGGGTATATTGATCGAGGAATCCTGGGAGAGATAGACAGAGAGGTGATATACTTCATCGTCGCACTGACCAAGGCAAGGGCCAACCGCCAGAAATTGAAATTGACTCCCTCCATAACCTTGAAGTCATCGACCTCAGGCATAACGATGAGCTCGAGGAAGTGGTAATCAATTTCCACTACCCCGAGCAAACAGTTAAGGTCGGGCTGGAAATTCACCCGGGGGAGAGGAGGATCTTGATAGAATTCCTCCGAAAAACAGTGATGTGTTCGCATGGAGGGTGGAGGACATGCAGGAAATTAGCGAGGACGTGATCCTCCATAAAATAAATAGCGATCAAGGAAGAGGTTGAAAAGCTGCTTAAGGCGGGGATAATCAAAGAAATATCTTATCCTAAGTGGCTAACAAGCGTAGTCATGGTAAAAAAGGCCAATGACAAATGGAGGATGTGCATTGATTTCACTGATCTCAATAAAGCATGCCCTAAAGTTTGCTTCCCTCTTCCTCGCATTGACCGTTTGGTAGATTCAATAGCCGGACACAGAGTCCTAAGCTTCATTGATCCATATTCTGACTATCACCAAATCAAAATGGCTCCCGAAGACGTCTCCTCAGTAGCTTTCATCGCTGCGGGCAAGACGTACCGCTACACAATGATGCCCTTTGGGCTGAAAAATGTAGGAGCCACCTACCAACGGATGGTTAATATTGTCTTTAAAGACCAATTGGACAAAAACCTTGAGGCCTACGTTAATGACATGGTCATAAAGACAAGAGATAACTCCTATGAGCTCGACGTGGAGGAAACTTTCTCTAACTTGCATCACAACAACATGAAATTAAACCCCCTAAAATGTGCATTTGGGGTCAAAGTGGGCAAGTTTCTCGGATTCATGGTCAACCAGCGAGGAATTGAAGCTAATCCTGAAAAAATCCAAGCGCTGTTGGACATGAAACCTCCTGCATGCGTAAAAGATGGGCAAAAACTAAATGGGCGCATCACCCCATTAGGCCGCTTCATCTCGCGGTCTGCAGAGAGATGCCTCCCCTTCTTCAAAACTCTTAAAGGGGGGAAGAAAGCTGACGAGTTTGCGTGGAGCGATGACTGCGGTCAGGCTTTTGAAGAGTTAAAAAGATACCTCGGGCAGCCCCCTCTACTCAGAAGCCCGGTACCCGAGGAAGAGCTTTTTCTATTTTTAGCAGTTACTAATCTGGCAGTAGCTGTTGTTCTTGTAAGGGGGGAAAATAACTCCCAAAAACCAGTTTATTATGTATCTAAGGCGCTGTCCGCCGTAGAAAGGCGTTATCTTAATATAGAAAAATTAGCTTACGCCTTGCTTGTATCTGCTCGAAAATTAAGAGCTTACTTTTCTGTACATCCTATAACTGTACTCACTGAGGCCCCACATAGAAAGGTTTTACATAAACCAGAGTCCTCGGGGAGGATGCTAGCTTGGTATATAGAGCTCACTGAGTTCCAGATCACCTAATCCCCGAGAAGGACAATCAAAGCGCAAGCCTTAGCTGATTTTGTAGCAGAAACATCATTTAAGCTAGCGGACAGCGACCTGGGAAAGAGAAAGCGAACAGAGTCACAAGAGGCCCAAGATAGCTCACAAGCAGAAATTATACAGGCCAAAGAGCGTCTAGACGAAGTTTGGACTTTATTCGTGGATGGATCTGCGAGCAAGTTAATGAGTGGAGCAGGAATACTCTTGATCGCGCCCTGCGGGGAGAAATTCAAAAGAGCCTTGAGGTTCAAGTTCGAAGCATCGAACAAGCAGGCTGAGTATGAAGCGATTATAGCAGGCATGGAATTGGCCAGAGACTTGGGAGTTCAAAATATTGAGATAAATAGTGACTCTCAGCTCATAGTAAACCAAATAAAGGGGGAGTATGACACGATCAACCCAGTGCTAGCCAAGTACTGCGGTCTAGCCAAAACCCTTCTCAAAAACTTCATATACTATGAGCTGAACCAAGTAAGGAGAGAGGACAACACAGAAGCTGACCTCCTCTCCAGAATAACCGATCAAGAAGTCATAGACTTAGATGCGGACTGCCAGATAGAGTTCACAGAAGGACCTGCTATAGATCGGATTTAGATAAACAATATTGAGGATCAGGAAAGGGATTGGGTAGATGAAATCAAGGATTACATCGAGAAGGAAACCCTCCCTGAGGATCAAGCAAAGGCTAGAATAATCAAAAAGGTGTACGCGAAATACATAATCCTAGACGGAGTATTATTTCGGCGATCATTCACCAAACCTTTGCTGAGATGCATCAAAACTCATATGCTCACCAATTTACTCTATGAGGTCCATGAAGGAGTTTGTGGAGGACATCCTGGTGCTCGCACTCTCTCAGACAAAATTAAAGTCCAAGGATTTTATTGGCCGACGATGAGGAGAGATGCAGAAGAGTACGTAAGAAATTGTGACAAATGCCAGGGATTTGCGGACATCCCTAGACTACCATCAACAGAGCAGACTTTGGTTATACCATCGTGGCCGTTTGATACGTGGGGGATTGATCTCATAGGACAGTTCCCAACTGCCCGAGGAAGTATTAAATACGTTGTAGTAGCCGTGGATTATTTTACAAAGTGGACATAAGCAAAGGATTTAGCCACCATCTCCGAGGAGAATGTTATCAATTTTGTCCACGATCACATCTGGTGCAGATTTGGGGTTCCAAGAGCAATAGTCTCGGACAATGGCACTTAGTTCGCTGCAAAATTTACAGCTGAATGTGAGAGAATGAAAGTACAACATCGCCAGTCCGCAGTAGCTTATCCCCAAGGGAACGACCAAGCTGAGGTCGCGAACAAGTTAGTCCTGTCCGCCCTAAAGAAAAATTTGGAAGGACGAGGAGGACGATGGCTGGACGAGCTCCAGACCGCGTTATGGGTTTTTCGCACTACAATCAAAAACTCAACAGGAGAAACCCCTTTTTCACTCACATATGGATCAGAGGCAATTGCACCAGTAGAAGTAGCCTTGCCGTCTTACAAAGCCACTTACTTCGATGAGTCTCAAAATGAGGCAAACAGAAGGTATGACTTGGACAATCTCGAAGAAAAGAGAATGCGGGCAAACGCAAAAATTGTGAACTACAAGCAAAAAGTCAAAAAGCATCACGATAAAAGAGTGGATAAGAGAAGTTTCTCAGTTGGGGATTGGGTTCTAAGAAACGTTAAAGTGCAAGGAACCCAAACTGGTTTCCACAAACTCTCCCCGAAATGGGAAGGTCCATACGAGGTTACCCAAATAATCAAAGAGGGTACCTATAGATTGCTGACAAAGGAAGGAAAAGACCTTAAAAACGCTTGGAATAGCGATCACCTTAGAAAGTATTACTTTTAAAAATCTTTGTATTATGTAAGGTTGATAGAGGCAATAAATGTATGATTATCAAGGCAGTTTTTACACAATAAACTATTGAAGAAACTGTTGTAGCAATACTCCCACCAGCTTAAATAGCAAAAGTGGCTGCCCGCAAAAAAAAGTGATGCAAGAGCGAATGCCAGCAGGTTCAAGGGCCAATATAGACGTCCCTACCTACTGATGCTCAAAGATCCTTTAAGATCGCACGCCTATATGTGTACAAAGGCTATCAAGCCCGTATATGCGGACACGACTCCCAGTCTTGTTCGCATGGACCACCAATAAGTGGATATAGATGCAAGAGGGGACAAAGGCGAGTACCCGTACCCACTAAATGCGCGTAGGCCTTAGTTGGCTGTTGACCGCACGCCTGTATGTACAAAGGCCAACGCATGAGCCCGTTACATGATCGCCACAAGACTCCAAAGAGTCAAATTGAATGAACCACCAGTAAGTGGATATAGATGTCGGTAGGTTAAAGGGTCAGTATGCCCCTACCTACTGTTGCGTGGACTATAGCCTCACGACCATAATCTGCTTGCCCAATGAAAGAAGCTTGCCTTGGCTCTTTTAAAATTATGCCACGGATTTGAAAAATCTAAATAAGCGTAAGTGGAAGGGAGTGATCAAAGAAGTTTTAAAAGCCAAATAGACAAAATAGGGGTCAAGACCTTTAAACTGTCCAAGGCCATAATAAACGCGATCATAGAGAAAAAGGGCTGACTCTCACAAAAAACTCAAGCAGTTTTGAATAAAGAGTTACAACTCATAAACGCGATCAGAAGGCCTACCATACCCATAACCACGACATTGAGTCAAAAATAGTTATTCCAAGTCAAAAAGCTGAAAAAAGAAAAAGCAAGAGTACAAGCTTAGCTAAAGCATTGATATAAGGTATCAAAAGTATTCATACATTGCCAAAGCTTGAAACAGTTCAAAAAGACAAAGAGTAATTTAAAAATACTTCTCATTAATAGAAAAAATGATTTACAAAATCCTACAATCTATTACAAAAGAGAAAGAAAAAAATCCTAAGCTAAAGGCTGGGAAGAGTCAGGAGCGTTCTCCTTAGCAGCTTCAGAAGTAGGAGTTGGAGAAGGCAGACTCTCAGCTGATCCAGCAGCAGGGACAGTTGTTATAGGATCAATTGGAGCTGGGGCAGTTGAAGTTTCAGTGGGAGCTTAAGCTGAGGATGACCGCGGTTGAAATAAGTCACTAACTGCAGGCCCATCGGGAAACAGGCGAGCAACAACTCCTTCAATTGATAAACCTTCCGTTCCAAACCTCATCCGGTCCAATTGATTCCGGAGGCTTGGAACGATAACCGCGGCCACAGGAGGCAAGGAAGAGACCACTGCGAGCTCCAAGTTGGCTATTTCATCCTCAGCAGAGGGACTAATGCGTGCCCGGGCAGGTAAAGAGAATCTGTGGAGATCAAAGAGCCTATTATGGCCAATTGCTCCACAGAGAACTTGCCCGTAGCAGCAAAGTTCCTTAGCTGTGTCATACATCCAAGCTTGTACTGGATGGTAACCTCATCTAGGATCATCTCCTTGCACTCCTCAGAGTTTTTATACTCCTCCACTGCTTCCTTGCGAGCATCCGCCAAGATAGAATCCTTCTCCAGCTGATACAGCCTCAGAGGAAGTTGTTCATCGGACAGCTTGTCCACAGCAGCCTCCAAGTCTGAAACTGTCTTCTTGGCGGCCTCCAGCTTGACCGCCAACTCTTCATTCCTCTTCTCAAGGGCATCCTTCTGCCCGCGGAGCTCATCCCACTTCCCCTTGGCCTTATCCAAATCTTTATTGGCATCTTCTAGCCGAGAAAGGATATCCCTCAGATCTCCCTCCTTCTCAGATAGAGAGGCTGTCAAGGTCTTCACTTTATCATCAACCTTGGCCAAATCCTTAGACTTTTCAGCATAAGCCTTGGCCTGATCAGACAAGATGACGGCCTGCTCATCGTTGATCTCCCTCATCCTCATGGACTTATTGGCCATCTGTGAGCAGATAAGTAAAACAGTTAGCAGTTTGCTATCAGGGGAAGTAGTGGTTCAGCATCAGAAAGATGTTTACCTCAATAGCCATTAAGCCCATATCTCCGAACAAGGAGGCGAAGTTCATCTTGGATACCATGACCCCGTAGAAATTCGGGGCATAGAGCCTAGTCAATGCTCCCTGCCCAATCACGGAGTTGTAGCCCCCATGAAAATAGGGATCCACCCCTTTGACCTCGGGCACCTTCCCGAGCTTATCACTTAGGCCCCAGGCCGGTTCGCGTACTTCATTGTGAAGCACTGGGTTGGATATCGAGCAGATAGTCCTCCCTCTACCCGAGGGGGAAGGAGCTGAGCCAGAGACAACGGAGGCTTGGGCATGTGCGCTATCACCCTTATGAGTTTTTTGCGGTCTCCCCTTGCCTGCAGCATCGGCCTCGGAGGCAGACCTCTTACGGGATTCATCAATGTGCCCGGTGGAGATGGTGCGATCAACCACGCAGTCAACATGACTAGAGCCACGGGCAGATGAGGGTGGAGGTCCCTTGGGGGGAGGAGGTAGAGGCAGATCCTTTGTGCGAGGAATCCCCTTGGTCGCGGACACAGGGGCGCCGAACACCTTGTCAACGATGGGCGAAGTTACACCCTTTAGTGAGATTTTTCCCAGGGCAGCCTGCCTGGCTGCCGCTTCCTTCTCTTCTTGAGCTAGTTTCCTAGCCTTTATTTGGGTGGGGTTAAGTTTGCCCATCTCCGAGATATTCAGCTGGATCTACTCTAAAAGAAAAAAGAGTTGACTAGACCACAGTTCATAAAATCAGAAGCAATTAAGAGCAGTTCATCAGAGACAGAATAGAGACCGATCCACTCCGGAGGTTCACAGTCCGCGCCCATCATGCATGTTTTGCAACCGGCCTCAAAATCGTAAAATTCGTGAACCCTCCAGTCGTGATCACGAAGCTGGGGCCCAATGGCTACCCTAGGGCCTAAGGGCAACCTTCCCTCTGGAGGGCCACCCCGGTAAAGATCAGCAGCGGCACATTATTTATGATCGCGCTCACGTCAAAAACCGGTTGCTCCTTCTCGGTCACGAACGTGGTCAAGTAGCGGGCTAGAGCAATCTGGAGATCCTCGGAGAGAGCAGGGTTAGGATAAGAAGTAGCAGCAATCCTAACAGGAACAGGGCTGAAAGGTTTAGAAAAGGACAACCCAAACCTAGACTCTATGACCAAGATGTTCCTCTGGTTCCATTGGCCAAAATTATTTGTTGGGGCAGAAAAGGTGCGGACAGAATTGTTTTTCGCCTTCAGACCAAGGTTACCATTGGTTATCTAATTCTGATAAAAGGCATACAGCCCGGAAAGGGTGGGTTCAAAACCAAAAATCCTGCAGTTAGCTTTAAAGGAAACTAAGGCTCTAATGGTATTTGGGGTCAGGTTCATAGGGAGACAATGGTTGAAATTGAGAAATCTGTTGATAAAAGGATCAAGAGGAAGCCTCAGTCCATTCTCGAACTGGACCCCATAGAAGATACATGCTCTATTGTCCTCACGAACATCTGTCATCGTCTTCGGCCTCAGTTTAGTTTTCCCCTTTATCTCCACTTCCTGGAGGCCGCGGGCACGAAATTGTTTAGGATCAACATCATAGGTGGTGTATATTTCTGACTCCCAGTCAGTAGGGCCCGCCTCCTTGGCTTTCCTCTTCTTGCCACGACCAGGATTTGAGGCCTCAACATGACCTTTTCCGCGGGCAGCGACATCCTCCTCGGGATCCTCCTCGAAGGCATCAATGATCTCTATTGCCTTCTTGGACGTGCCCGCTGACATGCAGTCTGCCTCCTCGCGGTTGTCTAACACAGTCTCCGCGCTCAAAGAGCCAAAGAGACAAGTTGTTGACCCACTGGAGGCCTCCACCTCAGCTCCTTCCACATCCATATCATCACCGTCCTCACTACTACCCAGGTCCACTACGGGCACATCAGGGGCCTCGGTCTGACGTTCGGGGAAAACGGCAATAAGAGGTTCCACATCTAAGGGAGTACTCCAATCCTCTGCAGCCAGGCAGGAATCCTTGTTCATTTGGTTGAGGTCCATTAGGGCAACTTTCTCCCAATCGGTTATCACTCTAGGGTTGTCAATCGCTCTCCTCACCAGTTCGACGGCGTTCAAAGCCGAATCTCTCTCTCGAGAAAACCTGCACAGAACCCCCATCGTAAAATTTCTCAATCTATTGGTATCCCCCAACACCACTACATCACCGTTCACAATCAATTTCTTCTCGACCTCCCACAATCGGGGGGTGGAACAAAAGGCCCCGATTGGTATTTCTCACAGAAACACTGGAAACACTCCAATGACAGCCTGATCCACCCAAAGGCCACCTTCCTATATATACCCCCTGACTGTTTACAAACAACGAAGGTATTTGGAGTGGTTCCATCTCCTAGTTCTACCGGACGGACTGGACCAAATTGATGGGTCGTCATCAAATCCAGAAAAGACAGAAATAGAGATAGAAAAAGAGTTTAAAACACAAAATTATTTACAGAAACAGATTCGAAGGAAGAAAACGCTAAGGATGACACAATTTCTCTCTCTCTCTCTCTGAGCAATTTGAAGGCGTGAAGGTGATAAAAGGGTTTGAGGGTTGAAGGGTTTGGTATTTATAGGCCTACCAATACGGGTTAACCCGTATTAATTAGCC
The DNA here is from genome assembly GCA_022495995.1 of Adenophora triphylla var. japonica. Taxonomy (NCBI): domain Eukaryota; kingdom Viridiplantae; phylum Streptophyta; class Magnoliopsida; order Asterales; family Campanulaceae; genus Adenophora; species Adenophora triphylla. The sequence goes on along the minus strand of JAFEMH010004042.1, from coordinate 97,193 downwards.
CACAAACCATTCCCCTCGAACCATGAATCGGCGCCAAATGTTTGAAAATTCGAAAATTCGTCAGTTGGCATTTATGGCGCCTCTTGGATGATTGACACGTACCCTCCGTACCCGTCACGCGCTGTCGCTTCGTCTGCCAAGGGGCCCACCAGCTTAATCGAGAAGCAAAGCAATAAATCTTCTACAAGCTTCCTCACGTGTCTCTCACATGTGCCAATTTGCACGGGAGGCAGAGCAAAACCAGCGGAAAAATGCTAACACTGGTGTCTGCCTAAGGCGTAATCTAAAAATACCGAGCTTAGCAAGTAGCTCCTCACTCAGACAATAAATAATCACTCACTTGTAGGTAGGGGCCATTGATGAGCCCGGACCAGCTAGACCGGGCCCAAGCTCGATCTGGTCCAAAGGCCCAGTATGATGTGGCATACCTTAGATCGCCAGAGTCAAGATCACGGACAAATAGACCCTCAAGGTGAAGACCGCGTTCCTCTCATACCATCCCAGTCAAGACGGAAGGGATCCAGACCGTTAGCCAGGTGACCGCGGGAGTTGTGACCGTCCCATCCATGCCCGCGTTCAATATCATTGACCGCACCCAATATGTTGACTGTGGTCTCATACCAGACTCCCGGTTATCTCATCAGACTCTCGGTTGTTACCAAAGCTTATTGAGCAAGTTTACTTACTGGCTCTGACAGTACAGTAACCGGCTCACTCCCATCGCATTGAATGCGGCTAAGTTAGACACCTACTATCGCTATTAATGCGCCACGCCAACTCTCCCAAATACACAGCTCTCTTCCCTATCAGCGACATCCCCTCTGATAGTGAATCTTCCTTTACTGACAGAGCCAATTCGATGCGGACACGTGTATCTGGTCAAAGACTAAGATGCCTTTTATGGCTGACCTCATGACTTACATCAAAAAACAGCTCACCATCACCTATAAATAGAAGACATTTGTCCCCTTGGACAAGGTAAGTGCAAAATTGACATTGTAAGTCATTGTCTAAACCCTAAACACATACACACACACTCAAGACATTTCAAGTCTTATTCTCAGGTTATTATATCTCATTGATATCTGACTCTCACACCCGAGGGCCTGAGTTGGATTAATATCCGACTTTGACCTTAATAGTGCTCATTGATCTGTTGGGATTCTAGGTACCACTCCATTTAAATATCCTGCCAGATATCCTACCAACCATTTCGACCCCAAAAGCCTTTGGCATCATCGTGATCTGAGATAAGTCAATGGCGAGATTTTGGGATGAGGAATGGAGACTCAAGTGTTGTTCAGAGCATAATATTCAGTATTGGGTAGGCCTGGTTTTGTTACATAATATTAACTTAAAGTATAGCACTCTAGTAGGGAGTAAAAGGGTAGTTGGTATCACCGGAGCAATTAGACCCTGAAGATAAATAAGCATTTCTGTGTTCAATAGCAAATAATCTCTGCTCCATAATCTTGATGAGCTGGGTAGATGAATGGGGAAGTAATTCTGCAGCTATCAAAACCGAATGGGTGAGTGAGTTTTACTTTTGTGCCTTAAATATGATGTCCAAAGGTAAAAAGGGTAAAAATAAGGGTTCGGGTTAAATTATTTGGGGTGAGTCAAATACTACGGGTTTACTCAACAATTTTACGAGTTTATACAACAATTCTCTTTATGCAATTATGAAGTACTCCATCCTTTATCCATAAAAAAAATACTCCATCCCAAATTAAGTAATCCCTTTTGTTTAGATATCCGAGGAGGCCTACGGACCAAACATGGAGAGTTGAAATGCAACCGACTTCTTTCTGCTTCACTCCAACGTAAGGAAGGAGGTGATGTTGATCATATATACTCCCTCCGTCCAGTTACATACTTCACACTTTCTATTTTGGGCGTCCAATTACATACTTCACACTTTATCTCCTACATTATTTTAATACTCACAACACCATTATAATTTACTATTCCCTCCACTCATTCTCTCTCCAATTTTACTTTTACACTCACAACATTATATCATTATTTTTTCCTTAATTCACGCGTGAACAGTAACTGTGAAGTATTAACTTGGACGGAGGGAGTATTTATGAAATTTTCAGCAGTATTTCTCATTTACTAAGTCATTTTTTAGCTTCGTTTTGGAGACTTGGGATCTCTCAGAAAAATGTTGGAAGAAAAAATGAAAAATCTAATCGCCATTAATCTCTCTCATTAAGTCAATAACACAACATTTTTCACCCAAATCCCAAATTTAAAAAAAGAAAAAAAAATCAAAAAGTAAAGAACCTTTAGTAATTATCGTAATTGGATCAACAACAATAATAGACAATATAATTAGCCCTTCCTTAATTACCCACAAATAAAATTGACAATTTTCAGTACTTTGCTGAAGGTATAGAATCCCAAGATACATCGCCGTTCTGTTGCATCATAGCCATCGACTGCATATCCGCCGCTAACTCCGACACGCTCCACACCTTCACCGACTTATCCAGGCTGCCACTATAAACCGTCCATTTCTGGTCACCCGCCGCCGACTCCCGGTCCTTCTCCACCGCCAAACACTTCACTGGCCCGGTGTGCCCGGTCAATATCGAGAGGCAAATATGAATATTCCCTTCCCTCCTCCATACACAAATAGTTTTATCCGCTGATCCGCTGAACACCAGATTCCCGGCAGCCTCAAGACAAAGCACCGCCAGTTTATGCCCCTTGAGAACGCCACCGTGGGACAGCTGTTTCTCCCGTTCCCAGAAATTCACCACCCCGTCCGACGACCCGCAGTACACGTACGAGCCGTTGGCGCTCACCGCTAAAGCCGTGACGGCACATTCCTGATTCAAAAGCGTCTGCACGAAAACATGCTTCATCCCTTTCCCTTGCCCCTCTCTCCTCCAAACCTTAACCGATCCGTCGGCCGATCCAGTGAACACCATCCCGTCAACCGTCGCCACCACCGAATTTACGGCGTCGTCGTGAGCCTTCACCGATTCCAGACACTTCGAATTTGACGTCTTCCACACTTTGAACGTCCGGTCCCACGATGCAGAGTATAGCAGCCCTTGTTCTTCATTCATGCTCAGGCTAGAAATTGCATCGCAATGTTTGATCCACAGAGCCGTACGATTCCGCTTCACCTCGACGTAATTGCTCGGCTTCATCGAGCATTTGAGTATGTCGAAGAACGTCGGAAAAGTACCGCATCGCTTGTGTACGCTAGGGTTTTTCGGATTGAATTTCCAGACCCGAACCTTCCCATCCTGATGTCCGGTGAAAATTTTATCTCCGGCAATAATAATAGCCTTCACCAATCCACTATTCGATTTGAATGCCGCAAACTCCTTCATGTCCTTCCATACCCGGATGTTCTTGCTATCTGAGCCGGTGTAAAGCAGATCACCGGTGGCCGCAAGCGAATATATATGTCCTTCCTCACGAACTAGGGATCCGACGAGGCCGTTCTGAGGGAGATTCTGTAAATCTTCATAATTTTTAGACCAAGGAGACTTGGTGAAAGGAGAACTATTCTGATTCCACGGGGACATCATCATGGGAGATCCTTCACCGCTATTTCGATTAGGATCATAGGCAGAGAAGCTGCTGTTACGGGTGTTGTAATCATCAATGGCGGCATTGGAGGATGACATGTTAGGATCAGAATAGGCCATGTTCTTCCCGCCGTATTGGGTATTCGATTCTCCAAACACTGAGCTCCTTCTTTCGTCTTCTTTCATATAAAATCTAATTTATTTTTTGTATAATTTTGGGAGGATTTGAAAAGTCGAAGAAAACGAAGAGAAGAAGAAGAGTTGGTGATGGAGAACAAAAACTTGTAATCAGAGGCTAGGGAGGAAGAGAGAGAGTGAGAGAAGAAAGGGTGTTGAGTTGGAGGGAAATATAAAAGTGATGGCGGGAGAGGAGAGAGATGGTTTATGTAATGCATGCGGAGTGGGAGAATTTGGAGGGAGAATAATGGGGAAGGGGGTGGGTGATGTAATCCCTGCGTGAAGAGAGATTTTAGGGCTCCGGTTTGGTCGGGTCGGAGAATGGATGGTGATATCTATTTTTGGAAATATTTAGCGGTAGTGAGAAAGTTTAAAATGTAAAATAACGAAGAATGTGTAAAATAAAGGCACAGTATTACTTAGAGTTCATGTAATGAACGTAAAATAAAGGCACACTATATATCATTCTCAATTTTTTTGATAAAATCTTCATTTTTCTTCTTTTTGGAATATAACCTTAGGCATCAATATATAAATTCAAGGAAAAAAACTAAAAAGGAGAAAAAAAATTACCCCCTTTCACACTATTAGAACATAGTCTATTTATAAAATAGAAAACAAGCAACAATCATACAATACACAAATATACGTGATTCACCAATTTGACTACGTACACGGACAGAGAAAGAGAATATTATTATATTCTGTAAATCAACAAATTACAATCTCTAATCTAATACACGAATTATTGGCAAAAATTCACAACTGTGCAAATCCTATATTTAGATAAACATATGAGCAAAAAAAAAAAAACTACAAACATGATTGGGGTGTGCTCTATTTATATGCCTACTCCTAATCTTGCTAGGTTTTACAGCACTGATTCAGATTGGCCACTCAAAAACCCAGATTCGACCTATCGCGCGATCGCCCACTTCGAAGGGCACAATCGCTGTTTTGGACAGAAACTTAGCGCGACCGCGCCCTCAAGACCGCGCGGTTCCTCCACTCGACTGTGTCAGAAATTTTGAATTTGCTTGTTTAATCCCCTAATTTAGGCGTCCCCAATCTAGATGGCATCAAACCCAACAAATCTCCACCTTTACATCTAACCTTCAGATCATAACAAGAACTCCCCTTGCCTCAAATGATATCTACTAGCTGCGAACATTCAGCAAGTCCAGGCAATGTTGAAACTTGTTAGTTGGAACGAAATTCATGAACATGTCAGCAGGATTGTCCGCAGTACCCACTTTCTTCACCTTGATCCACTTCTCTCTCCTTAGAAAATGATACCCCACATCTATTTGCTTGGTACTCTAGTGATGAACTTGATCCTTGGCCAAACAGATTGCACTCAAACTATCACAAAATATTGTAGCCTGATCCTAATGTAACCCACCTCTTTAGCAGCTTCTGTCAATGTCATGTACTCCGCCTCCGTAGTAGACAACGTCACCGTAGATTGTAGAGTAGCCTTCCAACTGACAACTGACCCACCAAGAGTGAACACATACCCGGTCATAGATTTTCTCGTGTCAACATCCCCAGAGTAGTCCGAATCACAATAACCCTCAACTGCACATTCTGTACCATCTTTATAAATGAGCGCAACATCTGATGTACCCCTAAGGTACCTGAAAATCCTATCACTATTTGCCAATGTTCATTACCAGGATTCCCCATGAACCTACTAACAACACTAAAAACATGAGAAAAATCTGGTTTAGTGCAAACCATATCATACATCAAACTACCGACTGCACTATCATAGGGTAATCGAGCCATGTACTCTTTCTCCTCATCCAACTTAGGTGCAAAAACAACGGACAGACGTACATTCGCTGCACTTGGAGAATCTAAAGGCTTTGCTGTAGACATGCCAAACCTTTACAAAACTTTCTCGATGTAACATATATGGGATAAGAACAGTTTTTGTTGGCTTTTATCCCTATAGATCCCCATACCCAGAATTTTCTTTGTCGCACCTAAATCCTTCATCTCGAACTCTATAGACAGTAGACCCTTCAACTTCTAAATATCTGACTTCTTGACAGCCACTATCAACATAAAGAATCAGATAAATGATTGAACCATCTACTAACTTATTGTGATACACATAACAGTCATATGCGCTCCTCGTGTAACCAATCTCTGTCATATAGCTGTCAAACCGCTTGTACCACTGCCTAGACGATTGATTGAGTCCATACAAGGACTTCTTCAACTTACACACGTAGTCTTCTTTTCCTGGAATCTGAAACCCATCTGATTGTGTCATATAAATCTCTTCCTCCAACTCTCTATGTAGAAAGTTTTTTTCACATCTAGCTGCTCGAGCTCCAAATCATGATGTGCCACCATTGCTAATAGCACTCTGATAGAAGTGTGTCTAACCACTGGTGAGAAAATCTCATTGTAGTCAATGCCCTCCCGCTGTGTGAAACCCCTTGCAACTACACGAGCTTTATACTTGACGCCCTCTGATGGTGACATACCTTCCTTCTCCTTGAAGACCCACTTACAAGTCACAATCTTCCTGCCTTCTGGCCTCTTGGTTAGTTCCCATGTCGAATTCTTGTGAAGTGACTCCATCTCATCCCTCATAGCTGCATGCCACTGGGAATACTCTGAACATGTAACTGCTTCCTTGAAAGTAGTTGGCTCCGAAGGATCGGGCTCCACCTCCTCAATAACCTGAAGTGAATAAGACACCATGTCTTCAAAACCATACCTCACTGGAGGCTTCCCGAAATTAGCTCATATAGACCTCTCTTGAGCTAACCCATGTTCATCGGAAACTGGTGATAAACTTTCTGGTGCTTCTATTTCTGACAGTAGATCATGATGAACATCTGACTGTGGACTGCTCAACTCTGAATTATCTTGTAGCTCCACCTGTTATCAACACTACCAACACCTGATACAACCACAAATCTCATAATAGGGTTAAGCACTGAGTTTTCATAAAAAACAACATTCCTGCTTATTATTACCCTACCATCTGATGGAGACCAAATCCGGTATCCCTTGAAACCATCCTCATAATCCATGAAGACTAATTTTCCAGCCCTCGACTCTAACTTTCCATCATCCACATGATAATAAGTAGTACAACCAAAAGTCATTAAATTAGAATAATCAACGGGTTTACCTGACCATACCTCATTGGGAACTTTGAGACTGATACATGTATGTGGTTCTCGATTTATCAAGTAACATGATGTACTAACTGCTTTTGCCCAGAACCGCTTATACAACCATTCATTGGAGAGCATGCAACTCGCCCTAGCCAATAATGTTTGATTCATGCGCTTTGCTACACCATTTTATTGTGGTGTACCTCTGATAGTGAGATGTCTAGGAATCCCCACTTGCTTACAGAACTCATCGAACTCAGCACTACAGAACTCCAACCCATTATTTGTACGGAGTCGCTTGATCTTCTTCCCTTTCTGATTCTCCACCAATGTCTTCCACTGTCTGAAATTGGTGAGAGCCTCACTCTTGTGCTTCATAATAATTACCCAAGTCTTCCTCGATTTGTCATTAATTATAGACAAGAAATACCTGTGACCCCTAAATGACTCCTGACGTGAAGGTCCCCAACAATTCGAGTGAATGTAATCCAGACTGCCCTTTATTCTGTGAACCCCCTTAGGAAAATTGCATCGCTTCATCTTCCCAAGTATCAATGCTCGCAGAACTTAAGATCTTTGACCTTATTGCCACACAGAAGACCATTATTAGCCAAAATTTGAATCCCTCTAATGCTCATGTGTCTGATCCTAATATGCCACAACTTGGTCATATCCTCATTCACTTCAGACGATGCAACCAATAATGACCCAGAAAGCGTCCTTCCTTGGAGAAAATACAAGGAGCCCCGCTTAATGCCTCTTAAAGTCACTTCAGAATCTTTGCAGACATAAACTGTTCCACCTTTACCTTTGAAACTGTACCCTTTGCTGTCGAGCAGACTAAGAGATATCAGATTCTTCGTCATCTATGGAACATGCCTCACATCGTTCAAAGTGCGGAACTTACCATCATGAGTCTTTAGCTTAATAGAGCCAATACCAACCACCCTACAAGTAAAGCTATTAGCCATATGAATACCAACATTTACCTGCTTATTGGTTGTTCACTCTCTCCTCGGATTGATATGATAAGAAGCCCCAGAATCAAGAATTCACGAATCCGACTGTTTTGCAGACTCTTCTATTACTAGAGCATAGTCCCCATCAGAGCTGCTCATATCAACTGCAGCAGCATTAGCTTCATTGCGATTTGGAGGCTCGCCTCGATTCTTTTTAGGACAATATGTCTTCCGATATCCCTTCCACTTGCAGTAGTTACAAATATCATCAGGTTTTGGGCCCCTCTTGCTAGAAAACTTCTTATTCTTTCGTTTACTGCTAGAACCCCTGCTGCCTTCCGTAACTAAACCTGTCGTCTGATTATCTGTATCATTATTACCACTTGCCTTACGACGTAACTCTTTAGTCTTGAGCGATGATTTCACCTCCTCTAGAGTCACCGTCTCCTTACCACTGATACTAGAGTCAACATTGTGCTCATATGATAAAAGTAAAGAAACAAGAAGCATTAATGCAGCATCCTTATCAGCAACCTTAGCATCTATATTACGTAGTTTAAGTAATAAAGATGTAAATCTTTCTACCTAATGGGCGTACCTTTCTGCATTCGTAGAGAATATAGTCTTTGCTTCAGATATAGCTTGTTGGTCAATGATTGTGTCAAATACATGTCTTTCAACGCAAGCCACAAATCACATCCGGAATCGGTATCTGGTATATCCGCTAGAACAACATCATCTAGACACCTGATGATCTTAGAGTGGGCCCTCTCATCTAGCGCGATCAGATCTGCCTCTTCCTTCTCTGCTACCCTTTTCACTTTCTCCGAACCTTCTGCTATTGCAGCCGCGACAACACCGGTGGGAAGGGCTTCTTCTTTTCCCTTTGAATCATGACGATTCCCAATTGCACCAGCCACTGGAGCCCACAAGTCCTTGTCTCTCAACAAGGCTTTTATCTTAATTTGCCAAAGAGAAAAACTATTCTTTCCATTAAACTTTTTTATCGGTGATTTAATTCCTGATCACATCTTCTCCTGCAGCGGAACAACCCTATACTTTCCTCAACCTGACCGGCTCTGATAATAGTTTGTTAGAACAGATCTTATGTAAAACATAAAAAACAAGCAACAATCATGCAACAAACATATATACGTGGTTCACCAATTTGGATACGTCGACGTGTAGAGGGAGAGAATATTATTATATTATGTAAATCAACAGATTACAATCTCTAATCTAATGCACGAATTATTGGCAAAGATTCACAATTGTGCAAACCCTAGATTTAGAGAAACAGATGGGCAAAAAAAAAACTATAAACATGATTGGAGCTAGACTCTATTTATATGCCCACTTCTAATCTTGCAGGGTTTTACAACCCTGATTCAGATTGGTCGCTCAAAAACCCAGTTCCGACACCTATCGCGCGATCGCTCCCATTGGAAGCGCGATCGCCCGCTTCGAAAGGCACGTTCGCCCCCTTTGGGGCCCGCGATCGCTCGATTTGTACAAAAACTTAGCGCGACCGCGCCCTCAATATCGCTCGGTCGCTCCCTGTAGGGACCGCGACCATCCCCACCACTCCACATGAGTATGATATTGTCCGCTTTGGGCTCAGCCCGCACGGATTTGCTTTTGAGAACTTTCCAAAAGGCCTCGTTCTAATGAAGTGGGTGTGTGCTCTTATAAACCTGACAATACTTTGTTCAATTGTCGATGTGGGATTGGGTTTGCATCCCAACAATCCTCCCCTCAAACCAAGGACCACACAAGCGAAAGCTACACCATCCGCAAAGTCACACAAGAGGGAATCCCACCACCACTATAATCGCACACACACGGTCCACCCAGGCCGGAACATCCGAACCATGACTCTGATACCATTTGTAGGGACCGCGACCATCCCCACCACTCCACATTAGTATGATATTGTCCGCTTTGGGCTCAGCCCGCACGGATTTGCTCTTGAGAACTTCCCAAAAGGCCTCATTCTAATGAAGTGGGTGTGTGCTCTTATAAACCTGACAATACTTTGTTCAATTGTCGATGTGGGATTGGGTTTGCATCCCAACACTCCCCTCGGATGTGTCAGGAATTCTGAATTTGCTTGTTTAATTATCAAATTTAGACGTTCCAACTTAGGGCTCGTCTGGTACACAGTTTTATAAACGGAGAGTTTTTAAAACGGAGCTTATTTCTGGACGCTATAATTTTGAGCGGCAAAATGTCCCCAACTTTTTAAAATTCAACCGTCTAAAACTCTTGACTAACACGCTTAATAAAAAAAAGTTGAGTTTTTTTTATCTCCGTTTTAATAAAAACACTCGACAAGACAGGGCCTTAGATGACACCAAACCCAACACATACTACTATTTCACGATAACCGGTGCCTAATTTGAAAGGATCCAAACGGTTCACGATGAAGAAATCTATGTTCATTCTCACATGTAAAAAGATATACGAATGCTAATCCTACAATCAGTGTTCTAAAAGACTCCGTCTAAGGGCGCCTAGGCCCCGCCTAGGCGCTAGGCCCCTCTCCAACGCCTAGTTCTAAGCTCCGCCTAGGTCCCGACTAATTCCGACTAATCCCGACTAGTCCCCGCCTATGCGCTAGACCCGACTCCGCCGCCTAGCATCCGCCTAGCGCTTTTTAGAACCTTGCCTACAATTTATCCAGATATTAATGTTTTTGCATAGCTCGCCTCCATAGGCCCTTGAGATATTATTCAGAATGGAATCGTAGTATATTGGTTGAACGAATTAATTTATCCTTGCATGATTTGTCTCGCCCTTTGAGTAACCAAATTCCATTTATGAACCTATAAAGAATCTCAAGGGTTTAATACTCACCAAATGCATTTGTCACTTTTATAATTGATTAAGTCATTAATTTAAAAAATAAAATAAAATAAAAATGGGCTCGTCTTGCTACATTCCAAAGCTACTTCTAATTCCATTATGAGGTGCTGAGTTTACACGGCATTGCAGTTTATAATGTTGAATTTGTGAACCAATATGATCCATCATCTTATGAATCCAGAAACTCATCTATCATTTGGTTGAGGGAAGGAGGGAAGAAGGCGAAATATATACCCGATAGGTCACACCAACACTGCCCCATTAGTTAGGCTTCTGACCCTCGCCCCATAATTATATATATAATCCCTTTGCCATAAAAGTGGTTTATATATATTCCACAAATCACACTCCACCGATTTTTTTTTTTTTCTCATTTTATTCCTTTTTAAAAAAAAATCTTCTCCTAAATAACAAGTTTTGAAAAGTATTTGTAAAAATGATCAACTTTGGTGAATGTCGTTATTAGCCATAGCGAGTTTAGAAAGAAAATGGGTAAACTGGCTACTAGAAATAGTGAGCTTTAGCGAGAAAAGTGTAAACTCGCTAATGTCAGTTGCGAATTTCACCAAACTTGGTCATTGTTTCAAATACTTTTTAAGGTTTGTCATTTAAGAAAATAATTAGAAAAAATGAGAAAAAAATCCACTCCACCGGAAAAGAAAATAATCCATTGATTTGAAGGAAAATAAAAACAAGAATCCGTCCCTCTTGAAAATTCATATTTAGACTATTTTACTACTCCTTCGTCCAGGCACAATAGTCCCTATTTTTTTTTAATGGTTAGTGTAATTAATTTCTAATGAATTTTAAGGGAAAGTAATATTAATAATATTTTAATGATGCATAAAGAATACATTTAAGAATTTCATTGGGACAATTATTTTTTGGGCAAATGATAATTTAGGGCCTGAAGTATAGGGGGTAGTGTCGGTTAGGAGCTCAATATCTCAACTTTTCATCAATTAAGGGCTTTTTGACGATTTCTGTTTAAAATCTCCGTTAAGTGGTCATGTGCGTTTCACGTGGCTTTTTAACGAGGGTATTTTAGGCAGTCCATTACCAGGCTTAAACGCGAAACAACGCATACGCTTTTATCAAACTCCATCGTTAACAATCAGAAATTCCATCCCCTCCAAACGTAATTGTCGAATTGAGGAAGAAATTGGGTGATATTGAAATCATGAATTCAAACGCTATTTGCAGATGTGGTAGAAGGGCTCAAGTGCAGACCTCATGGACGGAATGGAACCCAGGCCGCAGGTTTCTCCATTGCCCCAATAAAAAGGTAAATTCTTGTAATCGAGAAAACCCTAATTTCTTGCTTCTACATGTAACTTAAATCTGTTCAAAATTCAATGCAGTACCAAGATTGTGGGTATTTTGCTTGGTTAGATGAAGAGATGTGCGCAAGATCGAAGATGATCATACCTGGGTTGATTCGAAAAAGAAATGAAATGCAAGCTGAAATCGAAAGTTTGAAAAGAAGGCATAAATTGTTATTGGTAGTGTTCATTTGCTCATGAATTGTGTATTGGTTGATGTCTGTATGAATATCAATGTATTTGGGAATTTTGTTGAAGGTGGTTGTAATGTCAGTATGAATTTATGGATTTTGTTGAAGGTGGTTGTAATGTCAGTATGAATATCAATGTATTTCCTTATTTTGGCTAAATGTGTTTATTTCGTTTTTGTGATTGTCAAAATCTGTGATAAGGTAAAAGTAGAGAAACACAAAAGAATCAAAGCAAACATACTTAACAACAAGAACAAAATAGAAGCTGATAATTGCATTTGACAACACAAAAGCCACAAACTATGGTCTTTACAGTGTTGTTGTCAAAATAGAGGGCAACAACAGTGTACAAAAGACCCCACAAGTCATTAAAATTTCAACCACACAAGTCACACTTTACACCTCACAGAAGAGATTAAAGTGACAAAAAAAAAACATGTCCAAAAGAGAATCAGATTTCATCCAAAAGCATAACCCCAAAATAAAGGTTAACAATAGTGTACTACTTCATTTTTTCCCTTCTCCAATGTATTTCCTTGCAGACTCCCTCAAATCCTTCCATGTCACAAACTTTCTCCCTCCTCTTTGCAGATATGGCTGTGATGTAGGTGGAGGAGGATTACTTATGCTTGTTCTTTGCTCTCCACTAACATGTATGCTACTAAACCTTGCATCACCAGTTCTCTGATTTGGAGGTTGAGAGAAGCTTTCAGTTGGTGTTTGAGATGCAGGAGATGAAAGCAGTGCAGGTTGAGACATTGTGATGGCAGGTACACTTTCTTCTTCTATTTCATCTTCAGAATCATCAACATTAACTACCCCTTCCACTTTCTTAAACTGAAACCTTGCTCTCAATCTGTTTGACCTTGGCAACTTAATCAGTTATTTTGTTGGTGATGGATCTATGTCGATAGCCTAAAAATAACACAAGAAATCAAGAAATTAAACATTATTGTAATAGAAAGTACAACACAAGTTGTTCTGAATCAGTCAATTATCATTTTGCTTTTTGCAGTTGGCATTGGTGGATCTGACTTTAATGATGGAGTTGCTTTTTCCTTCCCTTTTGCTTTTGAAGCCTAAAAATAACACAAGAAATCAAGAAATTAAACATTATTGTAATAGAAAGTACAACACAAGTTGTAAAGAATCAGTCAATTACCATTTTGCCTTTTGCAGTTGGCATTGGTGGATCTGACTTTGATGATGGAGATGCTTTTTCCTTCCCTTTTGATTTAATTACATGTGTGGGTGGTTTGGCAGATGTTGTTGGGGAGACATTTAATGTTTTCTTTGCTTGTGAAACCTAAACATTAAAGCACATTATTTAGTAATAAATGAAAGTTGCCCATGAAAAAATAAAAAGGAGGAATTTTTTTGATTTACTTGCCTTTTTGCTGGCTGGTTGGAATTTTTTTGATTTACTTGCTTCACTTGACTTCTTAAATCTTGGACTTGATCTGAGTGATGGTGTTGGTGTAGGCTGTGTTTGTGGTGTTGGTGATGGATAAGTCAATAATAAAAGTGGAGGTGATGGAAATGTATGTGGTGAAAGTGGTACTGTGTAAGTTGTGTTGGTGAGGGGAAAGTTTGTGGGAAATTCTGTGGTGTTGTGGGGAGTGTTGGTGAAGGAGGAAAGTTTGGGAGAATTGGTGATGGTGGTTGTGGTGATGGTGGTTGTGATGGCCCTTCATTTGTGTTATTTTCCACCTGAACACAAGAATTTATTTAGTCAACATTTGATAGTCTACATTCAATGCAGGTAAAGTCTTAAACAAAATTCAACAAATATACTCACAGTGGCTGCTTCTCTGGATGGACATTTGGATTTGTTGTGCCCTTCAAGTCTACAAATACTACACTTATGCCCTTGTCTGTTGGTACCAACTTTAACCTACCAACAGGCAGGTAAAAAAAATTAAAAACTAGTTATTACTATCAAATGCTACACTTAATAGAACATAAAAGTGTGAAGACTTACATTATTGAACATTTTGCTTTGTTGTGTCCCAACACCTTGCAAATGTTGCACTTAATATTGTTCTCTGGTACTGATTTTTTTTTAGCTTTTTAGTACCAAGGTCCAAAGGCTGCATATCAATGTTTTCCTCAGCATTTGCTGCTGCTGGTCCATGTCCCTGTGCTCCTTCCTCCCCACCTTGACCTTGTTGCAAACCTTGGTTTGTTTTCTTTCTCATTTTCTTTGGCCTTTCAGGTTGAAACCTCTTATTTTTTGGTGGATACACTGGAGATATACCTGTTTTGGGCCACTCATCAGGCCCATCCATTGGGTTAATAAGAAATGAGTACACCTTCTTGTAAGTTTCAACTTTGTAGCAGTCAGCAACAAATTTCTCAGGAGGTTCCTCTTTGGAAAACATGCAATATATGGCATGGTTGCATGGAATGCCACATAACTCCCACTTTCTGCAAGTACAAGTCCTCTCATTCAGATTCACTGAGTATTGACTATTCAAAGTGCTCACTTGGAATTTACCACCCCCTACTTGTAATATACAGCATTGACTGACCATAGCCTTCCTCTTTTCAAACTCCTTCTGAATCTTTGGGCACAACCACAAATCAGTCCATTTCTTATCAGCTACTTGCCTATTGTCTTCTAACCTTGTCATTAACATGTTTCTTATACTCTCAAGACATGCCAAAATAGGCTTATCTCTAGCTGACAAAATAAAGCTATTAAAACTTTCTGCCAAGTTGTTCAATAAAATTTCACATTTGGTGTTGGTTCTAAAATGTGACCTGGACCAGTGCTCTGGGGGTTTGTCAACAAACCACTTGAAATATTCAGGGTTATATCCATTAATTTCATCCATACAAGCCTTAAACCTAGACTTAGTTGTTGTACTTGCAGCACTCCATAACTGATCTCTATACAATAACCCCCTGAATCCTGCTGTCCTCATGTTTGCAAGCATATGCATCACAGAAAACCTGTGTTCAGCATTAGGCATGAGAGTACTAACTACATTAATCAGGCCCTTTTGCTTATCAGACATTATCATGTATTCAGAATCATCTCTCAATTCCAAGTCATCAATCATCAATTTTATAAACCAATGCCATGAATCCCTAGTCTCAGCTTCCACAATTGCATAACAGAAAGGGTACCAATTATTATTGGGATCAATCCCACATGCTGCCAATAATTGTCCCCCATGCTCTCTTTTCAAAAAACAACCATCTAGGCATATAACTTTCCTGCAGTATTTGAATCCCTCTTTCAATCCTCCCAAA
This sequence comes from Adenophora triphylla var. japonica, assembly GCA_022495995.1. Taxonomy (NCBI): domain Eukaryota; kingdom Viridiplantae; phylum Streptophyta; class Magnoliopsida; order Asterales; family Campanulaceae; genus Adenophora; species Adenophora triphylla. The sequence goes on along the minus strand of JAFEMH010004042.1, from coordinate 81,730 downwards.
TAAACATAAAACCTCTCAAATATAGGCCTCCCTTGCATAACACTCCCCTCAACAGTTGTCATATAAACTGAACTTCCTGAATTCCTTACCCTCAACTAGAGCCGTCAAGTTGGGACGGTCCCGTCGGGACGTCCCGTCCCGCCATACAAATGGGACGGGATGGGACGAAATATTTTAGTCCCGTCCCATTTTTGTCCCGTCCCGTATCGTCCCATTCCCGTCGCGGGACAACTTATTTTTATCCCGTCCCGTCCCGTTTTCCCGTATTGACCCGTAAAAGTATTATATGTTTATCACCACTACTACTAGTCTATTACTACACACTTAAAATAAAGGTTAATGCGTAAAATTTGACTTAGGTAAACACTTATGTTTACATTTTCACTTGATGAAATTTGCAGAATCTATGAACTGATGGAGCGGGTGCTTAAAGTTTATGTTTATAGTGAAGGAGAAAAGCCGATATTTCATCAACCTGGAATGAGAGGAATATATGCTTCTGAAGGATGGTTCATGAAACTAAATAATGTTTAGCCATTGCATAACTGCTGCAACTTCCTTTTGCTTGCAGAAGTATGAAAGTTATCCATCGGGATCATTGGTTGACTTTGCATCTGATGCCTTTGGATCTCCAATATTAGCAGTCAACAGCTTGGCAGTTCATACCAAGGTTTGCTCCATCTCCAAGCTATGTTGTTATATAATGCCCAAGAATGAATTCCTTTCTTTTTCTTTTTCATTTTCTATCTTCTCTTTAGATTGATCTTTAATTTGCATACATGGCCATGTTAGGATTTAATAAAAATGTTTACATTTGGTTGTGGCCTTGGCGCCTAGTGTGATGATGTGCCACCAAATTTCGCGGGAGAAATTCGATTTTTGCGTTTCTTTGAAAAACCAAATAAAACCCGGAAAAAGACGGAGTCGCCACGCCATTTTTGTTTTAAGGGCCAAAACTTTGAAAAATGCCCGAGATTAGAGATTTGGGTTCGGAGGTCATGTTACACGCCGGAAAGGACGTTAGTGTGCACCCGGAATGCCTCGTAAAACGAGTCTTCCAAGCTGAAAATCATTTGTGTGTGTGTGTGTGTGTGTGTTTTGGCCAAACTAATTCGAAACTGAGGAAAGTAAAAATTGGGATGTCTTTTTAAGACTTTAAACTGATCCCATGATTTTTTGGAAGATTTTTGGATTGAGATTTGGTACTCAAAAGACCTTTTGAAGTTGAGAGTCATTTCTGCCAGAATGAAAAAGGCAGTGGACCTTTGATTTTGAAATGGATTCAAGGGCCTTAAAACTTCATAATCTGGATAAACTCAGAGAATGAAAGTTGTTCCAGACACCTTAAATAAGATTTGTGTGAATGAATTTTCCATTTTGGAGAAGATTTGAGGGGTCAAAACCTTTTCGAAATCTCAGATATGAAATCTGGATTTCCAGAAGCTGATGAACTGGCCTCTAAAAGAAAAATTTAAAAGAGGAGATTTACTCACCCAAAAAATAAAGTAAAAATATTTCTGGAAATCTCTGGATGTTGGCTACAAAAAGTGTTTTGTAGTCAACACCAAATTCCAAGTTTATCTGTGTCCAAAAATTAAGACAATGGACTGGGGTCTTGGAAAATTGCTACTGGACAGCAACTTCTCAAGAAAGGAAAAACGATTTTAAAGGGGATTTTTGCATCCATGCTTGTCCCCATTTTCTTAGGTTTTGGTTAGTGATCACTTGAAATTTTAGTGGTGAATCAACTATACCAAACCATCCTTGGGGTACATTAGGACTAAGCACTTCATTTGCTTGGGAAGGGGAATTTTATCCTTTGAAATCAAGATTTGGTGCTTGAAAATGGTTTTTAGGGTTTTGAAAATGCATTTGCAAGTAAGTAAGAACACATTGAACAAAATGTTGATCCTTGTAGAAGATCATCCATGGAGATGAACTTCCATGGTCATCTTCTTGGATCTAAGACAAGAAGATGAATGAACTACATTTTGTAGCTTGAAAATGCATGCATGGATGAGAGATTTAGGGTAAGAAGAGGGAGGTTATACCTATCTTCCTTGTGTTTTTGTGTTTGTGTTTGAACTTGAGAGTGAGTGGGTTTGATTTGAGTGAGTGTAAGTTGGGAAGATTCAAGAGAAAAGGTGACAATTCTTAGAGAATTCTCACTGTTTTCTCAAGTATTTTCGCCAAATGCTGTGAGTTGTGTTCTTGGTCTCTCTTTTTTGTGACTGGAGGGCTCAATTTATAGCCCTCTGGATTTTACAAACCCATCCGCGCGGACAGGACCTGCAGCGTGCACTGTTCATTAAATGCAGCTCCAGGCTTTGGACACAAGGAATAATCTTTTTAAAATTCAAACTGGTTGTGTTTTTCAACTTACCAATTCGGATTTTTTCCATTTCTTTTGCTTTTTAGGATTCCTTTCTTGGTTTATCCTTAAATAACAATGCCCATTTTGCCCTCACTTTGTTAGAAAAGTTAGGATTGTTAGGAAATGTTAGGAATGTTAAAACTTTCGTTAATTTTCTAACGAAAATACTAACAAACTCAAATTGGAGCACTTACAGTAGCCCCTCGGCGACGGCGCTTTCGAAGGAAGCGGGGTCGTCGATAAGAGTAAGGCTCCATATTTGACAGGATGATCAAGTGATCGAGTGGCTGAACCTATTTAATAGGCTACCTACGTATCCCGAGTGGGAATCAAGCCGGCCGTAGTTCGGGTCTTTGACCCTGGAGATGATGGCGTTTTAGGTGCCTTGAACCTGATGAGCGAGTTCTGCAGTCGGTTGCTGGAAAGAAACTCTGCTGGGGATAAGAGATGATCATTTTGATCGGAGTGCTATCCGCTCTGCTGGGGATAGGAATGACCATTTTTGATCTGGTGGCTATCCGCTCTGCTGGGGATAGGAATGACCATTTTTGGTCTGGTGGCTATCCGCTCTGCTGGGGATGATTGCGATTTATCGCTTTCCTAGTGTTGTGTGTGATAGCGTCTTAGGTGCCTCGAACCTTGATGATGGCGTCTTCGGTGCCTCGGACCTTGGAGATGGCGTTTTAGGTGCCTCGAACCTTGAAGATGGCGTTTTAGGTGCCTCGAACCTTGGAGATGGCGTTTTAGGTGCCTCGAACCTTGGAGATGGCGTTTTAGGTGCCTCGAACCTTGATGATGGCATTTTAGGTGCCTCGAACCTTAATGATGATGATTTCCTTTGATGGTCTGGGATAGTTGGTCCTCTGGTGGACTTCATTTTGAAAGGGTTGGTCTTACGTCTGCTGCCGAAGGATGACCGTGCTGGTGGAGTGGCTGGACCTAATGATAGGCTACCTACGTATCCCTAGTGGGAATCAAACCTAGTTTGTCTTTCATGAAGATTTGGGGTTGCGATGCATATGTCAAGAAGTTAACTTCCGACAAGCTAGCACCTAAATCTGATAAATGTGTTTTCGTGGGTTATCCTAAGGAAATCAAAGGATACTATTTCTACAACCGAAACGAGAACAAAGTGTTTGTTGCTCGAAATGGTACTTTCTTAGAAAAGGAGTTTCTTCGCAAAGGAACCAGTGGGAGTAAAATAGATCTCGAAGAAATTCGAGAACCCGAAAACAACATTGAACCAATGGTAGAAACTGAACCAAGTTCACAAACCGTTGTGAAACCGGTTCAAGATGCACAAGTTCTTCGCTGAAGTGGTAGGTCACGATCCGAACCCGAGAGATATGGATTTCTCGTTACGGAAAGTGATGAAGTGGAGTTAATCGAAAACGATGAACCCACTTGCTATCAAGAAGCGATATCCGCTCCTGATTCGGAAAAATGGCAAGAGGCCATGAAGTCCGAATTACAATCCATGGCTGATAATCAAGTTTGGAACTTGATTGATCCACCCGAAGGTGTAAAGACCATAGGGTGCAAATGGGTCTTCAAGAAGAAGACCGACATGGATAGGAAGGTGCACACCTATAAGGCTAGGCTAGTAGCTAAGGGATATAGGCAGATTCATGGCATAGACTATGATGAAACCTTTTCGCCTGTAGCTATGCTTAAGTCTATTAGAATTTTACTTGCCATAGCCGCATATTATGACTATGAGATATGGCAAATGGATGTCAAAACAGCTTTCCTTAATGGGAAGTTACTTGAGGATGTATACATGATACAACCCGAAGGTTTTGTCACCCGTAAAATTCTAACAAGGTGTGTAAGTTGCGTAAATCCATTTATGGATTAAAGCAAGCTTCTAGGAGTTGGAATCTACGTTTTGATGAAGCAATCAAGGAGTTTGGCTTTATCAAGAACGAAGATGAACCTTGTGTGTACAAGAAAATTAGTGGGAGCGTAGCACTCTTTTTAGTGTTGTATGTCGACGATATCTTACTCATTGGAAATGACGTTTCGCACTACTGCATCGTTAAGTCTTGGTTAGGAAAGTGTTTTTCAATGAAAGATATGGGCGAAGCCGCATATATCCTTGGTATCAAGATCTATAGAGATAGATCCAAGAGGATGATTGGTTTAAGTCAAAGTACTTACATTGACAAAGTCCTTAGAAGATTCCAAATGGAAAATTCTAAAAGAGGGAATTTGCCAATGTTGCATGGTATATCTCTTAGCAAGAATCAAAGTCCTAAGACTAATGATGAGCGAAAGAGAATGAATGGTATTCCATATGCTTCGGCAATTGGGTCTATCATGTATGCTATGTTATGTACTAGACCCGATGTCTAGTGTGCTCTAAGCATGACGAGTAGGTACCAATCGGATCCGGTGAACCACATTGGATAGCAAGTCAAGAATATCCTTAAGTACTTACGAAGAACTAAGGATGCATTCTTGGTCTTTGGAGGAATGGAAGAAGATCTTGTAGTAAAAGGCTACACGAGATGCTAGCTTCCAAACCGACAAAGATGATTTCAGATCGCACTGGATTTTTGTTTACGCTTAATGGAGGAACCGTGAGTTGGAAAAGTTCCAAGCAAAGTACCGTCACCGATTCTACAACCGAAGCCGAGTACATAGCGGCATCCGATGCAGGCTAAGGAAGCAGCTTTGGATCAAGAAGTTCATTAGTGATTTGGAAGTCGTTCCAAGCATCGTAGACCCTATTGAACTTTACTGTGATAACAATGGTGCCATTGCACAAGCAAAGGAACCAAGATCACACCAGATATCCAAACACATACTTCGACGTTTCCACATTATCCGTGAGATATGTGAAAGGTAAGACGTTAAGATATGCGAGTAGACACCGATGACAACGTGGCGGACCCACTAACTAAGGCTCTCTCGCAAGCTAAACATGATGGTCATGTTAGGTCCACGGGTATTCGATACATGGTAGATTGGGCCTAGTGCAAGTGGGAGACTCGTTGGTGTTATGCCCTAGGCCTATGATTCATAGACTTATGTGTTGACATTATTTATTATTATATGAGATGTTTATCAATTGATTATTATATGTTTTGTATATTTGTTAATAATAATCTGCGTCCCTAATTATTAAGAGAATAATTAGTATAATTGTCAATGGATAATCATGTGATGATTATATGCATAGAGATGCACATTGAAATTATGAGTACTTGTTAGAGAACAAGTGACCGGACATGACCCGCATGAGATTTATGACATGGTCAAGTGTCATAAGTAAATCTCATAAGGTTACTTCATTTAGTCCCTAGATTCGAGATTATCATGACCTTACATATGATGAAAAGTCATGTTTGATTTTAGTCAAACGATATCTTAACACGATATCCATAAAGGCTATCTTTGGCATGATCGAATTCATGATGGGAAGGATGATAAGTCAAGATGGAATTTGTCCCTCGAAAGAGAGATGTTTTGCTTGGGCCCTCGATGAGTGATAATGATGAAAGTGTATGGCCGTACCCCCAATATGATTGGAATTATCATTATACTTAAGGAATCGAGAAAGCATTGAACATAGACAAGTTGACAATGACCATGACTTGTGTTCAATATAACATCGTGAGACAAAGGGAGAAATGGAAGTACACCGTTGGAAACGTGAACTCTTACGTTACATTATTTGGGTAGACATAATTGCTTGCTAGAGTCCGCTTATGTATTATGAGGTTCGATATGATCGACCTCATTGCCAACATAATGTAATCCTATTGGGTCACACACAACTAGAATGAATTGGTTAAACCGAGGAAGAATGATTGAGAGTTTTCAAAGATTCGGCTATATATGTCACGCGACATATTAAGCCAACGGCTTAATATACCGCGCGACATAATAGGCCCATACGCGTTTTGACACTCGTCTCTCCTAATACGATTAGGAGAGGTATTCCTACTATTGTAGTATAAATACAAGGGTTCATCGACCTAAAAGGTCAGCCGAAATTTTTCAAGTAAAATTTATAATTAAATACTCTCAATATTCTTCAAGGTTTAGATCTAGCAATCATCAAGAAGTTGTTCTTGGATTCATTCAAAGGTGTGGATACCGAAAGAGGGTCTTCGCTCGTTCATCGATCAAGGCCTAGAGTTCAAGCAAGTTGAAGAACGAAGTTTGTGATTCGATATCACATAATCAAAATCGTTCGATAGCTCAAGACCGGAAAGCGTTTCAAGGTTGGTTTAATTCTATCTCATAGGAATTTAAATTAATTATATAGAACGGATCCTAGGGCTTCTTGGGTTTTATGTTTTAATGCTTAATTCCGCTGCGCATGGACCCGTAAAACCCAACAAAGTGGTATCGTGAGCCCCGTTCGTATGATTAAGTTTGAATTAACATGCTAGATTTAAGATATAAATTGTTTATATGCTTATTGCATGTTTTGTATGCGATAGAATTTTAATTGTTTATGTGAAACAATGTGAAAATCGTTAATTATGCCGAATTAAATACGTAAAAGGTGTTTTATATGATTTAATTGGTTATAATCTGTATTGGTTCGAATGAAAATCCCGTTACTGGGCCGCTTTAGTCGCGCGACATGATGAGCCATGAGGAATTAGTTATCTCGGCCTATTAGGTCGCGCGACATATCAAGCCTCCGGGCCGATGTTGTCACGCGACATAATAAGCCAAAACCGGCGTAATCCGCTTGTTCCATTTTTCGCTATTCTCGTGATTGTGTTTACAATCGATATGTTCATATGAAAATCTGGATGTTATAAAATTGAGTTTATAATGCCATGCTAGATTGATTCATTGATATGCATGATTAATTGATTAAAATGTGATTTTAATAATTATTGCGATGCATGTTTTTAATTGTTCTTACATGCTAAGAATTTTTTAATTAGATGTTTAGTTGAAACATGATATTTAGTTTCCTAATATGTTTAGATTTAGACATTGTAAATTTTGGATCTTATGATTGTTTATGGAAACAAGTCATAAATACGCGAAATTTAAAAGGAAACTGATTGTTTATAAAAGGTAGGGATTATGTTGCCTAATCAGAGTTGATTTCTAAATTATGCATGTCTAGGAGAGTTCTGTCTAAGGAAGAGTTGGTACTTAAGAAATCCTTGTGGCTCACCTATCTTCCTGGGAACTTACCTGGTGCATGATTTTGACTATCTTTCTGATATGCTTATAATCTACCTTTAAAGAACCTTCATTTAACTTTTAAGTTCTTTATGCCAATTCATGATTAAACACTTGAGACCATTCGGATAGTTTTGGGTAGGCTTGCCATAGCAAGGTGCTTTGATTCTATTCGAATGCGAGCAAGATGAGGAAATGGTGGTTCCTATAAGTTTAATATGAATGAACTTAATTGGGTTATCAAAATGGTTTTGGACCCAAGGCATAAGATGAGATTAAAATATGCCTAGACATATGATGTCTTGAATGAATCTCATAAAAGATCTAAGAGTCATATATGTGATATGATTGATGTTTTCTACCTAATTAATTTAATTTTGAGCGGTTTGCCATAGCAAACTTGAAATTGAATTAAAGTTGGATCTTAGCCCATTAAATGTATATTATGCTTATTTGCATTTGAAGGTGTATAATTTAGTGGGAGCATTTATTTAAATGCATTATACTTATCATATAATATGTTTACTTATATGTGTTCATATTTTATGTATATCTTTTTGTAGAATAAATGGCATCAAACAATAATAACTTTTCATTGCGATCTGTCCTTGAGAAGGAAAAGTTGGAGGAGAATGGTACAAACTATATGGATTGGATCCGTAGTTTGAGAATTGTTCTCAAACAAGAGGAGAAACTGTACGTTCTCGATGAACCTATTCCACCTGAACCTGCTGCCAATGCTGCTAGGGCAATAAGGGAACAATATCTGAAGCACAAGCGTGACTCTACAGATGTTGGTTGCCTTATGCTCTCCGCCATGTGCAAGAACCTTCAGAAGGATCTTGAGCACTTGGGGACAGTCGAATTAAACAATCGGCTGATGGAAATTTCCAAGTTCAAGCTAGGCAAGAAAGGTACAGCACAGTTGCAGCCTTGACCTCATGCAAGATGAGTGAAGGACAAGCTGTTGGTCCCCATGCTCTCAAGTTAAAGGGCCACATTGAGCATCTTGAAAGGCTCGGTTTTCCAATTAGCCAAGAGTTGGCTACCGACATAATATTGAATTCATTACCTAAAAGTTTTATTCATTTCATAATGCACTATAACATGGGTGGAATGAATAGAAACCTTTCCGAGTTAGTTCAAATGTTGACTACTGCGGAAACCAATATTGTCGAGAAGAAAACCGACCAAGTGCTAATGGTTAACAAGGGGAAAGGGTTCAAGGGTAAAGGAAAAGCAAAGGTTGCTAATCCTAAGGCAAAGGTTGCCAAGCCCAAAGAGGCTTCCAAGCCTAAAGAGGCTAAGCCTAAGTCCCAAGAGGACGCCCGCTTCCATTGCAATGAGATTGGACATTGGAGGAGAAACTGCGCAAAATACAAGGAAGCACCGAAGAAGGGCAAAGGAGTTGCTTCAACTTCGTGTATCTTTGTTATAGATATATTCCTATCTACTTCTAGTTCTTGGGTATTGGATACAGGATGTGGAACTCACATTTGTCTAAATGTGCAGGTGGTCTAAAGAACAGAAGGATGCTTAAGGAAGGCAAAGTGGACCTACGTGTGGGGAATGGAGCAAGAGTTGCTGCATTAGCCGTAGGAACTTATGAAGTTACTTTACCTAGTGGACTAATACTTGTTTTGAACAATTGTTATTACGTTCCAGCTTTAAGTAGGAATATTATTTCGATTTCAGCTTTGGATGATGAAGGTTTTAATTTTCTTATACGTGATAAGAAATTTTCTATTTACAAGAGTGATATGCATTATTGTACTGTTGTTTCATTCAATGGCCTTTATATTCTTGATGTTGAAAGTCAAGATAATGATGTCTATAACATTAATAAGAGATCTAAACCCAATGATGTAAACCACACTTACTTATGGCATTGTCGTCTTGGCCATATAAACGAGAAACGCATTTCTAAACTCCACAAAGATGGATTTTTGGACTCACATGATTATGAATCATATGAGACATGCGAATCTTGTTTACTTGGCAAGATGACCAAGGACCCATTTACCAAAACCGGTGAAAGGGCGGGCGACTTACTAGGACTCATACATACCGATGTATGTGGGCCTATGAGTAGCGATGCTAGGGGAGGATTTCGGTACTTCATAACATTCACTGATGATTATAGTAGATTTGGATATGTTTATCTAATGAAACATAAGAGTGAATCGTTTGAGATATTTCGAATATTTCAAAATGAGGTGCAAAATCAACTTGGCAAAACTATTAAGGTACTTCGATCCGATCGAGGTGGTGAATATTTGAGCCAAAAATTTGACAGTCATCTTAAGAGTTGTGGAATCGTTTCAGAACTCTCTCCACCCGAAACACCACAATGGAATGGTGTGTCTGAAAGGAGAAATAAAACTTTGTTGGACATTGTTCGTTCTATGATGAGTCAAGTTGAGCTTCCTTTATCCTTTTGGGGACATGCACTAGAAACTGCTGCTTTCACTATAAACAGAGTTCCTACCAAATCGGTTCAAAAGACCCCATATGAGATGTGGCATGGAAGAAAACCTAGTTTGTCTTTCATGAAGATTTGGGGTTGCGATGCATATGTCAAGAAGTTAACTTCCGACAAGCTAGCACCTAAATCTGATAAATGTGTTTTCGTGGGTTATCCTAAGGAAATCAAAGGATACTATTTCTACAACCGAAACGAGAACAAAGTGTTTGTTGCTCGAAATGGTACTTTCTTAGAAAAGGAGTTTCTTCGCAAAGGAACCAGTGGGAGTAAAATAGATCTCGAAGAAATTCGAGAACCCGAAAACAACATTGAACCAATGGTAGAAACTGAACCAAGTTCACAAACCGTTGTGGAACCGGTTCAAGATGCACAAGTTCTTCGCCGAAGTGGTAGGTCACGATCCGAACCCGAGAGATATGGATTTCTCGTTACGGAAAGTGATGAAGTGGAGTTAATCGAAAACGATGAACCCACTTGCTATCAAGAAGCGATATCCGCTCCTGATTCGGAAAAATGGCAAGAGGCCATGAAGTCCGAATTACAATCCATGGCTGATAATCAAGTTTGGAACTTGATTGATCCACCCGAAGGTATAAAGACCATAGGGTGCAAATGGGTCTTCAAGAAGAAGACCGACATGGATAGGAAGGTGCACACCTATAAGGCTAGGCTAGTAGCTAAGGGATATAGGCAGATTCATGGCATAGACTATGATGAAACCTTTTCGCCTGTAGCTATGCTTAAGTCTATTAGAATTTTACTTGCCATAGCCACATATTATGACTATGAGATATGGCAAATGGATGTCAAAACAGTTTTCCTTAATGGGAAGTTACTTGAGGATGTATACATGATACAACCTGAAGGTTTTGTCGATCCCGTAAAATTCTAACAAGGTGTGTAAGTTGCGTAAATCCATTTATGGATTAAAGCAAGCTTCTAGGAGTTGGAATCTACGTTTTGATGAAGCAATCAAGGAGTTTGGCTTTATCAAGAACGAAGATGAACCTTGTGTGTACAAGAAAATTAGTGGGAGCGTAGCACTCTTTTTAGTGTTGTATGTCGACGATATCTTACTCATTGGAAATGACGTTTCTGCACTACAGACTGTTAAGTCTTGGTTAGGAAAGTGTTTTTCAATGAAAGATATGGGCGAAGCCGCATATATCCTTGGTATCAAGATCTATAGAGATAGATCCAAGAGGATGATTGGTTTAAGTCAAAGTACTTACATTGACAAAGTCCTTAGAAGATTCCAAATGGAAAATTCTAAAAGAGGGAATTTGCCAATGTTGCATGGTATATCTCTTAGCAAGAATCAAAGTCCTAAGACTAATGATGAGCGAAAGAGAATGAATGGTATTTCATATGCTTCGGCAATTGGGTCTATCATGTATGCTATGTTATGTACTAGACCCGATGTCTCGTGTGCTCTAAGCATGACGAGTAGGTACCAATCGGATCCCGGTGAACCACATTGGATAGCAGTCAAGAATATCCTTAAGTACTTACGAAGAACTAAGGATGCATTCTTGGTCTTTGGAGGAATGGAAGAAGATCTTGTAGTAAAAGGCTACACAGATGCTAGCTTCCAAACCGACAAAGATGATTTCAGATCGCCTGGATTTTTGTTTACGCTTAATGGAGGAACCGTGAGTTGGAAAAGTTCCAAGCAAAGTACCGTCGCCGATTCTACAACCGAAGCCGAGTACATAGCGGCATCCGACGCAGCCTAAGGAAGCAGCTTTGGATCAAGAAGTTCATTAGTGATTTGGAAGTCGTTCCAAGCATCGAGACCCTATTGAACTTTACTGTGATAACAATGGTGCCATTGCACAAGCAAAGGAACCAAGATCACACCAGAGATCCAAACACATACTTCGACGTTTCCACATTATCCGTGAGATATGTGAAAGGGAAGACGTTAAGATATGCGAGTAGACATCGATGACAACGTGGCGGACCCACTAACTAAGGCTCTCTCGCAAGCTAAACATGATGGTCATGTTAGGTCCATGGGTATTCGATACATGGTAGATTGGGCCTAGTGCAAGTGGGAGGCTGTTGGTGTTATGCCACTAGGCCTATGATTCATAGACTTATGTGTTGACATTATTTATTATTATATGAGATGTTTATCAATTGATTATTATATGTTTTGTATATTTGTTAATAATAATCTGCGTCCCTAATTATTAAGAGAATAATTAGTATAATTGTCAATGGATAATCATGTGATGATTATATGCATAGAGATGCACATTGAAATTATGAGTACTTGTTAGAGAACAAGTGATTTGGACATGACCCGCATGAGATTTATGACATGGTCAAGTGTCATAAGTAAATCTCATAAGGTTACTTCATTTAGTCCCTAGACTCGAGATTATCATGACCTTACATATGATGAAAAGTCATGTTTGATTTTAGTCAAACGATATCTTAACACGATATCCATAAAGGCTATCTTTGGCATGATCGGATTCATGATGGGAAGGATGATAAGTCAAGATGGAATTTGTCCCTCGAAAGAGAGATGTTTTGCTTGGGCCCCTCGATGAGTGATAATGATGAAAGTGTATGGCCGTACCCCAATATGATTGGAATTATCATTATACTCAAGGAATCGAGAAAGCATTGAACATAGACAAGTTGACAATGACCATGACTTGTGTTCAATATAACATCGTGAGACAAAGGGAGAAATGGAAGTACACCGTTGGAAACGTGAACTCTTACGTTACATTATTTGGGTAGACATAATGGCTTGCTAGAGTCCGCTTATGTCTTATGAGGTTCGATATGATCGAACTCATTGCCAACATAATGTAATCCTATTGGGTCACACACAACTAGAATGAATTGGTTAAACCGGAGGAAGAATGATTGAGAGTTTCGGTATACGGCTATATATGTCACGCGACATATTAAGGCAATGGCTTAATATACCGCGCGACATAATAGGCCCATACGCGTTTTGACTGACTCGTCTCTCCTAATACGATTAGGAGAGGTATTCCTACTATTGTAGTATAAATACAAGGGTTCGTCGGACCTAAAAGGTCGTAGAAATTTTTCAAGTAAAATTTATAATTAAATACTCTCAATATTCTTCAAGGTTTAGATCTAGCAATCATCAAGAAGTTGTTCTTGGATTCATTCAAAGGTGTGGATACCGAAAGAGGGTCTTCGCTCGTTCATCGATCAAGGCCTAGAGTTCAAGCAAGTTGAAGAACGAAGTTTGTGATTCGATATCACATAATCAAAATCGTTCGATAGCTCAAGACCGAAAAGCGTTTCAAGGTTGGTTTAATTCTATCTCATAGGAATTTAAATTAATTGTATAGAACGGATCCTAGGGCTTCTTGGGTTTTATGTTTTAATGATTAATTCCGCTGCGCCTGGACCCGTAAAACCCAATAGATACGGGATCTCGTTATCTTTCTCAGGGAAATCGGTCTTACGTTTGACTGCTGTTGAACGATTTTGATGAAAGATACGGGATCTCGTTATCTTTCTTGGGGAAATCGGTCTTACGTTTGACTGCCGGAGATGATTTTTGATGAAAGAAACGGGATTCCGTTATCTTTCTTGGGGAAGTTGGTCTTACGTTTTACTGCCGTTGAATGATTTTGATGAAAGATACGGGATCTCGTTATCTTTCTTGGGGAAATCGGTCTTACGTTTGACTGCCGGAGATGATTTTTGATGAAAGAAACGGGATTCCGTTATCTTTCTTGGGGAAGTCGGTCTTACGTTTTACTTCCGTTGAATGATTTTGATGAAAGATACAGGATCTCGTTATCTTTCTCAGGGAGATCGGACTTACGTTTGACTGCCGGAGATGATTTTTGATGAAAGAAACGGGATTCCGTTATTTTTCTTGGGGAAGTCGGTCTTACATTTTACTGCCGTTGAATGATTTTGATGAAAGATACGGGATCTCTTTATCTTTCTCGGGGAGATCGAACTTACGTTTGACTGCTGGGAATGATTTCCTTGAAAGGGGGTTGACTTGGGTTCACTTTGGTTAACTTTGTCAAGTTTGGGACTAAACTGCAGAGTCCCGGATTTTTAAAGGGCAAAAGGGTTATTTTGACCCTTGCAACCCTATTCGCGCGGATGGGAGCGTGTTCTGACAGGTTTTAAAGAGGGCCAACGCCCCTTCTTCTCCTTCAGTCCCTTTTTTGAATTTCCGAGAGCAGAGAGAGAGAAACCGAGAGAAACCGCCATTGAAGGCCAAAAAGCTTGAAAATTCTTCCCTTTTTCTTCTATTTTCAAGCAATGGAACACGGGGAAGGTGATTTTCAAGGCCAAGGACGTGTCCCGGTAGCGGAGACGATTGGAGCTCGTCCGAATGAGGAGGCACTACGCACTTTCGCAATCGATTGCGGAGGAGCCATACCCCGATGCTTGGCAACATTGGGCCACCGATCCGAATCTCCGAACGGTATTCTTCGAATCCTTTTGATTCCTTTGTCGATTTTTTGCTTGAAGTTGATTTTTGGGTGATTTTTCCCCTTCTTTTTTTTTGAAAATTATGCAATGTTCATGGCCTCGGATTTTGATTTTGATGCTTTGCATGTTGTAATGAGTATATGGGTATCCCAAAATGTGCATTTTGCTTGTACAAAGAATTGGCATTTTCGTCATTTTTTTTTTTGAGATATGAGACTATGATGAATGATTTCCCGAATTTGGGACGGACTTCTTTTGTTGCAATGTAGGATTCTTGCAATGATGATTTTTTTTTGTAATGAGATGATGATTCCATGAATGACATGTATGCATGTTATTTTATGAAAATGAGACGGAATTTTTGCTTCCGTTGACTCCTTGTGTGAATGTATGAATGTAGGATTTTATTTTTTATTTTTTTGAAATGACGGATGATATGCATGTTATGAATGCATTTTTTTTTTTGAGAGTGATTTTTTTATGAAAAGTGGGACGGATTTTTCGTTCCCCTTTGATTGAATGAATGACTTGAAAGATTGTTTATGTATGCTATTTCATGAAAGATGAGACGGAGTTTTTTTTTTGCTTCCGCTGAATGAATGTATGCATGTTTTATGAAAAATGGGACGGAGTTTTTGCTTCCGTTGACTCCTTGTATGAATTTTTTTTTATGAATGTTGATTGGGATTTGGTGAAAACTGCTTCTTTTTTGAGAAAAATGGGGCTGTGTTCATTGCATGCCGTTATGCTGCCGAATTTTCTTCAAAACTTTTGTGATGAATGATGCATGTATATGCTTTTTTTTTTGTGTAAATGCAAATGCAAAATTTTTTTTGACATTTTCTCTCTTTTTTTTTATTGCAGGGTGGAAACAACTACGTGACGGAGCAGTTGAATAAGATGAAGACTCGAGGATCGGTGGAGTCTGTAGTTGACTTGTGGGACCGGCTTCCGAATGCGGGCCGAGGAGCTTTGCCGAGTTCGAGACAGATTGTTGTTGAGACCGGGCTTTGGGAGTTCATTGAGTGCTTGAGGGGATTGGTTAAGTTCCCTAAAAGCAAGGGCTTGATGTTTGCTTTGGCGCAGCACTGGTGGGATGCGACCCACACGTTTCACTTCTTCTGGGGCGAGGCTACGGTTACGCCTTCTGACTATGCTGCGATCACGGATCTGTCCTTTAATGGACGCAGCATTGAGTGGCGGGACGGCTATAGCGACGCGGACTGCGAGCTCTTCGGGATTTTCCCTATTCCCAAAAGGGGATGGGGATGGAGTATGCCGTGGTCTATGGGAAGATTGTGGAGACCATTGGGAGATACGAGGTGGGGAGGAGAGGATAGGCTGAAGCGGTGCTAGGGCCTTCTTGTGGTTTGCTTTTTCGAGCACCCTTTTTGGACATCTTTGAGGGACGGCGGTCTTTGCCTTCTTGAGGTCCTTGGAGGACATGGAGATGGCTGGAGATGTCTCTTGGGGAGAGGCGGGCTGGCGAGCTTTACTTTGCTCTTGATAGATACGGGGAAGGCTGTGAGCTCCTTATACTGCTTTGAGTTTTCTCTGGAGGTATAAGCTTTCTTTTTGCTTTCCCCTTTTTTCTTGAGCACACACACTTTTCTTTTGCACTGGATTGATTTGATTTTTACCTTTTCGCAGGTATGGGCGTTGGAGTTCTTTCACGTCACGATGTGGCGACAGCCGGCGGAGTACGTCGGGGCGTATCCGGCCATGCGCTCTTGGTCCAAGCATGTCCGGGAGAAGATAAGTTCCGGGGGGCGTACGACTCTTAGATACGCGGATTGCCTTCCTTTGACGGAGGCTGAGACGGATGAGAGGATGATATTCTACCCCTGGGATCGTTTTGAGGTGGCGCAGCTGAAGGGCGCTGAGATCTGGACCGTGCAGCGGAGGATTCTGAGGGGTCTGACTTGCGACGTCTATTATATGGGAGAGAGGGTGACGCGCCAGCATGGCGTGAATTCGCCTTTGATGACACCGGTGGAGCCTCCCGCCGATATGATGCACCCGAGTGATAGATCTGCGACCTGAGATGATTATCGAGCCGGCCAGCACTTCTCGGCATTTGTGGCGATTGAGCCATATCCCGTATTTGTTTTTGAGGAGGCTGAGGATGCCCCAGGTTCTGGATAGAGAGGGGTTAGGGGTCCCGCGATACCCTCGAACGGACTTTTCATATGTCCAGGATGGGGTCCGATTGAGGGTGCAGATCCCTCAGCCTGAGCGGCTTCCACGAGCTTTCCGGCCTCGTCCGGGTATGAAGGTACGGCTTTTTATGCTTTTGCCTCTTCTTTCTTCCTTTTGCTTCATCATTTTTAGCATCACTTCCTTTTTTGACGCTTTCGCTTCTGTGCAGTTTTCGGAGGTGGTCGTCGAGAAGCTGACGAAGCAAGTGATCGGGGCTAAGAGATTTATCAGGAGGATGGTTGCTTGCGGGGCTCCTCAGGCTAGGGCGAGGAGACCACGGCCGGCGCTGTCGGGCGGGAGGCTTCCCCTATTCGTTCAGAGACTTCTTCCGAGACTCCTCTGTCTCCTCTCCTTGATCCTCGCGCGGTGCTGCCTTCGGATCACGTCATTCTCGGGGATCCATACGGGCAGGGACATGTCTGGCAGCATGGTGGGTCGTCTTCGTACGTCCAGGAATCCGACGCCTTCACCTTCGGATATGATTTTTTCGCAGATCTTGGCTTGCCTTATCAAAGCGTGCCGGTTGGTCCCGATGAGCCTTCTTCCGGGGACGAGGACGATGATTCTGAGCCTGAGATCTTCATGGCTCCTGAGGAGGCGGGCCCGAGTCGCAAGAGGGACCGGGGGCAGACGTCGGGCGCTAGGGATTCTGATTGATTTCTTTTTTTTTTAGACTGATTTTCTGAGATTGTGAGATTTGTACAGATACAGCTTTTTTCATGCACATTTTTTTTTTGCTTCTTTTTTTTTTTTGATGTAATAATTTAGGATTATTGTTACCTATTTTTTTTTATTTGATTTGATTTTTTTTTGCACACTCCCTTTATTTTTGGAATGTAATAGTTTAGGATTTTATTTTTTTATGAATGCAATGCAGTATGAATGCAATGTTGCATGAGCCTTGGTTTTTTGGCAAGGGTGTTAGTGTTTGGTATATGGACTGGTTTGGGGAGGTTTTTTGCACAGGTTTCGAGCAACCGGGACGGAATATTCTTCTTTGGTTCAGCAGTTTGGACTGTTGCAGATTTTTCTGATGGAGAACAAACATGTCCGCGCGGACGGGACAGGAATCTGACACTGTCCTTTGATTTTGCTTCAGATCTGGTTTTGCTTTATTTCAAATTCAAATATCCTCTTCAACCTCCAGTCCAAACAGCCATTTTCGGGGAGAAAGAGAGAAAATCCATGGAAAACCTTAGAAAAACTCCATCAAAATTGTCCCAAGAATCCCAAATGTCATTCTTCAATAAATTCAAGGATTGGTCCCGGGAGATTATGCATGAGAGGAGGTCCTTCTTTGAAGAAAGGTATAAGGTGAAGTGCTTGTGGTCTCTCAAGGAATTGATTCCGGACTATGATCTTCTGAGGGCTTCTTCCTCATTTTGGGATACTAGAAGGCATGTCTTTTGCCTTTCTTACAATGAGGTTGTTCCGACCGTGGAAGAGTTTCGGGCTTTGCTTGGTGGCCCGGAGGTGGAGATAGCGGTTCCTTTGCCTGGAGGGGCTTCTTTCGTTGACAGATTGTGCAACCTACTTCATCTTTCCCCGGAGGAAGCGCAAGGTATGATCCGTGGTCCCGAGCATTTTGATATTTTCGGTCTCCCTGATAGATTTAGGGGCTTAAGCTTGCTTGACGATGCCTATTGGGATGCCTTTGCACTTTGCATGTTCGGGACCTTGTTCATGGTCTATTCTTTTGGGATCTGTCATCGGTCTCTGCTGGACGTAGTCGTTCATTGTCGCTTGGGCAGAGATGTTGTACCTCGATCTGGGGAGACTTTCCATGCTCTTGATAGGGCGCTCTTGGGAGGCGGTATATGCGCGGGGGCATCCCGTTCCTCTTGACTCTGTGGGCGATGGAGCGCTTGGGGATTCTTCGGGAAACTCTGATATGATCAAAGCCTTGGACATTCGCCGGGAGAGGGGTTCTTTGTAGATTTTGATGATCGGGGCTCATGGGAGCGTTGGATGGCTGGTCGCCGGACAGAGAAGATATCGAGATGGTCGGTGCCTTGTTGGCGGGTGGAGACTCGCGAGTGCTTCGGGACGGGTCTCATGTGGTCATGCTCCGGGACTTTCTCGGTCCAGCTTCTATATTCCGTCCTTGGTTACGAGACAGTTCGACTTGGAGCAGGTTCCTTTGGAGGACTTTGATGATATAGCCGCCAGGGTGGTGGCTTCCGCTTCTATGGATGATCCTTCGGTGTTTTCCTTTCTGTCCCGAGCATGGAGGTATGACGTGTTTCCTCCTCGGGTTATCCTCAGGCGTCCGAGACCGGTGTTCCTGACCACTTGGTACCTGGATTGGTACGAGAGGCATCTGTGAGAGACTCATATGGCTATTTTGAGACGGCGTGAGGCCATTGTGGGTGCGGAGGACCTGACAGTTTCCGAGAGGAGGAGGGCCGAGGCGAGGGCCAACCCTCATGACAGGAGCGGAGATGTGGTGACCGATTATGAAGCTTATGTCAAGAGACAAGAGAGGAGGACTCCTACTTTATCAGCCCGGCTACAGGAGATGAGAGATGACGCTAGGGCTACTAAGGCCCTGACAGAGGCTGGTTTGATAGATCCTGTTCCTATACCAGAGCTTGGTAGGAGGAAGACCGACATTTTTCCTGTTCAGAAGAAGAAGACTCGAAGGGGGAAGAAGAGGGGAGAGGCCGACGAGTGGCTTGGAGTGACCTTGAGGTTTGAGTATCCCTTTCTTGTCATGGCGAGACACATTAGTTTGATTATGTATCTTAGTTTCTTTTAGCAGGCTGCCGGTTGTAGGAATGAATCGGGCTTAGACTCATCAAAAAGTTTTTAACTTGTAATGAATATTTGAATTGCTTCAGAGTTTTTCGAGACGCTTTCATGGTCTGATCAGTTGTATTGATGTCAGATTTTGACTTTTATTTGTGCTTTAGACCGAACCGTTTCCGGCTGCCTACGTTCCCCTCATTTTGAGGAGCTCAGGTCTTCGTAGTTCAACCTAATCGATTTTGTTGTTATTTTTTTTTGTTTTTTTTTTGTTTTTTTTGTTTTTTTTTGTTTTTTTTTTGTGCAACCCTGTTTTTTACCTAGGCCGCCCTTTTCGGGTTTTCAACCTAGTTGGGTATTACTCTTTTAGCACTCTTTTTTTTTGTTTCTTTTTTTTTACGCGTAGTATCTGCGCAGCTTGTCACCATTCACTGGGTGTACAAAGGGATTTCCGTCGAGTGCACCCAAGTTGCATGGCTCCCAGGAGAAGATCTTCTGGACGACGTATGGCCCGACCCAAACAGGCTCCCATTTGCCGAGGGGGTTGATACGGACTGGGGGCTTCTCTTTTAAGACGAGATCACCTTCTCGGATCTCCCGATGCTTTACTTTCTTGTCGAAGGCCCTGGCCATTCTGCCTTGGTATGCCCGGATATGTTCCATTGCTTTCAATCGGCGCTCATCTAGCAGGGCCAGCTCATCATGGCGACTTTGGAGCCATTCGACCTCGTTGATCTGGCTTTCCAGCAGTACACGGAGTGAGGGGATTTCCAATTCGATTGGGAGCACGGCTTCCATTCCGTATGTGAGGGCAAACGGTGTTTCCCCAGTTGCCGTTCGGCCCGATGTTACGTAGCCCCGAGTGCCGAGTGTAGCTTCTCGGGCCAATCTCTGCCTCGGACAGCCATTTTCCGGATGATGTTTTCCAAAGTCTTGTTTGCTGCCTCGACGGCTCCGTTGGTTTGAGGCCTGTAAGGAGATGACTTGTGACGGGTTATTCTGAATTCTGCCAGCAGCCTTTCACATTCCCCTTCGAAGTGGGATCCATTATCTGAGATGATCTCGGCTGGCAACCCGTATCGGCATATGATGTTCTCTTTGATGAAGAGGGCTACTTTCCTTGAGTTGAGGACCTTGTAGGATTTTCTTTTCAGTTCCTTCGGAGAAGCTACCGATCTGCGTCTCTTTAGGCTCTTCCGCCGTTCACAAATTCACACTCGTCAAAATCTTTTCGGCAGCTTGGGCTCGATTTTCCTCTTTCCAGACAACCTGCTTAAAGATTTTTTTTTTGTTTGATTTTTTTTGTTTGATTTTTTTTTGTAATGTGTCTGATTCTTTATCTAATGAATTATTATTAAATGTTTTTTTTTTATTAATTAATTCATCATTAGTTAAAGTGGCAATCAAGGGATACTCAGAAAGGTTCGTCATTTCATTGAAAAAGAAAGGGAATACAGCGCTTGCTACAGACTTGTAGTCTTCAGGCGTAAGGCCATCGGACGACCCTAGAGACTTGACCTTAACAATGAGAGACTGGGAGGACTTGTCCTAGATTGACACAAAGGGACGGGGGACCAATCCAGGCTTGGTGATCATTTCTTCTTTGGTCGCGGACGGGCCTGAGAGAGTTTCCCGATTCTTTAGCGGCATTGCTGTCAGTGATCTCATGACTCGGGGGATGTCTCGTTTCTGTTCTCCTCCCTCGATCATTGCTACCATTTCTTTGACTGAGCTGAATTCAATAAGGTCTGGCACCTGGATCTCTTCCCCGAACAACTGTTGCATGATCGGACCATCCCAATCATCTGAAAAGACTTCTGTGGCTTTGACTTTTGGCACGGTCAATTCAAACTCAGATTTCGGACCTTCTGGGCGTAGGAATAGTGGTTGTGAGCTTCTCGAACTGTTCCACTAGGCTTGGCACGCCTTTGAAAGTGTACTCACTTCTCATGGTAGTGGTAGCCCGGGTATCTTGGGTAGGTCCGGGAACATTCTACGGACCGGGTTAGCTTTGGCTCCTGAACTTGTTGAGGCTATCCTGTAGCTTTAGCCACCCTTACGTAGGAGTGGGCTACGTGATGTTACCCGGTTGTGTGGGACCCTTTACAAAGTAGTCGGCCAAATTAGGACCGAAAGGGAGAGATTTAAGGTCGTCGGCGGGACCGCTTCTGTGGCGGCTTCAAATCTTTTTCCTTTTGCGGTGTCCACCGAGGAGGCCTCATATCCCAGGCCGTGGCGAGTTTTTGTCCTTTCACCTCGATGAGTTTGTGAGTTCCTTGTTGGTGCTTCCCAGGCCAGAGGCCAGGTAGATAGCTCATTTTTCTCATCATTTTCAAGACCGGTGGGATTTTATCCCGAGTGACCGTCAGATCTATGTTGCACACTTGGGCTTTGGGAGGCTCGACCGTGAAGCCGGTTAGTATGAGACCTTCCTCGTCATGTTTGATTTCCAGAATAGGTATTCCACCCGTATCTGTGCCCTCTAAAGTGACTAAATCTCCGTAAATGGTTGTCAGGTCCCCATTCAAGACGAATTTCACGCACTGGTGGAGGCTTGAGGCAACCCCATTGACCTGATGCAGCCAAGGTCTTCCCAATAAGGCATTAAAAGTGATCGGGATGTCAATAACCTGGAATTCCACAGGTATCAATTTCTGGCCAAACCAGAGGTCCAAGGTAGCAACTCCAAGGACTGCTCGAGATGTTGAGTCGTAAGCTTTGACTGTGAGGGAGGAAGGCTTCAAGTCTGTAGTCTTGATATCAAGCAGGCTCATGATCTTTGCTGGGAGGATATTCATTCCAGACCCATTGTCCACCAAGACTCGGGGGAGGCGTCGTTCATCCAACTGGACTGTGATGAAGAGAGGCTCGTTGTGACCGGCTCCAAATTGAGGAAGATCAAGGTCTGTGAAAGTGATTATGTTCCCGTAGTGGATGTTTCCAATCAACTGTACCACGTCATCGGGAGTAGCATCAATAGGGACCAAGGTGCGGGCTAAGCTTTCTTCCAGCTTTAGCTTGTGGGGATAGGATGAGGTGAGCAGGGACCACAAAGAGATGTTGGCCTGTGTTTGCTTCAACTGGGTGAGCACGGGGTCCTCCTTTTCGGGGTCAGGAGCTTCGGCTGTCTTAGCATAGGGGCGGCGATTCTCCCCAGGTGCTTGATCTGTGGCCTTCTTATCTGTTTTGGGATTTCCTTGGAAGATTTGCCCGGACCGGGTCAACAGGTTAACTTCCTCATCAGTTGCTTCTTGACTGGATTTCTTCAACGCTGCTAAGGTCAATGGGGGAGCCTTTTTGGCTATCGGCCACTGGTTCTGACGAAGTCTAGCAACGGGGTGGCCGAGCTGCACCGGCTCCTTCTGGCGGCCCCTATGACCGCTTCCCAAGTCACAGGATTTTGAGTCTGGGGTTGTGTCGTTGCCCCTTGGATGGCCCACAGAGCTTAGGCGTCCTCCGATTCACTTTCATAGCCTGCCTGGCTCATAGTTATCATGCAACAAGAGTCGCTATTGTCGGGGCTCGGCGGCTTTTTGGTTTCATATTCGTCTTCCGAAGTGTCTTTGGTCTTATGGCTATCAACCTCCATTTCATCATACATCTTTTTTCTTTCACCTTTGCAAGTAGGGCAGCCACAAGTGAAGGATAGGCAACGTTCCCCCTCGGAGCTCGATGCAGCAGCTCGATAGATCTGTGTCCAAATAAGGAGCACCCGGGGTCCATTGTCGGGCACTGGAGCAATTAGGAAGGCGTCATGTGGATTCATAGGTATGAAGGCCACTGGGGAGACGTTCAGGTCAATAACCCTTTTCAGTGATTGCAAGCACTCGCTGTGCTCAAGCGGCCCAATTGTGACCCTTACGGTTGTTATGCCATCCGTTCTCGGGAAAGAAGAAAAGGATCCGATGACGTTTACAAATTCTTCATCTTCTGGTGGCTGAAACCCTCCGTTTTCGACCAGTGCTTCAATAAACCCTTTCCATTCACCAGTCAGGTTCTTATAAGGAACATTGTGTTCTAGGATTTCGGATATGTACGGATCTGGGCGCGGGCTTTGTTGTCCCTCATCCTCTAAAGTATCCAGGACAGGCGACCGCGAGGTGCATCTTACGAGGTGCGGCTCTTGGGGGGTCCATCCCTGCGGCATTTGACTTGCATTTTCCGGTGGTCCTTCATCGTCGCTTGCTGATAACCAACCATTGTGCCTGGCTCCCATGGGCTCATTTCTGGTATGATTGTTCCAGATTGTTTCCGGATCTGGGGCCTCAGTTGACTCTTCGCACTCGTCATCATCATCGTCGTCGCTGTCGTCGGAATCATCTTCCCATACTACCGGGATTTCGGCTGAGAGGGAACGCCGATCAAACCCGTTAGGGGAATATGGGTGCGTGCAGCCGCAGAAATTGTCATATGCTCCCATTCCGGAAGTGGTAATTGCGATTTGGCTTCTCCACCCGAAGCTGCGGGGAAGAGTGAGAGGGTGGCACGTATTTGACACCGGGCAGAATGTAGAAGGATTCTTCCTTCTACGATTCTTCGGTTTCAACCGCCTTCGGGATCGTATTCGACTTCTCCAATAGCCGGTTTGCGAAGTGTACTAGCTCCAAGTGCTCTTCGGCCTCTTTCTTTGATAAGCCCCAGTACAGGCGCCCGCCGGAAGCTTTCTTGCTCGATTCTTCTTGATTGTTCTAACCATCTTGTGTAAATGGTTCTTCCATGTTTTGACCGGAACAGCCCCAGTTCTTCAGTATCGGTTTTCCCTTCATCCGAGAAATAGCGGGCCTCGTATTCTTGCAGGAAGTCTCTGACATGAGACCAAGATGGGTCGATTCGTTCGATATCCTCAAGGCTGAGGGGGAATCCGAATTCAGGATCCTCGACGAGGTTGGCCACGGGTACTTGGGGACCTTCATCAGCATCTTCCTGGGTGTGCGAAGATTCTCCGCATTCAATCATATTCACCTGATTATGGCTCCTTGGCAGAGGATTTTTGACTGTATTAGGCCCCTCGGGGCCTTCCAACTTTCCTTGCTCTATCAATTCCTGGATTGCCTTCTTCAAAGTGAAGCAGTTATCTGTTAGATGTCCGTGAGCTTGATGAAAAGCACAATACTTTGTAGTATCCACGGGAGCATTCGGATTCCTGGGTTGGAAATTCTCCAAAGGCCGCAGCAAGCCTTCTTTCACCAATCCCCTAAAGATGTCATTCAGAGGCATTCCAAAGTTTTCGAGATTTATGACCCGTGGTCTGGGCTCGGCTGGTTTTCTGGGAGCAAAAGGAGTTTTGTTATTACATTCCTGTCCCGCGTAGTTAATCATCTCTTTGCCTTTAGCAGGAGCAGGGGCAGTGTTTGCAGGAGGAGCCCGATATCTATAGCGGAGTGCAGCGGCCAGGTTGCGATTGTAAGCCTTTTCAAACTTAGGCTGCGGAGTTAACCATGGCTCGTAAGTCTGAGTACGGGAAGTGGCGAGGGAGGCTCTCGGATGTGGTTTCAGGCATGGTTGGAAGATGTCTAGTTGTTCCTCTTCGGAAGGAGGGATGGCCATTTCGCTGAGTTTCGAGATTCCACCGCTTGTAAAAGTCCCCAACATTCTCATCGGGACGGCTGCTTTGTTGTTTGTAGGTCAACCCTATTTGTTTCCCATTCCAAGTTGGCCTTATATTTCTCTCGTGAAGGCATTGGTAATCTGGTCCCATGTAGCCCCGGCTTCGGGTTTCAAACGGAAGAACCACTTTAAGGCCTTGGATTTCAAAGATAGGCTGAAATAGTCGGCCCAAGCTGGCGATTGGTACATCCTTTGGCCTTCATCGCCAAGGTATACGTGTCCGAGATGAGTTTTCGGGCATGCGGTCCCATCAAAGAGATCCAGATTAGGCATCACGAATTTGTGGGGCGGGGGAACAATGGAGTCGGGTGCGTAGGCCGGAAGCGGACTTCTTGGCGGTCAATTCGGCGATCTGCGCTTTCATTTCCTTGTGTTGTTCCATGAACCAGGCCGGATGAGGGTCTTGTGGCGGAGCCGTGGCATTTGAACGAGAGAGGGGTTACCACCGGAGGGCGGGTGGATGAAATGGCCGGTCCGGGGACGTAGGTGAAAACCCGTCCTTGGCCCAAATTGCCGGGGAGCATGAGTAGGAGCACAGGCGAAGGGATAGAACCTTGCGGCTGCTGTTGATTTTCAGCCGGCAAAGTAGGTGGAGGCAGCCCCGATGTAGCCGGATAACTTGGATTTCCAGAATAGGGCCCATAAGTAGGCTTAGGTGCGGGCCGTCTCCCCGACCGTTGAATTGCATGGTGGCCGAGGCGAGGTGTATAACCCTGGGGTACTGCGGTCCCGGTGATTCGGATGACGCGGAATGGAGGCTTGGTAACCCATAGAAGTTCTGAGTGAGGAACGGATTTGTGTGAGGAGCTTGTGAACTAGTATTATTCTAAGGAGGGGCTCTCGGCGTGGCCCGAGAACCAAGCCGTGGCGGCATTCGAACTGTACATTCTTTGTGAAGGTCCGGATTGATCGGTTCCGAACTGAGGTGGCATTCCAATTTGTTGGGGCATTCCGAGATAACCCCAACCATGAGAGGACATTCCGTACTGGCTTTGTCCCCACTGAGGAACCGTGGAACCGATTTGTGCTATCGGCCGCATGGATCCAGTGGTCTCGTGGTTGGGAGCCGGGCCGACCCGAAGACCGAGGAGCATGGGTTCTGGTAGTGGTACCATAGGAGGTGGGTGGTGGCATCTGGAGTAATCAGTGGCGACGAGAGTGGGATTGGCATCCTCGTCTTCTTCCACGGTGAAGGTGCCATCGGGATTGAGGCTGGCGGCCAAACCGTGGCTCTTAATAGCCTCCATAAGGCTATTCAGCTGTGCTTCCTGTCGTAGTCTCATCTCGTTCGCTAACCGATTCCACCGTTGCTCGTCCGAGGGGTCCCGGAGGCGGAGTGACGTTGTCCCCATCATTACCGGCCGATGCAGACATTCCAAACCCGGAGTCGGAACAAACGGTGAAGCCGATGACGCGCGACTCTTCCCAACTGATCAAACGGTGACCCGGTGTCCGGAACCAACCTTTGTGAGGAGCTGCGGGGGAAAGGACACGAAGGTTCAGATGTCTGGGAATGGAAGGAGGGTAAGTGTTTGGGCTTTGGGCTCAAGCAACATGCAGTTATATGTTCACATTTACTTAAAACATATTTTATTAACCTAATCGGTTGGAAAAGATTGCTCTTCTTTTTCGCAAACTACTCTGGATCCTGGATCAGTGGGCCCCGTCACTACGTCTATAAGCCCCTCGTATTCCACCTGTATTTCGACCTCCCAGGGTGGACAGCCCCGGGCGAGGGTCCTATAGGGCAAGCGGGTCCCACCGACCGAAAGAAAAACGATCCTAAAAGTCTGGCGGGTAATCGAGTCTTAACGAGCATTCGATGTAAATTACGGACAAAGCTGACGTCAAAGTCAAGATCATGTCCGAGAGCTCGACAGTAAAGTCGGCATGATTTGGACTGATAAATGTCCACGATTGATCTTGACTTGTCGTCAATTCGGCCGTAATTAGGCATGGAATAGTCATTAATCCTTGATGTCTCAGTGTCAATGTTGGGAGTCAGTGTATAATTTGTGCCAGTCATAGCCGAAGTCAAGGCGCCGGTCAATATCTTGGTCAAAGTCTGCGGTGGAAAACCGGCAGAGCTTCGACTGATTAGGGTCCCCGAAAGATATTGAGTCGGTATACCGACAAAGGCTTGAAAGGAAAGGTCTATACACATACAGGGCATGACACAGACCAGACTAAAAACCAACCGGGTCTCGGACAAAGTGTGTCACGGACAAGTGCATGGTCGACACGAGGCTCCATGGGATGTTTGGGTAGTCCTGTGCTTGCACCGAGAGGCGTAATAAGACCAAACGGGCCGCGACAAGGATTTCCCCGGGTTAGGGACGTAGTGTGCAGTGTACGGTCACGTGCGCGTAGTGTGCAAGCAGTCTATTTTCTTTTTCTGAGTAAAATAGAATTTTTTTTTTATGTGTCTTAAAAATATGATGCATGATTTTTTTTTGAAAATTTTCTTCTTTATTTTTTTGAAAATCTTTTTTTTTTTTGAATTTTTTTTTTTTTGAAATTTGATGAACACATAAGCATATAAGCACAAGAATTCCCACAGTTAGGGACATGATTCCGACAGTCAAAATTTTGACTTTTTCCGAGGCGGTCAAAACAACACGAAAATATGCAAAAATCAACACACACACACAAATGATTTTTTTAAAGCCGGGACGGAAGCTTGACCCTCAAAAGCTTTTCTTTTTTTTTTTGAAAACAATGATACCGGTACGTGGGATTGTTAAACCACAATTTATCCCCGACTCGTGTTAGGAGGCGATAACGGGAAGTTTAATGGTTTCCACCAATATACCAAATATCGTTTTTTTTTTTAGAAAAAGCTTATTTCTCCCCAGCAGCAGAGTCGCCACTGTGATGATGTGCCACCAAATTTCGCGGGAGAAATTCGATTTTTGCGTTTCTTTGAAAAACCAAATAAAACCCGGAAAAAGACGGAGTCGCCACGCCATTTTTGTTTTAAGGGCCAAAACTTTGAAAAATGCCCAAGATTAGAGATTTGGGTTCGGAGGTCATGTTACACGCCGGGAAGGACGTTAGTGTGCACCCGGAATGCCTCGTAAAACGAGTCTTCCAAGCTGAAAATCATTTGTGTGTGTGTGTGTGTTTTGGCCAAAATAATTCGAAACTGAGGAAAGTAAAAATTGGGATGTCTTTTTAAGACTTTAAACTGATCCCATGATTTTTTGGAAGATTTTTGGATTGAGATTTGGTACTCAAAAGACCTTTTGAAGTTGAGAGTCATTTCTGCCAGAATGAAAAAGGCAGTGGACCTTTGATTTTGAAATGGATTCAAGGGCCTTAAAACTTCATAATCTGGATAAACTCAGAGAATGAAAGTTGTTCCAGACACCTTAAATAAGATTTTTGCGAAGGAATTTTCCATTTTGGAGAAGATTTGAGGGGTCAAAACCTTCTGGAAATCTCAGATATGAAATCTGGATTTCCAGAAGCTGATGAACTGGCCTCTAAAAGAAAATTTGAAAAGAGGAGTTTTACTCACCCAAAAAATAAAGTAAAAATATTTCTGGAAATCTCTGGATGTTGGATACAAAAGGTGTTTTGTAGTCAACACCAAATTCCAAGTTTATCTGTGTCCAAAAATTAAGACAATGGACTGGGGTCTTGAAAAATTGCTACTGGACAGCAACTTCTCAAGAAAGGAAAAATGATTTTAAAGGGGATTTTTGCATCCATGCTTGTCCCCATTTCCCTAGGTTTTGGTTAGTGATCAAGTGACATTTTAGTGGTGAATCAACTATACCAAACCATCCTTGGGGTACATTAGGACTAAGCACTTCATTTGCTTGGGAAGGGGAATTTTATCCTTTGAAATCAAGATTTGGTGCTTGAAAATGGTTTTTAGGGTTTTGAAAATGCATTTGCAAGTAAGTAAGAATACATTGAACAAAATGTTGATCCTTGTAGAAGATCATCCATGGAGATGAACTTCCATGGTCATCTTCTTGGATCTAAGACAAGAAGATGAATGAACTACATTTTGTAGCTTGAAAATGCATGCATGGATGAGAGATTTAGGGTAAGAAGAGGGAGGTTATACCTATATTCCTTGTGTTTTTGTGTTTGTGTTTGAACTTGAGAGTGAGTGGGTTTGATTTGAGTGAGTGAAAGTTGGGAAGATTCAAGAGAAAAAGGTGACAATTCTTAGAGAATTCTCACTGTTTTCTCAAGTATTTTCGCCAAATGCTGTGAGTTGTGTTCTTGGTCTCTCTTTTTTGTGACTCGAGGGCTCAATTTATAGCCCTCTGGATTTTACAAACCCATCCGCGCGGACAGGACCTGCAGCGTGCACTGTTCATTAAATGCAGCTCCAGGCTTTGGACACAAGGAATAATCTTTTTAAAATTCAAACTGGTTGTGTTTTTAAACTTACCAATTCGGGTTTTTTCCATTTCTTTTGCTTTTTAGGATTCCTTTCTTGCTTTATCCTTAAATAACAATGCCCATTTTGCCCTCACTTTGTTAGAAAAGTTAGAATTGTTAGGAAATGTTAGGAATGTTAAAACTTTCGTTAATTTTCTAACGAAAATACTAACAAACTCAAATTGGAGCACTTACACCTAGTCAACGCTTATCTCTCCTAGTCAACGAGTCCCGCATGGGTCTCGCGGGATCCCGCGTCCCGCAAATGGGACGGGATGGGACGGAGTATTTTAGTCCCGTCCCGTTTTGTCCCGTCCCGTCTCGTCCCGTTCCCGTCGTGGGACAACATAATTTCGTCCCGTCCCGTCCCGTATTCCCGTATTGACGGCTCTACCCTCAACTCATATGCATAATCCCACAACTTCTCATATTGTTCTGCAACACTTCCCTCAATCAACTGAAATGCCTTTCTTTTTGCTCTATAAGCCTGAGTGAGGGAAATATTGGCATTATACTTCTGAAAAACTGAATCTTTGAATGCCTTGACAGGTAGTGTGGGGTTTGATCTCCACTCATTCACATGTTCAATTGCTAACCATTTAGGTGTGACATTGCTATTCTTGAAGCCTATTCCACATGTATGATTATTGTTTAGAGTTTTAATCACCAAGTTTTCCTAAGTTTGGCATTTGGAAGCATACAATATCCAAGGGCATGGTTCCTTACATTTAGCCCTAACCCTCTTCTGAACTTGCTTAATGAAGTAAATTTGTTTTTTTTTTTCATCTATTGAATGTTTCCTAATCGCAGCAACTAAAGTCTTATGATCAACAAATTTCATTCCCAATTCAAACTCTGGTTTCACCATATCAATCTTAGGACTGAAGACTCTTCCCATTTCCCTATTCAACTGTTGTTCATCCCCACTTTCATATCCATTCAAGCCATCATCAGAATCATAATTACAAGTTACATATTTTCCTTTAACCCCTGCACCATAATCCCACTCTACAAGCTTCCCCTTTTCTATTGCAGCAGAATTATTTTTACTTCCACCTATTTGATCACCCATGTCATCATCTGAATTATCATACTCACTATCATGTAATGACTCATGCTCAGAATCTTGATCATTTTGTATTATCTTATCAGACCTGATATCCCCATCTTCCATTATTCTCTTTTCTTTATCAAGTGTTCTTTCTAATTCCACAAACAATTCCACATACTTTTTCTTAGCAGATCTAAATATTCCTATATCCATTGCATCTCTATCATTAGTAATCAACCTAAGTGACAGAACTACACTATCATCAATCTTTTGATACAACACATAGTTATCAGATAACACCCCAGCCTCCTTAACTGCTGTCTTAAGCTCAATAAATGAAACACAATCATCTTCAAAGTAATCAAACCATGTAACCTCCCCCTCTTTATAAACATCCTGACTTGCACTAGGAAAGTAACCCCCATGATGAAGCTTAACAGAGAACAAATGAGAAGAATCTACAGATACAAACATACATAAAATCAGACTTACATTAACAAAACAAATCATGGACCACCACATAAAGGGACCATACTTTACAGATAGTTTATAAATTAATTTTTTTTTCAAGCATGGGACTACCATACACAACCATTATTTTATGCCAACTTACATAAAACAATAAACATTGAAATCTACAAACGCTTGAAAAATCAGCTAAATACAAGTACATAACTTTGACTGATCCATTTAAGGAAATTTTATAACATTTTACATAGAAAATCACATAAAAATCAGTAATAGTCAAAGTGGGTGGAATCCAAATCACATTTCACCAACAAAAAAAAAAACAATATTCAACTACCACACTAATTTTATCATCAACATCAACACAGTTTTTTCGACCAACAACATCATTATGAACAAATTTAATAGTATACTTACCATAATCGGGTGTCCCTGGGTAAACACAACCCTTCTTCTTCCTCTTACACCAAGGCATTTTGGATGGCTTGCAGAATCGCACCTTGATTGCCTCACTTGCAGCAAAATCGTAAGTGATTTTTGTGAAAGTGATTTAAATCGAGCCCTAAATGGTCACCAACAGAAAAAGCGTATGTGTTGTTTCGCGTTTAAGCCTGGTAATGAACTGCCTAAAATACCCTCGTTAAAAAGCCACGTGAAACGCACATGACCAATTAACGGAGATTTTAAACAGAAATCGTCAAAAAAATCCTTAATTGATGAAAAGTTGAGATATTGAGCCCTGATTTAAGGAAAATTAGATATGGAGCCCCTAACCGACACTACGCCCTATACTTCAGGCCCTAAATTGTCATTTTCCCTTATTTTTTTCTAAATATTTCATTATAATTACTACTCTTTCACATCAAAATATTTACAGTTTAAGAAGCTTAAATTTGTCCTAAAATAATTACAATTATGCTATTATCTAAAAATATTTAGACTTGTTTACAAAATATACCCTTATTTATATTTATATATAGTTATCATTGTAAAAATATTTAATTATCTAGATAATTATTGAACTATTTTATGGTTAATTTAATTTATTCATATGTATTAATTATGTTTTTTCATCCTCCCTCCATTCTACCCGAACAGACACAAAATTGATCTAACACGAGAATTAAGAAAAATGTATACCGTAATAATTAAGTATTGTGAATATGAAAAGTGAGATAAAAGAAAAAAAGTGAAGTAGAGTTTAATAATTAATAGTTATTATGAGTAACACAAGTGAGTTTCATAAATAAAGAAGCATTAAAAATATCAATTTTGAAAATGTATTTTTTAAATATAATAGTTATTATAAAAATTTGTGTTTTTTTAAATGTGTCGGAAGAAATAATTAGGGATGGCAAAAAATTTCGAACCCGCCCTGAACCCGAAAAGACCCGCCCCTAATAGGCCGGGTTTGAGATGCAAATTTGAAAACCCGCTGAATTTTTGAAGGGTTTGTGTTTACTCTGTCCCTCCTCGAATATATAAGAAATTACTTAAATGCCCTTATAGGCCTTATATGAAATTACTTTAATGCCCAAATATATAGAAAATTACTAGAGGGGTCCTTGGATTATGAGTGTTTTTATAGGAAATTACTTAAATAACTATCGGGGCGGGTTAAACTTGGCGGACTCGGGTAACGCATAACACGGGGCGGGGCGGGACGGGTTCGGGTTATGGTAGATCACTATAGGGGCGGGTTTGGGAAATGAAGAACCCGTCCCGTTGTCATCCCTAATTACAAGTGGGTAGAAGATTAGATGAAAGAGAATGTAAAAGTTAAAACATTTATGATAAAACCTCTTTTTGATTGATTTTTTTGTAAATATGTTAACATTATAAAGGCATAATGAAATATTTTTTAGTAAATATATTTACATTATAAAAATATAAATGTTCAAAATACTGTTTAAAATTTGTCATTTATAAATAAAATAAGATTCTTAATTTGAAATGAAACAAAAGAAAAAAATAAAATTTTTAAAGTGGGACGGAGGGAGGGAGTATTATGGTTTCGGGGCGGAGAGTATTATGCGAAGATCCAATGTCCTCTTATCAACCAACGGTATCAACGGCTAAGGTTGGCGGCCGATAAGAAGCCAACACGTGTAAAAGCGAAAGCATGATAGCGAAGCCCTAGGAGGCCTAACAAGCCGCCACGTAACAATCTCTACTCGTAGTTGCCTGCCTTTATAAAGCCATCTTGGCCACCTGGGGGTCTACAAGGTTCATAGAGGAAAGGACCACCACTACAGTCACGCCACGTGTATGATTTCACAAAGAAAAAACAAGCACAAAATAAAGTGGTAACTAAAAATGGTAAATACATCATTGAGAATGTGACGTGTGAGAAGGCATTTGCATTCACGATTGAGGTAAAAATGCATGTGATGGAAGGGTTAATGGCCGGGAGACCTCACACTTGACTCTTTTTGTGTCACTTTGTACTATTTGTCCAATAAGGGTAACTAAATCATAGAGTTCATGAGGGTGTCATTGTCAATATTAATCTATTTCTTTTTTGATAATTTTATATTTTTTCTTAATTACGTGAGCGTAAACTAGAAGTTAAATTTTCAATTAAGTCCCAAGTGACGTGTAATAAATCTTGATTTATATGTCATATATCAGGGTATTCATTCTCTATCCTGCTTCATATCATTGAAATAAATTTTGACACCAGTAGTTTCAAACTATGCTTAATATAAGGTTTCGGGTGGGGGGGGGGTTTGAATTTTTTTATTTTTGACTTCCATATGAAATTGTCTCCATCAATAAGAGTGAAGACTTTGAAGAATTACCCTACCTACCAAAATAAATAGATATCCAAATTGTTACGCATGGATACATTATCAACTTAAAAAAGGAAGTAATATTATCATTTGTAAGGAGTAGTTATTAAGAAACATTACCAAGAAATTAGTAAATGTTTTTGGATTATTGCAATCGTAATCTCTATACTGTATTTGTGGTTGACAAGAACCCCATGATTGCTTATAATGACCTATATTAAGGTGAAGATGATTTGCCATAAGAGGAAAAAGAGTATGAAAGATTTATGGTATAATAGGAAGAGATGAGATTACATATATCACTTTTGTATGTTACATTGTTTATCACAGGTGATACAACAGTTATGAGTTATAATAAATGATTTATCTAGCTTATCATTTTTTGTATGTTACATTGTTTATCCCTACTAAATAGAAAAGTTTATACTCCCTCTGGTTCATTTTTTTTCCCACTAGACAAAAACATCTAGGATTAAGAAAGTATAATAAATGATTTATCTAGCTTATCATTTTACATATATAAATATATATATATATATATATATATATATATATATATATATATATATATATATATATATATATATATATCCTTGTTTTAATTATCTATTGTGAAGGTAAAACATAAATATTTTTAATTAGATAGGAATGCAATGGAAAATTGAGTTAATAATGTTGATTGATTTTTATAAATGAAAAAAAAAAATGAACAAAAATAAAAATATGGTCAATATAAATAAGACGAACTCATTCACTTAATATTTTTTTCTTAATTTCAGCGTACAATATATACTCCCTCCGTCCCAGTTCAATTGATACTTATTTTCTTTTTGGTCCGTCCCACATCAATTGATATTTACCCAAAATGGAAAGGAATCTTTACTATTTACCCCACTCATTCTCTCTCCTATTTTATTTTTTCACTCACAACATTCTCTTTCCTAACTATTTCTCCCACTCATTCTCTCTTCTATTTAATTCTT
Source organism: Adenophora triphylla var. japonica (assembly GCA_022495995.1). Classification (NCBI taxonomy): domain Eukaryota; kingdom Viridiplantae; phylum Streptophyta; class Magnoliopsida; order Asterales; family Campanulaceae; genus Adenophora; species Adenophora triphylla. The sequence goes on along the minus strand of JAFEMH010004042.1, from coordinate 47,007 downwards.
TATACTCATAACATTTAACCTTTTTCTCTTTCTTACCTCATTTTTCTTAATTTTCACATCCAAAAAATTGGTATCTATTGAACTAGGACGGAGGGAGTATGTAGTTTGAATTGGTACAGAATAATTATATCATATCCAGATAGATGGTGACAAGTTAAAAGATTACCCCACCTTTCGTCCTATTTTATTTTTTTTAATTTAAGAGAAGGACTAAAATCATTGAATTTCCCACGTTATTCTTGTTATAAAATGAGTACTATATACTTAGTAGAGTTGTGAGTGTAATATTTTTATCAAAAAAGTGCACCAAAAATCATTTAATTTAATCGTATACGTTTTGTGTATTTGATCATTATACTTATTTTCGTTGCAAACAACACATCAAACACTTTTTTTTTGCATCTATAGTCACTATCAGTAATTGCGTTAGTTTTTCACTGTTAAATTTTCATGTGCAACTCATGTGACCAAATTTTTAGGGCTTTTTAGTTAGTTTAGTAAAAAAAAAAGTAAAAAATAAACTATAGGGTTTAATTTTTCTTTGAAGAAAATGTAGGACAACATTTTAAATAATTAGCACAATATAAAATGATTATAATAAAATTGGAATACAATTTATAATACAAAATATAAAATGAAAGAGAAAACCTTATGTAAGTCATCTTAATTCACTTGTATTCGAGCTATGTTATACACTTTTCTTAAAACTAATTCGTCTCCCTTTCTAAAAATGCTAGAGACTTCCACGGGCGTTAGTCTCCCAGTATAGAACGGACGAAACAGGTACAACTCCGCACTTGAGCCTCCCGGCGAATTGAATGTATGTTTAAACTAAATCACCAACTAGAACTCTAAAGAAAGGGACCAAAAGAAAATTTTAGACAATAGAATCCTAGGCTCTAAAGTTACTACATGAAACTCTCATATCATCTTTCTATCTTCTAACTTGTTTTTTATAGCAAAGAAAAGGAGACAACACCTAATATATAAAGAATATGTAGAAAACTTATAATTAATTGACATTAACCATATATAATTAACCTTAACATTAAGATTTGTGTTGTTACATACTAGTATTACTATTACCCACCCGTGCGGATCGCACGGTGACAGTACAAAAATGACTGTATAAAAATTAAAGAAATGATGAATTGCCCCTCCCCCCCCCCCACAACCCCACACCACCCCCTAAAAGAACACATTCTACTCACTACCATCTTTCTACCTAGCTTAAGACTTTCATCTTAGCCTCTTAGTACATTAGTTGTATCGCCCGATCCAAATATAGCCAAATAAATACTCCCTCCGTCCCGGCGAAAGAGCCACAAAATTTGTTCGGCACGCAAAATAAGAAATGTGATGTAGAAAAGAGAAAAAGTTTAAATGTTGTGAGTATGAAAAATTAAATAGGAGAGAGAATGAGTGGGAGGTGATGTAAGAAAGAGAATGTTGTGAGTGTAAAAGTAAAGTAGGAGAGAGAATGAGTGGAGAGAATAGTGATTTAAGGTTTCCTTTTTGGGAAAGTGGCTTTTTAAATGGGACGCCCAAAAAGGAAATAAATGGCTCTTTCGCTGGGACGGAGGGAGTACTGAGGTAATGAGGCATTTTCACAAACAGATTGTGAGTGAAAATGGAGAAAATAAGAACAACAAAACAACCAACCACATATCATCATAACTGTACAAATGCCATATTCACATAAACATTTAACAATAGTTATTTGACAGAAAAAAGATATTATATTGAATACTAAGCCTGCTATCTCTCTCAAAGACTCCATGAGTAGCAAAAGTTCTGCAAAAATATAAACCAAGCAAAATAGACATTATCAAGCAAGCAATATCACAGTACAAAAAATATTTGTTAGTAAATTCACCATTTAGCTTAATACTTAAAATTAATACTCCCTCAGTCCCACTTCAATTGAGCTATGACATCTTTGCAAGCTTTTTAAGATTTTTTTTTTTTTTTAAAATGAGTAAAGAATTGAAAGTGGGTAGAAAATTAGAGGAAAGAGAATGTACAAGTTAAAAATATTTAATAGGAGAGAGAATGAGTGGGAGGAATAGTAAGTTAATGAGATATGTTAAAATTATAAGGGTATAATGAATGATTTTTTTTGTAAATATATAAACATTATGAGGGTATAAATGTCCGAAACACTGTTCACTTCTTTCCATTTATGGAATGGCTCATTTGAAGTGGGACGTCCCAAAAAGAAAAGTGACTCAATTGAAGTAGGACGGAGGGAGTAATTATTTTTTAACTGTCAACATAGTAAAATTCAATTTTGTTAATAAAAATTATTAATTATTTATATTAGTTAAGAATTTTTGTTTTTAAATGGGTAAAGAATTGAAAGTGGGTAGAAGATTGGAGGAGAGAGAATGTAAAAGTTAAATATTTAATATGAGAGAATGGGTGGGAGGAATAGTAAGTTAATGATTGATTTTTTGTAAATATGTTAAAATTATAAGGGTATAATGAATGATTTTTTTGTAAATATATAAACATTATGAGGGTATAAATGTCCGAAAAACTGTTCACTTCTTTCCATTTATGGAATGGCTCATTTGAAGTGGAACGTCTAAAAAAGGAAAGTGGCTCAATTGAAGTGGGACGGAGGGAGTAATTATTTTTTAACTGTCAACATAGTAAAATTCAATTTTGTTAATAAAAATTATTAATTATTTATATTAGTTAGTAACCGGTGTAGGGGAGTTTTTTTTTTTGTTTTTTCCAACTTTAAATCTAGGCCGCTCTTTGTCTTTTGAGAGATTAAATCTGAGTCATTCTTTGTGTGGCGGTTAGAGAGATAGTAACCGTTGTAGCAGAGTGGGAAGTTAAAAACAAATTTATTTTTCATATTCAATCCTAGCCACCAGTTATGTTTTATCAAACTCAATCTTGATCATCGATTGTGTGGCGGTTAGATGTGAGCTCTATTGTATTATAGATTCTCTAACTTAATTAGAGAAATCAATTCATGAATAAAAGAATAATATGAGAATTAACTCATATTGTTCTTTTAACAACACAAACATGAAAGTGTAAGTGCCCCAATCTGGGTCGTTAATGTTCCGTCAGACCAAATTAATGATTTATAGTCATTTAGGGGCATTTTGGACATTATTTTGATAATTTGAATGAGGAATGACCTCTTAGGAATAAGAAAATGGTCAAGGACCTCACTGAAATGTGTCATTTCCAAGGAAAAGGAATATTGACTAAAAAGAAACAGGCAAAACAGCTTTCTGCACAGGATCAGACACGCTGCTGATCACATCCGCGCGGGTGAGATTGTGCCTACAATCTTATTCACGCGGATAAGATTGCACCCCAACCAACCTATAAATACAACCCTTCTCCCTCAGTTTAAAAAGGCCAAAAATTAATAAATCTTACTATTACTCTGTCAAAATTCATCCTCAAACAGCCCTCAACACTCGCACCACTCAAATTCCACACCAAGTTCAACACCAAATCCACTCCTAAGCCATTGAAATCCTCAAACTCTAAACACAAACCCAAGAAACATTGGTAAACCCTTGTTCTCCCTACTCAAAACTTCCTTGTTCATGCATCCATTTCATGTCTCCATGATGTGATTTTACTTACTTGTTATCTCCCTTCCCCTTTGTCCTAGGATCCAAGAGGATCTCCATGGAGTCTATCTCCATGGATGATTCTCTACAAGGATCCACATTTTATTGTGTATTTCCCTTGTCCCTTTTACATTAACTAGTCTTTACTTGTTACTTGCTCTTTTGACCTAAAATGTGGTCATCTTGGAGTTCATCTCCATAGATAATCACTTCAAATGGTCCATATTTTTTACTTTCATGTCACTTTACATCTCTAGTCCATACTTGTTCACTTGACCTAGAAGATGGTCATCTTGGAGTCCATCTCCATAGATGACCACTTCAAATGGTCCATAATCTTTATTTTCTTGCAAATGTTCCCCCCATAGTCTAAGATGTTCACCTTGGAACCATTTCCTTGGATGAATATCCCTAAAACTTACACAAATTAGGTCACACAAGATGTATGAGATACAATTGAGTATAGGTCTCAAGGATGGTCCTTCTTGTGACCACCTTAGAGATCTTCCTCTAAAAGTTGATACATCTTGACCTATACCTTGCTCATTAATTTACTTTCATGTCAAATCCCCCTTCCCTTTGCAAATGACATGTTTTCAAGTCCTAATGTACCCCCCGAAATGGCTTGATTAAGTGGATTCATCACTTATGACCACTAATCAAAGTCTAGGGAAAGAGAGGACAAAACATGGATGCCAAAAATCCAAACATTTCCTTTGTTTTCGATTTACAGTTACATTTTCAGTTAAGTCCTGTAAATTCAGTTAAATTTCTGGAAATTACAGTGACTGATTAGGAAACTGTAAAAAATATTGACACTGCAGGTTAGTCCGTGCGGATAAGATTGTACTACAATCTCATCCACGCGGATGACATTGTCATCTGCAAACAAATTTCTAGTTTCTGTTATTTTTCAGTTTAGTCACTGTTTTCAAACTATTTTTCAGTTCAGTCCCTTGTATTTCTGTTATTTCTAGAAAATCCTTTAATTCAAAATATTTTTCAAAACTCACACACACACACACACAAAATATTTCAAGTGAGGAAGACTCGTCATACGAGGCATTCCGGGTGAACGCCAAACGTTCTTCCCGAAGTGTAACGTGACCCTCGGACTCATTTCTCTAATTTTGGGCATTTTTCAAAGTTTTGGCCCCTTAAACTAAAATGGCGTGGCGACTCCATTGATTTTTTAAAGTCCGATAAAAGATTAAACCCAATCCAAAAATCTTTTCACAAACTTCCCAAGTTTTTTGTCGGGCGCCAAAAATCGGGTACATCACAAAAAGGCCCATAATTCCTTAAAAAGGAGTTCAATTTTTGGTTGATTATCAACAAACCCAAAGGTTACACCTGGAATTACCCCCGATCCAAAAGTGGTCCCGGAGCGCGTCCGCGGATTTGTTTTGAAATCGCGAGAAGCAGGACACATATGAATTTCACGAAAAAAAGGAGAGTCGCCACGCCATTTTTATTATGAGCCAAAACTTTGAAAAAGACTTGAAAAGAGATTTTAGGTCCGGATGTCACGTTACGCCTCGGGAAGAGATTAATTATGCTCACCTGAAATGCCTCGTATTGACGAGTCTTTCTACCTTTCTAGAAAACTCTATGTGTGTGTGTGAAGACTTGCTTAAAAAAGGAGTTTGAATGGCGGGTTTTCAATGATGGATATTTTGATAAGAATCGGGCATTATAATGTTACCCTTTACAATAAAACGAAAATAAGAAAGACGTTTTAAAACGAAAACATTTATAGTAATTTATAGTAATGAAAAGACGATCGACAAGTCAATTTCTTGACTCGGATGTTAAAAGTAAATGCGATCAACAAGTCAAACGGTTTGGACAGTAAATGACGGTATTGAAATGACACTACAAGAAAAGTCACTTTTTGCGATGGCTAAAAGCCATTGCATAATGTCCATAAGCCGTCGCATATTCTTTATGCGATTGCAAAATCCATCAAATTGGCCGTCGCCTTAGGCCTTGTTGCTAAAGGTATATGCGACAGCCGCGGCCATCGCGTAATGTGTAATACCTTATGCGATGGCTAATCCAATCTTATAATATAAATATTATTTTCAATAAAAATATTATTTTAAAAATAAAATGCCATCGCATATAGTCTTCAACACAGATGGTTTTAACCATCGCATATTCTCTGCAACAAAGATGAATTTAACCGTCGCATATAGTTGTCAAATTAGATGGATTTCACCATCGCATATAGTCGTCAAATTAGATGGACTTCGCCGTCGCATAAAACCTGATTATTTGACTGCAATTGCAATCGTATATTTTACATTCTATACGATGGCAACCGCCATCGCATATTTTGCCAAAAATCTTTGAGATGTTCTTTAGAGATGGCACTAGCCATCACATAAACATTTTCCAAAATCTATATAAATTTTATTTTTGCAATTGCTATTTTTTTCATAAAAACTAAAAATAAATAAAATACTCATATGCATAAACACAAGTTTTATATAAACTTGTAACCAACAAGCCATTCTTTGTCCAAAATATATACCAAGTACCAAAACTTGCTAACCAACCACCATTCTTTGTTCAGGTTTCAAAAACAAAAACTACTTTCTTTGTTCTAAATAATAATAGGCTAGTAGTCACATGACAATCTAAAACAAAATATTCTCTAAAAACATATCAACTAGATAATGTCATCGGTCTCACCATTACCATCATCGTCATTGAAAGGAGATGCATTTGTTGGGATATTTGATGCCCCGTCGGAACTAGGTGTAGCACAACTAATGTCACTGAACAAAGGAGGAGGAGGAGCGAGCATCCCACCTCTTTCTGCCAAAGCAGCCCAGATTGGTGCCATAGTTGTCAGATAGGCTTTTGCTTCAGAAAATTCTTTTGATTGTTGAGCGAATGCTTTTGATTGTTGAGCCAGTTGTAATGTCTTTAATTCAAGATCCTTTTTCATTTTGCTCATTTCCTCGGATGCATTTTGTGAAGCAGCAAACGCCGCATAATCAATCGATGAAGCGCTAATGGGACGCTTGCTCCACTTCTCTCCTGGACGTCCAAATAATCTTCCTTTTCTTGCACCACCGGCTACCACCTCCCATATCTTACATCCTGGGTCAGAAACAGCATCACATCCTTGGCACATAACAGCATTGACTTGGGTTGTAGGTTCCAGGCCATTAACTTCACGTAATTTAGTTGCATAAGCCTCCTATAAAAATTTAATTCAAAGTACTATCAGCAATGTAAATGTATAACAAGTCTTTTTACAATATTATAATAATACAATAATACAAATAGGGGGTGTTAAGAAAACATTGATATCGCAATACAAACTGGAACAACCAAATGATAATCTTATGCTTTTAAAAAGTGTTTCACCATTACCAACAGTAGTGCCTGATATGGTTTTGGATGAGTGGCTAGCTACTGGGAAACCTTTTACAAAATATGACTAAAAATGTTGACTAACTTGGAATAATAGGTCCTTATGTCTCAGCTGATGATTTGAAGTTATTTGGTGAAAAGGAGTAAATAGTAGTACTTGACAAAACGGAGTACAGGGAGTAATGAAATGTCCATTTCATTATTTTTCATTGCTTGTAATACAATAATACAACTAGGGGGTGTTCAAAAAAACATTGATATCGCAATACAAACTGGATAAAGGAACAATCAACAATTCAACCAATTTAGACCCAATGATTTCGAATCACAGTTGGTCTTTCTCGAACATCAGTAAACTGCAGTGAGGCCCTAAACAAATTCTCTTACCATTGTGCAATATTTCTACGTCACACATACAAATTCTCAACCCCATTAATGAAATCTTCAGCATATCTAAAACTCTCACAATCATCCCTGTACATCCAATTTCGATGATGAGACATGTCTCCTGCAAAACAAGTCAAACCTATAAACACCATTCCAATAAAGCATAATGATGGCACACAAGAATACGATAATGCTCCCTGTTATGTACCAAAAAAAGATAATGCTCTCTTTCGAATGAATAACTAATGAAGAGACCATATAAGTTGAAAAATAGCATACAACTATGGATACTCCATACAATTAGCACAACTACTTGGATACTCCATACAAGAAAGTTGAAAAATAGCATAGCAAAGTGGGAGCAATTACTGAGTCAATAAGAGAAAGTAATTAGCAAAGTATATATAAATAACCATGTAAACTTAGAGTGCCATTGTATGTTATTTCAAACTAAAAATCACATTTTATGTTCCTAGCCACTATGTAAAAACTGAACTAGGGGTGGCAAATTCTTATCCATGGGTTACCCATTAAAACCACTCAATGCTTCAGATTATTGTCTATCATACCAGATTAATACAATGTACACTAATTTAAAGCAATGTTATTAACTTAATGGATAACACCCATTGCAAACATTTGACACCCCTAGACTTAACAACCAAAATCCTTTGGCACTGAACCATGTTATATAGATGAACTTTCAATACCCAAGTAAACAGACCAACCCTTGCAATCTCAGGTGGTAAAGAGCGGCTATCAAGGGCCAAAGGCGACCAATAATGGACAAATCAAAAGAAACTCACTATACCAAATAAGGTCTGTAAGAAACAAATCAGGCTATCCGATCAAGTATATGTGTTCACACTTGGATCTGATTCAGTCATATGTGAATACTAAATTATGTATACTTTTGTCGAGTGAGCATCACAAAATTGTCATTCACGATTCCAAATGTATATTCCGAATACCAAATACCCGGATAATGAGACCATATAAGTTGAAAAATAGCTACAGAGACTTAAAAAAAACAACGCAGACTTAAAAAAAAAAAAAAAAACAACGCAGACTTAAAAAAAAAAAAAAAAAAGAATTACAGTACCAAACGACGACGACGACGTCAGTAGGCTGAATCGCGAAGGTCGTCGTGAGTCGTCGACGATTTTACAATCGATTTTACAATAGATTTCACAATCCATTTTACAATCGATTTCCCTAAAGAAACAATCCCAATTTTACAATATCTGGGTTCCTAATTGATTCGACGACGATTGAAAGCTTGAGTGAGTAAGGTAGATAGAGAGAGAGATAGAGAGAGAGAGAGAGAGAGAGAGAGAGAGAGAGAGAGAGAGAGAGAGAGAGATCACCAGAGGAGGAAGCCGGATGAAGCGAAGGAGCCCTAACGGCGATCAGAGAGAGAGCGACATCTTTTTGATTTTTGATTTTGGAGAGAGAAGGGAGTTGAAAAGGTAATGAGAGGAGAGAGAAACAAATATTGTATTTAACCTAAACCCTTTTTGCGATTGCTTTATTATTTTTAACATTAAATTGTATTTATTTATTTATTTATAATATTAATTTATTATTAAATAGATTATGAGACGGCTAAGTCCATCACATATTTATTAATGCAGTCACATATTAAAATGTCTCTCCCGCCACATTAGGCCGCGAAAATTTTCAACGCTTTTTGGACTGCCGGGCTAAAAGGCGACCACTTTTTTTGCGATTGCTTCGGCCATCACATAAAGAAGTCTACTGTGACGGCCGTTTTGGCCATCGCAATATGCCATCGCATATTCCACTTTTTCTTGTAGTGTGACGGTATCAACGAATAAAACGATTCGGACGGTAAAGAACAATCAACGAGTAAAACGACTCGGATGGTAAAAGACAATCAACGAGTCAAACAACTCAGACGGTACAAGACATAAATAAAGTGGCAAGTAAGTAAATAAGATTTAGGGTTAGAAGGAGAGTTTACCAATGTTTGGTTTCGGCTCTATCTTCCTAGGTATGTGTTTGTAAAATGAGGGATTCACCTCAAGTGGGTTGCTTTAGGGTGTTTAAAGAGGAGAGAAATTCTGCTCTCACGTAGGCAGAACCAATTCGGCTGTGGCTGCCAACTTTGCGCCGGATCTATCCCATGGCCAGCCATGTTACCACTGCCACCCTTATTCCCTTTTCCACCATTTTTTCCTTTCTTACCATTATTCTTGCCACTGTTTTTGCTACCACCAGCCACCGTCGGAGAGAAGTATGGGACAGGAGATGGTGGATACGGAGCAGTTTCACGGACAACCAACGCCGCTGCCGTCGCAGCTTTCTTTTGAAGACCCGCTTCCTCAAGTGTGACCATAGAACGTGCTTGGGAGAATAGGGGAAGAAGGTTACTTTGTCATATCATTGTGCCCACACCATTATAAGCCTCGATCAATCTGGATACCATCTGCAGAACCAAACGATCGTTGGAAACGGGAGCACCAACATCCTTTAGTTTGTTGGACAGTTGCTTCAATTGTTGACAGTATGCTGAAGCACTCGGGAAAGATTCCATCAGGGGTGTGAGAGAATTCTTGTTCGAGTGTGACGGCTCGAGAATTCTTATTGTCTTGAAAGATATCAAGAAGCTTGTTCCACGCTGTCATAGTCGAACAACCCGGCTCAAGAATAGTTGTGAGGAGATCGTTCGAGATGGTGGAATATATCCAACCAAGAACCGTAGAATCCAAAGTTTCCCATAGATCAATCTTTTCTTCTATGGTCGGGGTCTTCTCTTTACCTCTACCTGGCGTAACAATATGATGAAGAACTTTACAGGAGCGAGCATGAACACGGAAAAATTCTGCCTATGTTGCATACCGTCCATTCTCCAACTCTAGGGTGATTGAAATATTGTTTCGAATATTCGAAACGGCAAGGGCAAGATGGAAGCCGGACTTGGAAGAAGACATGGCGGTGAGAAGAGAATAAGATGGAGGAAAGAAGACGACGGGAATAAAAGTTTAATCGAGTTAGGCGCAGCGGAAGAATTTGTTTGACCTAAGCTTGTGATACCATTTTAGAATTATTTTTCGTAACTTTCATTTTCATCGAAGAGAGTTTAAATACAAAATACAAAGAGATGCTAAACTTGATCCTAAAGTTAAGGAGCTAACTAAGGAATATAAATCAATCTATACTACTAATTGATATACACAACTATACCAAGAATATTTACAAAATATATCCAAATAAGTGGGATATATTCTAACATTGTTTATATATATAAAAAAAAAAAAACTAAAACATAAGCAAATTTAATACTACTAACAAAATAAAGTGCAAATTAAGAGAAGGATGACATGATCGAACAAAAAAGCAAGCTAAAGTGAAAAGAAAAAAGTTAATGATGAATATGAGAAATAATTTATAAGTCATTGACATATTTGAAACATGTTCAAACGTTTAAATTTAATAAAGGGCGATCTATCGAAAATGCTCTTTAAAATTTGATCACATGTGCTGGACATTACCATTTAACGGTAAATAATTAAAGTCGTTTGTAACATTGAATAAAAAAAAAAAAAAAGAGTTGGATTTGTTGTTTGCAACTAAATATTTTTAATGATAAAACCCACTATACGTGTATATGTGTATAGTTGAGTGATTTTGAATTTTGGTTTTAAATACTCTGGGATTTGATTACTATTTCTCCAAAATATCACCAATCATTCATGAAAAGAATTGATGAGCCCTGACTTTTCGGTATATTTATACATACATTTATACATTAATACAATCCAAAACAGCCAAATATATCCCATATATACATATACCAAATATTTACATTGAGACCCCTCATAAAGTGCCACATTAACACTCTCTCACCCTATATATACTATAACCCTCCAAAGCAAAGGTAAGTCTCTACTCTCTCCACAATACACACAATACTCTCTCTACAGCTCTCTCTCTAGAGAGCTTCCATACAGTTTATACACAATACACCGACTGATTCTTACGCCCGAGGGTTATAGCGGGGCTCCCCCCCACACCCCTAACGGTGCTGTTTTGCAGGTTCCTCCCGAGGTGCCGACGCGTTTCAGCCACCTTCCGAGGCCAAAAGTCGTGGCGTCATCAAGAATTTATCTATCCTTCAAAATCTTATTTGAACTTTTAATCTTCAATTAAATAGAATCAAATCAAATCAAATTAGATTTTCTCATGCAATATCGAATTCGTCTTCAATTGAAACGTCTTCCCTTCTTTTTTAGAGTCTTAGTCATTTTCTCCTTGTTTGATAACCTTAGTTTTCTCTCCTTATTGAAAGCTTTGATATTTTGTAAATTGTTTTTTCGTGATCTCATTTGTTCAATATAGCGATGATTGAAATTTCGTTTGGCGGTTTATTGGTAACCCGGAGGTCTTCGTTTATATCATGTTCTCAACGATAAATATTTTTCAATGAGAGATGATGCTGCAGGAATTGTGCTTTATCAATAATCCTCCACGTGGCAAGATTAATCACCTAGCTCCTTGACCTGAAATCAGAACCCACGACTAGCCGGATGTGTCTCCGGCGAAGACGCTCGGGCGTGAGAGTAAGAATACCGTTGAATAAAGCTCCAAATGTATTGAATAATGAATTCAGAATACAAAATGGCAGTTACCTTTCACCGTTTGATAGTGATGAAGTATTTATAGGAAAAAGAGAGGTATTTTTGGGGAGGCAACGTGTCCTCCGAGATTGTAGCGGCAGTTACTTGGTCGTGGGCACGTGTCTATAACGGTCCCTGATTTGTAGGGATGTGGTTATGAGAATTGATTAACCAAATAAGTCGGCAAGTGTCAGGTCGTCATTTGCTAATTTAGGTCGAGGTCGCCACTTGTGGAAAGGTCGACCTGACTGTCGGGTAGAGCATGGTTCGTACCCGAATTGTAGTATGGATCATGAGGTCGGACTACGTTAGGTCGGGACCTGGTAGGTCGGATCATGGGCTTAGTCGACTGATGCTTGAGATGGGCTTTGGGCCTCGTTCTGATTGGGCCAGCCCTATTGAGAATGTGACAGTCAAAGCGGCCTGTGATTGGGCTTTACTCGTTTGGCCCAACTCGACATTTTAGGTATGTTCAGTGGCCCCCAACTTTCGAGTTGACTCCGTCGACTTGGAAGTTAAGAAGATCTTTGATAAGAACTATTTTACTCGCAGGTCGATACTCGTTCTGAGGTATAGTCGACTTTTGATGACGTGGCACCATCCTGGTCGTTGGCGATGAACGGTAGGAGATGAAGGAGCGCCGTTTTTAGCCATCATGATTACAATTCTGTCGTTTGAGAGTCCGCCTAGAAAACTGTTTCCGCCATTAATTAGGAAAATTAATTTCGAATTTTCCTCTGCCCTTTCTAATTCGGGGAGCTATAAATTTGAGAATCCTTTTCCATTTACAACTTTTGCCTTCTCTGAACTTTGTGCGTGATTCCGGCGGTGATAAAGGAAGTTGATACCTGCTATAAATTGGTGTTTTCGCCCTCCATTGTTCCGTTTTCCTTCACTGCTAAAGGTATTCCTCTTATTCTTTAGAATTAGGGCTTTAATTTCTGCAATTTCTTTGATTTCGCCATGGCTAGGACCTTTAGTACAGAACCCGGAGCTTGGTATGGGTACTGTAAAGTCAACCGTAGGGTTTATAAACATTTGAATGGAGAGTGGAGGGAGATGACCATGGAGGAATGTACTTCAATTTTAACCCGATGGGGTTTGCAATTTACTGAGTTGGCTTTGCCTGTGGGAGAGAACTTAGGTACCTTAGGAACGAATGACCCAAGAGTTGAGTCCTTCCATCTTTTTCACGAACTTCTTGACCATATTGCTACATTTTACATTCAGGGTCCCAACAAACCTTCCTTCCTTAGGAATAGAATTGGATTTCCGGGGGAATCTAGGTCGCCCCTTAGTTTATCGATTAGGTCTCCTGAGACTTCATGTAGAACTGATTCCCCTGTTTCCCCCTCTTCTTGTACAGATATGGAGACTCAAGGAGAAGCCAATGCGTCGGTCTCGTCAAGTCCCCGTATTGTTGACGCCTTCGAGGTCAATGTGGCGTCAGGCAGGAATGAAAGGGGTTATGTTCCTCAAGAGCCACTGAGAGGGAGGCAGAATTTTCCTTCTAGATTGTCGACCATTTATGACTTCTGTGAGGTGGACAGGGAGGAGTTTGAGGTTACCCTCTATAGCAGGACTGACTTCTTCAAACAATTTGGGAAGACTTACAAGACTGATGCCACCAGGGTTGCCTTTTACTATGGCCAGTTCATTGCCGGCTTAAGATTGCCCTTGGACCCTTTTATTAATGAGTTTCTAGAGTGCGCCAATGCCCTACCTATCCAACTGGGCGCCAATACTTGTAGAGTCTTGGTCTGCTTTGCAATGGTTTGCCGCTTCTTAGGTTATGAGCCTTGTATGAGAGTGTTCAGAGAGTTCTTTGCTGTGAAGTTCGACAAGAGTGGCGGCATAAGTACTCCCTCTAAAGCCAATTCTCCCAAACTATTTATCAATTTGCCCAGCAAGGTCAGCGGCTGGAACTCCCACATTGCTGTAGTGGAGAGTAGGTTAGGTTGGGAGTTCCCTCTACCAGGTGAGGACACCAAAGTGATAAGGGATGAAGATCAGTGGGAGCCCCATTGGCATAATGACCTGCATGGGAAGTTGGCAGAGTTGGTTGCCCGTGCGCCCATTAGTTGGGAGGTTTTGGGGACCACGAAGAACAATTACATCCAAGAAGGAATGATGCTAGGAGATGATAATGTAGTGCCTTTAGTTCCCATAGTCAGGTGCTCGAGGTATCCAAATTGGGTTACTCATGCTCACGCTAGGCTTGAGAAAATGTGCTCCCTCTGTCAGAAGACCAAGAACTACTGCAGAGATAATGGGGAACATGTTGGTGGTAAGGATTTACTCGCCCCTTTCTTCTCCTTGTGTGATGATTTCTTATGGGCGAGCTCCATCTTGTTTGGCATTTGTGTTTGTTGCATTTGGTCGTTATTTATTGATCTCAGCGTAGAACTCGTATCTTGTATAGGTGTAACCTCCGTATTTGAATTTCTTAGCTCGTTACTTATGTTGCTCGTATGTAGAACTCGGGGCTCGTACATAGAACTTATAATTATGATGTCGAGCTAATACTCTTCCTCTTTTGACTCGTGCAGTTTTGACCCCTGCTCAGGAAGCCAATATGGGAAGAGCCGTTGATATCAGGAAGGCCAAGAAGGGCTATGGAGCAGCTAATGCCAAGGAGAATCGTGAGATGGAGGGGGCCAAGAGAAATGATCTGCTGAAGCTGGTCGACCAGGATACTACCAAATTCATTCCTGCTGAGGAGAATTTGGAAGGATTGAACGAAGTCCCAGAAGGGGAAAATGTTGAGGGTGATGATGCCCAAGGTTCTGAAGAGGTCCATGTTGCTGGTGAGGAGGAGGCCGAGCTGAATGTGGAGCCAGAGAGGGAGGTCGTTCGTACCAGAACTCGAGCTCAGGCTAGGACCAAGACTAAAACCAAGACCCAAACTGCCTCCAAGAGAAAATCCCATGTCATTTCTTTGGATGAAGAGGAAGATGAAGATGATGCTGCCCCTATAAGCAAGGTGATCAAAATTGGCCCTTCAAGGGTGAGCTCGACATCCAATCTAGTCAGTGCCAGTGAACCAGTGGAGACTGAAGCCAGAAGTCCACATGCCTCTCCCATTCATATTTCATATGACAAGTTGATTCAAGCTCGAGTTGCTGAGCTAAGTGATGTGACCCCTTTGACCAGAGTCAACAGCTTGGCTAGGGAGTATCCAGAATTGGAGTATGGCCAGGTAATCGTCGAGGAGGAGCCGATCGGGACTTGATCGAGAGTTTACTAATAAGCCACCGACTCCGAAGCTTGTCGAGCTCGAGTTGGGCTGGCTTCCTCCGAGGTAACCCTTGAGCTTTTAATGTATTCATTCTTCTTACCGTTTCCCTCTCTTTTCTTTTCATTTGATCTGACCCCTTGTATCGACTCGTTATTTCAGTCTCTTGCCATGATTGATTTAGCCACCACTTATTGGAAGGCGGCAGAGGAGCAGGAGAAGCTGGCCAAGACTATGTTGGCTCGTAAGAACGAGGAATTGGGGAAGCTGGAAGGTGATCAAGCTCAGTTGAAAGAGGACTATACCAAGTTGAAAGGAGAGTTCGACAAATTGAAGGAAGAGAACTCGGACTTGGATAACTCTTATGAAGATTTGAAGCTTTTGAAGGATAATGAGATCAAATTGAAGGAGGAGGCCTGGAAGAGCTTGGGGGAAGCCAACAGTGAACTCGCTCGTCTCAAGGAGGAGAAGAAGAAGGTGACAGCTGATCTTGAGCTGGCAAAGCAACAGCTGGAGGAGGTTCCCGTCACCTTAGCCAAAAAACAGGAGGAGCTGGATGCTGCTCGACAACAATGGGAGCTGGAACTCAATAAGGCTGTGAAGGGGGCCAAAGATGAAGCTGTGAAAGCTTATAAAGAGAGTGACGAGCTCCATGCTCATGTTACCAAGGAAGCCAGCGCCTTCTGGGATGTAGGTCGAGCTCACATGGCTCGACGTATTACGGTGGATCCTGCTTACAATATCTCAGTTGAACAACTCGCTCAATGGGCTGCAGAAGATCCCTATAATACGGCGGCTCGTCCGGGACATAGTTTGGTGCCTTACAATGATAATGACTTGGAGATTATTGCTAAAGATGATGAGGCCGCCGAAGCTGAAGTTTGGACTCCTCCTCCTGTTGCTCGAGTTAATTACAGCACCATTTTAGCCGAGCTTGAAGAACCTGACTCCCCAGCCTTTGATGGTGATACTCCACAACACGGATTTTCTGAGTCAGGTAAACCAACCTACCCCCTAAGGCAGAGGAAGCGAAACCGTAGATAAACAAGCGGCTACTAGTAGTCATGTTGAAGGTGATCCCAAAGACTAAATTTTGAAACTGTTGGTTGTGTAATGAACAAGTCCCAAACATTTCTTGTTTTTTGTCTTTATGAATACTTTGATGCCTTGGCCCAGTTTTTTGGGAGGCATGGAGACATGTAAGTTTATTTTTGTCTAAGTCTTAGCCCGCTTTTGGGAGACTTGTTCATATTTGATTGTAGTCAACCCTTCTTTATTGCATGTTGTATGCTTTTTGAAGTAAGTGTCGATATAGATAGGGTAAATGAGTCAATCTTGAGTTTAAGGTCGGCCTGACTTTATGATGCCTTAGTCGACCTCAGACTTGGTTAGAACGAGATTGACTATAAATCTGATCTGTTCAAACTATTTAAGCTGACCAAGGGTCGAGCTAATTAGAGCGAAGTCGATTAGGAATCGGACTTGTTGAATGAACAAAGCTGATTAGGAATCGAGCTAATTGGAACAAACTGACTAAGAGTCGAGTTTGTTAGAACGAAGTCGACTAAGGGTCGGACCTGTTAACTAAACAAAGCTGATTAAGAATCGAGCTAATTAGAACAAACTGACTAAGAGTCGAGTTTGTTAGAACGAAGTCGACTAAGAGTCGGACTTGTTAAATGAACAAAGCTGATTAAGAATCGAGCTTGTTAAAACGAAGCTGACTAAGATTCGAGCTTGTTGGAGTTAGTGTAACACTATGCTTGATGGAATGAACTGCGCTTTTCATTGAAGTATGGAACATGCTTACATCAATTTGACACTAGAACTACCACAAACTTGAACTTGGAAACTGAAAACTAAAAGTAGTATTTGATGAGGTGAGTGGCGTGCCAAGGATGTTTCAACTCTTCTCCTCCGGGATGAGCTATCATGTAGGTTCCTTCTTTGACGACTCGAGTAACCACATAGGGACCTTCCCAGTTAGGAGATAGCTTATTCTGCTGGGTCCTTCTACCCGTTGCCTCAATCTTTCTCAACACATAATCTCCAACTTGGAACGACCTTGCCTTGACCTTCTTGTCGTGGTAACTTTTAGTTAATTTGTTTGTAGTTGACCATTCGGAGGTAGGCTGTTTCTCGCTTCTCGTCGATCAGATCCAGGTCGATCAATCTGTTGGTATCATTTTGCTCCTGATTGAAGAAAGTCACTCTAGCAGTGGGGAGTCTGAGCTCAGCAGGTGCCATGGCCTCTGATCCATAAGTGAGAGCAAAAGGAGTTTCCCCCGTAGGCCCCCGAGTGGTTGTACGAACTGCCCAAAGAGCAAGGGGGAGTTCGTCCAACCAATTGTTACGTCGACCTACGAGACCTGTCTTGAACGAAGATAGAACAAGTTTATTCGCTGCCTCAGCTTGCCCATTTCCTTGAGGATAGGCGACAGAGGATTGCCAATGCTTGATTCCTACTCGATTCATCTCTGCTTCGAAGGCTCTGGAGAACTGCAGCCCGTTGTCAGATACTATAGCTCGAGGAAAACCGAATCGACACCAAATGAAGTCATGAATGAAGTTGATAGCATTTTCCTCTGTGATGCGAGCTAATGGTTTGGCCTCAACCCATTTAGTGAAGTAATCTATGGCAACGATCACATACTTGCAGTCCCCGGGCGGGAGGGAAGGGTCCAATCAGTCGACGCCCACATGTCGAATGGCCAAGCCGCAATGCGGGGTCTGCTCGGTTGTTGGCATATGAGGTAAGTTGGCAAATCTTTGGCATTGATCACATTGTTGAACAAAGTTGTGAGTGTCAGCTCTCATGTGTGGCCAGTAGTACCCCAAAGTGATTAACTTGTCAGCAAGAGTCCTGGCCCCCGGGTGTCCACCACAAATTCCACTATGCACTTCGTGTATCAATAGGGCGACCTCTTGAGGGTGGATGCACTTTAGTAATGGTCGAGTATAGGATCTTCTGTATAGGTCGCCTCCTTGAATGACATACCTCGGAGCTTTCTTTTTGATAGCTCGAGCCTTCTTCTCGTCATCTGGCAGCTCACCACTTTCTAAGTATGCCCTCATTTCCTCGATCTAACACCTCTCCTGAGTCCAATTTCCTGAGGGATCATCTATGCATTGAATTTTTACTCTTTCATAGGCTGGACTTTCGAGGAAGGAGATAGGTTCATCATGTGGTTCATCCGAAGTGGCTAATTTCGAGAGGAGGTCAGCTAGCTCATTGTCTTCTCGTCCAATTCTCTGAATCTTCCAGAATTCCAAATCTTTTATCAGTTCCTTCACCAGGTCGCAGTATTTGATCAGTGTGGCACTAAGCACCTCATACTCGCCTCTGACCTGGTTGACTATCAGTTGGGAATCACAGTAGGCCATGATCTTAGTTGCTCCAAAACACTTGGCGTACTCTATAGCTGCTATCAAGGCTTCGTATTCGGCCTGGTTATTGGAAGCATCGAACTTGAACCTTAATGACTCCTCGTACACTGTCCCAGATTCTGGTTCAATTAGCACTATCCCAGCTCCACTGCTATTCTTGGTCGCTGATCCGTCTGAATAGACCTTCCAACAATCGTCGGGTAGACTGATGGCGACCTGGGACTCTGACTCCTTCCCTTTAGCCTTTTCTTTTGGAGCTCGCTGCTCGTCGTCTTCCTTGGTGAACGTAAGCTCGACCAAGAAGTCAGCTAGAGCTTGAGCCTTCAACGCCTTTCGAGGTCGATATTCAATGTCAAATTCAGTAAGGGCAATTGACCAATTGAGAAGTCGACCTGAACTCTCCGACTTGTGAAGAATTTTTCTTAGGGGGGCATTTGTAAGAACCACAATTGGATGAGCCGAGAAAATAAGCTCGCGGCTTCCTTGAAGCCACGACTAGGGCATAAGCGACCTTCTCGGCATTGTAGTATACTGCTTTCCACATCGATAGGGTCTTGCCGATGTAGTATACTGGCTTTTGAAGCCCTTCATCTTCTCTAATCAAAACCGCTGCCACCGACTTGTCTCCCACGGATAAATATACAAACAAAGTCTCACCAGTGGTCGGGCTACTCAGGAGAGGTGGAGTAGCAAGGTAATCCTTCAGTTTGTTGGAACGACGAATGACATTCGGTCGTCCATTCAAAACTTTTCGACCCCCTCAATGCTTTGAAGAAGGGGAGAGACCTCTCTGCTGACTTTGATATGAAACGGCCGAGAGCTGCTACCCTTCCGTTAAGTCGCTGCATCTCTTTGACGCTGGTGGGAGCCTTCATGTCGACTAAAGCCTTGATTTTTTCTGGATTAGCTTCTATACCCCGTTGAGATACCATGAATCCAAGGAACTTTCCAGCAGCTACACCAAATACACACTTGCTAGGGTTGAGCTTCATGTCGTTTGCTCTTAAATTGGCGATCGTTTCCTTTAGGTCGACCACGTGACGTCCAGTCTTTGTTTTGATGACCATATCGTCGACGTAGGCCTCCATGTTTCGACCAATTTGAGAAGCAAAGACTTTGTTCACCATCCTCTGATAAGTCGCCCCTGCGTTCTTTAATCCAAACGGCATCATGTTGTAGCAGTAGATGCCTCCAGCCGCTTGAAATGCCGTCTTGACTATGTCATCCTCATGCATCTTAATCTGGTGGTAACCTGAGTAAGCGTCGAGGAAACTGAGGGTGGAGTGACCAGCAATGGAGTCAACTAGCTTGTCGATCCTGGGAAGGGGATAGCTGTCTTTTGGGCAAGCAAGATTGAGAGTGGTGAAGTCGACGCACATCCTCCATTTGCCATTCAATTTCTTCACCATGACCACGTTGGCCAACTACGTTGTATGAGTGGCCTCCTTGATTATCCCTGCACTTAAAAGTTTTTGTACCTCAGTTTTAATAGCTTCTTCCTTGTCACGAGCAAAACCTCTCAACTTTTGGGGTCTAGGCTTTATGGTCGGGTTGACTTCAAGTCTATGAACGGCGACCTCTTCCTTGATTCCCCTCATGTCTTCTACCCTCCATGCGAAGACATCATTACTCTCCTTGAGTAGCTCAATAATTTCTGCTCGCTCCTCGACTGATAGCTGCTTTCCAATCTGAATTTTTTGGTCGGGGTAGGAAAGGTTGGTAAGTATTGACTCTAGTTCGTCCACAGCTTCTAGCTCTGGTCCATCCCTGAATTGTAGAGTCTCAATTATTATCTCTCTGACCCTTTGCCTTTCCTCAGCTCCCAAATGTGGAGCTTCCTCAGCTATCATGTCATCCAACTTGTCTGCTACCTCGCTGATGGTGGTGGCCCCCGAGTTATTGTCGAGCTGGAGGCATAGGTTGCCTATGAGGACTTGGTCGACCATAACTACATCTGGATCGACCTCTGTGGAGTTAGAGTGACGTGTCGACTCAAGCATGACCTCGTCATTTGAGCGATAGGTCGACTCTTCCACATCGGGTGATTGTAGACAGTAGGAGTAGTTTTGGTGACTGACAGACAGCTTTAAATAACCATCTGCAGTCCTCGATCTCAAGCTCTCTCTTCTTCCTTTCCCGAAGAACATGGTCCAGGTAAGCTCGAGCCGTGCCTTGTACGCGGCCTACTCCAAAGAAAGGGGAACTTCACTCGCTGATGAGGGATCGATGCCACCATTCCAAGAGCGACCTGTCCAGGAATACCAAGTATGGCAGCGTAGTCACTATTTACATCAATCACAATAAATTGTACCTTTGACACAATCCTTTGGGGGTGATGGCCTAGATCGACGTCGAGTTCTATCTGGCCTTTAGCATCAACTCGATGGTTGGTGAAGCCCTCCAACCTACCATCATATCTCCCCAACTGCTCATCATTAAGACCCATTTCTTTAAAAGTTTTGTAGAACAAAATATCTTTGCAGGCCCCCGTGTCGACTAAGAGTCTGCTCGTCGTACATCCGTCTATGAGACCTGGGATGACGAGAACTTGCTCCCTAGCTGCCATATTAGTTGCCAATTCATGGGGGTAGAAGCTGATCGCTTCATCTCTGACTTCTCTTCTTGGAGGCACATGGGGAGCCTTATTGAGTTGGAAGATTTTGTGCTTGATGGCCGTGTTGCTTGCTTGCTCTGTAATGACCCCCCGAGTGTTCAATCTAGGTTGCCTAGGTCCCCGCTGTCCACCTCGCCGGCTGCTCGCCTCCCGGCTTGAGGCCTCTTCACATAAGCGTCGAGCCTTCCCCGGTCGACCATTCTTTGAATAATGCGCTCAAACCCAAACAATCTTCTGTGAGATGACCGGTGTCTTTGTGGTAGTCACGGTACTTGCCGTTGTCCCTCCTAAACTTGTTGCACGGGTTCATCGGGACGGGAGGAGCCGGCTCGACCGGCGTTCATAATCTCTGTTCGACTCACCGTAAGGGGAGTGAAAGCCTCGGGCACTTTCTCTGTTGCCCTAGTCCTGTTCTTTCCATCTTTATTGTTTCCTCCATTCTTGTTGGAGTCCTTTTTATCATCAGCGACCTCCACCTTGGGGCTTTTACCATTCTTTTTCTCTTTCCTTTCCTCAGCCAGAGCGACATTATACACCTTTTCAAACAACTCCTGTCGAGTTGTGACCGTTCGGACTGTGAGCTCGTAGTCCATGTCTTCCGAGGAAATACCACTTCGGAAGCAATTGATTACCTCCCTGTCTGTGATGTCCTCTTCAATCTTGTCGACCATTTCTTTGAACTTGGTGAAGTAGCTCATGGAGCTTTCGTTTTTGGCCTGCACCAAGTTGTTTAAATCAGTCACCGTCACTTTCCGAGCTCCAGCAGTCGAGAAGCGATCTAGGAACTTGGTCCTCAAGCATGTCCAAGTGGTTATGCTACCAGCTGCCAAACCATTAAACCACGTCAAAGCTGCTCCTGTGAGGGTACTTACGAGGGCTTTGCACATATTGTCGTCTTCATTGGCGACAAAACACATCGTGGCCTCCAGGTGTGCTATGTGGCTTCTTGCATTGGTGGAACCAGAATACTTCTCTAGAAGGGGCAACCTGAAACTAGGGGGAGGTCGACTATCTCTCAGTTCCTTGGAAAGAGGTCGAAGAGCAAAGTCAATTCGTTCGACCTTTCCAGCATCCTTTTTCTTCTCCTCCTCCCATTGCTCAAACTTCTTTTTTATCAACAACCATTCCCTAGCATCGGATCTTTCATCTTTTGGAGGGGGCGCAGCATTTGTCTTCTGGCCTTCACTTCTAGGGCGAGTCACCTGCCTACTCCTTCGTCCCCTGTGAGAATGAGCCCTCTCTCGATCGAACCGGAGATCTCGTGCTGTCACTTCCTTGTGGCGACTGCGCCTATAATCTCCGAGTGGCGACTGCGCCTCTCTCCTCTCTTACGGGCGACTGCGCCTCGTTCCTGTCTCTATGAGACCACGACCTCTGCGTCCTGGCTGGCGAATCCTGTCTGTTTCTATTGGCTGTTAAGCGCGTCCTTAAGTCAGACTGAGCCTCTTGCTCCTGCTTCTGTTGAGGCTAGCCCTTAGGTCGATTCGGGCACATGAACGACCGTAGGAGCTCGTTGAACTATCCCGTTTTCACCATTCTCGCCCCACACCTTCATTTGGCCTCAAACTCCCGGCTTGCCGCCCATTAGAAACCCGAGTAGGTGCCACTCTCTCAGCGTATGTCGGCTCAGTTCGCCTCCTCCATGGCTATCAAGTCGGCGAGAATGGGGCTCGCTCCAACATCATCTCCTTCTTGCTCATGGGGTTGGTGGAGGGGCCTGCCCTGTTTCCAACATTCACCTGAGCAGTTGGACGCTTTGGAGGAGGTGGAACTCCTTGCCCATCCATATGCCTTTTCCCTCTCCTTGTGTAAGGCAATCCCCTGCCATCAACGACACTGGTAGAGCGTGTGGCTCTACCATGAGGACGATTTGGTGGGGGAGGAGGCAAGTTCAAGTTTTCAGCATTTGCGTTTGTATTCGTGTTGTTGTTGTTCACTTCCTCATGCCCAAGTGAAGCCTCGGATACGTGTCCGTCTGAAGTCACCATTGTTGTAGGTTGATAGAGTTTTCGAGGTCAAGTTTAAAGCACGATTCCAGGCAATGAAACCAAACTGATGCTGCAGGAATTGTGCTTTATCAATAATCCTCCACGTGGCAAGATTAATCACCTAGCTCCTTGACCTGAAATCAGAACCCACGACTAGCCGGATGTGTCTCCGGCGAAGACGCTCGGGGGTGAGAGTAAGAATACCGTTGAATAAAGCTCAAAATGTATTGAATAATGAATTCAGAATACAAAATGGCAGTTACCTTTCACCGTTTGGTAGTGATGAAGTATTTATAGGAAAAAGTGATGTATTTTGGGGAGGCAACATGTCCTCCGAGATTGTAGCGGCAGTTACTTGGTCGTGGGCACGTGTCTATAACGGTCCCTGATTTGTAGGGATGTGGTTATGAGAATTGATTAACCAAATAAGCCGGCAAGTGTCAGGTCGTCATTTGCTAATTTAGGTCGAGGTCGCCACTTGTGGAAAGGTCGACCTGACTGTCGGGTAGAGCATGGTTCGTACCCGAATTGTAGTATGGATCATGAGGTCGGACTACGTTAGGTCGGGACCTGGTAGGTCGGATCATGGGCTTAGTCGACTGATGCTTGAGATGGGCTTTGGGCCTCGTTCTGATTGGGCCAGCCCTATTGAGAATGTGACAGTCAAAGCGGCCTGTGATTGGGCTTTACTCGTTTGGCCCAACTCGACATTTTAGGTATGTTCAAGAGATTTTATGAATTCCAATTTAGGGCAGTGTCCAAGCTAAATTTGAAATGACATCCGTGAGTTCCAGGATGTTGTTAAGAGATGTACAATTTGGAAGACTTTGAATTGTTATAATAATCAAATTTTGTATGCATTTCAAAATGTCACTATAATGTATGCAATTTCATATCCGAGCCGTAAGATTGCACGATAGTACTTGGACTAAGCCTCCAACATTTGTGGAGAGCTTACTCGTATTATTGTGCATTTGTATATAATCTAATGTTGGTTTGATTAAAAAAGAAAAGGCGGGAGGAATGTTAGAATTACAAAGAAAGGTTACAAATATTGGTTACAAAATGATTTGACTATTATTAATAGAATATTTAATTAATGAATACTGAATACTAAGAACACAACATCCAATCGACAATTGCTAAATCATTTTCTAACCAAAATTTTGTAACTTTAGTATTACTAAAAAAATAAAAATGAAAATAAATGGTATTCCGGATAGTGTGAAATAAATAAAATAAGAGAAAATTGCAAAATAAACCTTATGTAAGTTTATTCGTTGCAATTTAAACCTTGTATAAATAATAATTGCGTTAAAAACCTTGTACTAAGAATTATTTTGCAATTTAAACCTTCATCATGTTAGTTGTTAAAAAATAAGTTTTAAAAGTGCACTTACACCCCCTAAATGTATCTAATTTGTAATGTTTCTCCAAAAAATTACTCCGTCCGTCCCTAACTGAATCTGAATGTCCATTTTTAATAATTTTTTGTGCAAAAATAAATGTATTTTTTTATTTTGTAAAAGACTTTGTGTCTCTGTGTAAGTGTGTGTGTTTGAGTTTAAATTATTTAAAAAGTAAATATTTTCAAAATGTCTGCTAAAGAAAATATAAACATTCATTGAAGACCGTTAAGTAATTTTATTTTTTATTTTTGAAAAATTGAAAAAATAGTAAAATACATCAAACCATTTATAAAAGTTTAATAAGTTTAAGTGATTATACTATACATCACCATATATATTAGAGGTTACTTTATTTTGCATTATTTTACTTTTCCGTTGTCAATTAGTTTGTAGCATTATCCATGTCAAATAATTTCAATAAAAATTATGTCTCTTATAACTGTTCTCATATTACCTTGTACTATGTAATAATAAATTGTCTTACATTTTTAATTGAATATACCGCCTGTTATCACAGAATCAGAATGATAGTTTTACTATAACTTTTTATTCAATTTGAATTAACTTTACTAAAAAAATTTAAGAGATTTTAAAAAGTATTTTTGATGCATCAATTAACAATATCGTCAATAATACTTTGCATAACTTTTAGGAATAATTGATATTTGTGAATAAGTAGATTCAATTTTTTATGTATTTTATCTTCAACATTTTATTGGTTATTCAAAAAGCAAAAAGATAACTAATAAAAATTGTGATCCCCATCCCTAAATTAATATCTAAATTTTATTTTGAAGACATTTTGAAAATGCTTACTTTTTATAATATCGAAACCTATAGATGCATATATATTCTTGTTACACACTTTCTAAATATTTAATTTTATTAAAATAAAAATGTAAAGCGAAAAAAATGGTGAAAAATTAAATAGGGACATTTTTTTTTACAAAAACGATATGATTTTCATTTTGAAATATTGAAAATGGACATTTGTTTAGAGACGAGGGTAATTGTTTGGCGGAATGTTACAAATTGGATAAATTTAGGGGGTGTGAGAGCACATTTATAACTTATTTTTTTAACGACTAAGTGGATGAATATTTAAATTGCAACAGAATTTCTTGTACAAGATTTTTTATTTAATTATTATTTATACAAGGCTTAAATTGCAATAGATAAACTTGTGTAAGGTTTATTTTGGAATCATCTCATATTATAACTTTAAGTTACTTTTAGCTAGGGATGTCAATTTTGAGCAGAATCGTGGATACCCGAACTGAATCGAACCGAAGTTGACGGTTATTAACTGGTTTGACTGGATATGGGGCGGGTAATGGGGAATAACCGAAATGAAAAAGTGGGGAACGGTTTGGTTTTGGTATTAGCATTACTCGCCCCATTACCCGCCCCATTACCTGAACCGAATGTTACTCGAACTGCTTATTTTAGTAATATAATTTTACCCTTAGTCATATACTCCCTCTGTCCCACAATTTTACGTACTTTTTGTGCCGGCACGGGAATTAAGGTAAAAGGTGATAAAGGTAATGTGTTGTGAGTGTAAAAGTAAAATATGAGAGAGAATGAGTGGAGAGAATAGTAAATTTGAAAAGTGTTGTGAGTAGAGGGAAGTGGGTCTCATTTCCATTTTGGGAAAAAGCAGATTATTGTGGGACGCCCAAAAGGGGTCTTTTTACGGATTATTGTGGGACGGAGGGAGTAAGTATTTTTCATGATATAAACATCATATTTGTTTTACCAGTATGTGTTAAATTCTTATATAAAATGTACTTGTAGACACCCAAATTTCGTACCCATATTTTATATTGTCCAAAAATTATCGCAAAATGGACTAACACTTATTTTATATATATTTCAAGAATATCAAAGTAAAGAAAAAGAAGAGAAACCAACTATTTAATTTTTTTGAGTTCTTATGAATATGATTATATGAGTTTAAGTAGAAAAATTATCCTTTATCAAAGTTAATTTTTGATTTTTTTATCGCTAAAGTGCTTTAAAACAAAATATTATGAGTTTAAGTAGAAAAATTATCCTTTATCAAAGTTAATTTTGTAGTTTTTTTTTATCGCTAAAGTGCTTTAAAACAAAATATTAGTTTGACTAATTTTCCGGGGGAATTTCCCGATTAACTGCTACCCGTGGGAAATGGGTATGGTATGGAAAATTGATTACCCGCTGGGAAACGTGGCGGTTATGGGGCACAAAATTGAATTGTGAAATGGGGGTGGTACGATGTATAACTGCCCCGAACTGTCCTCATTGCCATTTCTACTTTTAGCCCATTTAAAAAGGCCCAGAAAATATACATAACTGAGTTGATTCAATTATCAGCTTATGGCATGCCATTCAATCCATGGTTAGGAAAGAAAGAGGTCCAAGCAAATCTTCTTTGAGTCCATGTTGAAAAATACGTATATTATTTGGAAGCCCAATACTAACAATTGTAATCAATCTAAACCCTATCAGTGAACACCAAATGAATTAAAAAATAAAAAATAAATTTATTATCTTATTAAATATTTATTTTAAAGTTAAAATATTAAAAAAATTAAACATCAATTAATAACTATCAACACCAACCAATGAGTTCATAATATTTGACTTTTATTAAAAAATCAATAATATTGGAGTATGTCTTGTGAAAAATTAGTTTTCTCAAAATATTATGAAAAAACTGATTTTTAGCATTGTCCATCCATCTTATTAGTTAGGCTTAGTGTTTAAAAACTAATTTTTATGTTATGAAAAAACTAATTTTTCACAAGATTTTGACATAATATCGAAGGATTAAACAAAGAAGATTAAAAAAATAACCCACTTAAAATTACAAAATTAAGACTGGACTTTACAGCTCATTAACTATTGAGTCTACATAAAGTCCGATCTATCGATAATAAGCCCATGCCTTTACAAACTCTACCATATTACCCCTCCAAAATACAAATAAAATCAAAAGTCAAATGTTTCCGTCAAAATCAATAACTAGCGCGCTTCAAAGAAGTCAAAGTAACCTTCGCTCCTAACGGAGAATAGTCAACTTTAATCTCAAATGAGTCATAACGGAGAAACAGTTCAACAACAAAAAGTCGCGTTACTAACACCCCAAAATCCTTTCCAGCACACTGTTTATTTTCGACGGTTGGACTTTCCGTTTCCGGTCCGTTTGACCACAGCACGTGTTTCAATAACTCCTCACCTTCGCCCATGAACCGGTCCGGGACAAATTCCTCAGCCCGGTCGAATATTTTCGGATCTTTAGTAGCAAATGGCTGGTACCCGAATAACATTTCCCCTTCTTTGACTTCAAAGGCGGCGTCATGAGACTCAATTATAAGGTCGCGTTTGGCTCTCCCGTACTGCAACGCCACCGGCGGCTCCAACCGGAGGGATTCGTATACTATTGATTTCATCAACGGCATCTGTTCCATGGCTGCCATCGTCACCTTTCCTCCACTTGCTTGGACGGCGGATCTGATCTCTTTAGCTAGCTGGCTATGAAGTTTTGCACCGCCGCTGCCAATCCATTTGAGCGTGTTGGGGAAGAGGATTTTGATTCCGCCGAACGCATTGAAACAAGTGGCGAAGATGAGATTGTGACACGCTTCATCTCGCGAAACACCCAATTTCTCGGCTTCATCGAGAATGGAAGACGAGGCTTCGTAGAAATAATCGTATAATTTCTGATAATCTTTTCTAATCAGAGCCGGAGGAAGACGGAAAGTATGAAGGAGCGGTTCTTGGACCACCGCCGGTAGACCCAGATTCAACAACGGAGCGAGATTGAAAAGGACCCATTTGCCAATAATTTTTGGGCCTTCGGATCCTAGTTTCGTGTCGGCGGGATTTGACTCGAAATAAGACCGACCGAGAAACTTAAAAGCCGCCTGATCATTGGCGTCATTGAAGCCGGCTTTCCCTTTCTT
Source organism: Adenophora triphylla var. japonica (assembly GCA_022495995.1). Lineage (NCBI taxonomy): Eukaryota > Viridiplantae > Streptophyta > Magnoliopsida > Asterales > Campanulaceae > Adenophora > Adenophora triphylla. The sequence continues at coordinate 18,408 of JAFEMH010004042.1, read as the reverse complement.
GGCTAGCTCACGCTCCAAGCTCTCAAACAGCTCGGTATAGCTTGCACTGAACTCCGGCATAATTCTATGGCGGGAAGTTTTGAGCAAGTGAAATATCAGCTCTTTAAGCTGAGCGTGTTTCGGCTCGGAAGGATCGAGGTAAGACAACATACGATAACCGCCGGTGAGCTCAGTTGAGGGCATAAATGTCCCAGTAAACAAATCCTTCTTCTCAACCTTGGAGACGTCAAACAGTACCGGGAAGCTCTTACCATCGAGGAGAACGACGACGTTTGGGTTGGAGGAAATAAAAGGACCTGGTGGCATGGTGGTACGGAAAACAGTTGACTGGTATTTTTGAACACGTGACTTAAAAAACTCGTCGCGGCCGCCTGGGCCGTAAAAGTACTCTTGTCGATCTTTCAAGGGGGAAATGATGGGGATTCCATAAGAACCCGGAATCTTTCGGATCGGAAGTTTGTCTTGTTTGGTTACAGACACCGCCGGTAATGATGATGGTTTCTCTGAAACGGAAGCTATGACGAGGCAGGCGGAGCGCCGGCGGGAAGGATACGGCTGAGATGATGAGAGTAAGAAGGAAGAGGGGACTGATGGGAATAACTTTGATTGTTTAAGAGAAGGGAAAGCTAAGGAAGAAGTGGCGGACGCCATTTTTGTCTGTGAAATGGTTTGAGTAGTATAATTGTAGTGTTTTAAGAAGGAATATGTAATTAAAATAAGAGAATAAAAGTGAGAGAGATATGAGGAAGGGAGAGAGTGGGTGGGTGGGGTAGGGAAAAAGTTAAAGAAGGAAGTGAGTGGAAGCCATGAGAATGTGTCTGTATTTATACATTTGTTAAGAGAGAGAGAGAGATGAAATATTGAAATGTGTAATGTGTGCTGGTTTAATATAGAGAGGAACCGACCATTAAGAAAAAGTTAAAAGAGGGGAACCCTTAAGATCAAAAATGGTGCAAGTTTCACGGATTTGAGTTTCATGCAACGGATATGTACAACCGTTCGACTATTCAATAGTACAAATATCATTTTTTTTCATAAATTAGTGCCTTTTTAATTAAATGTCGAACAAAAATTTGAAAAGTACTCCGTACTGCTGGTGTTGAATAATGGTCATAATGTTGAATACTACATGAATGAATCTCCTGGTGTTGAACAATGGTCTTAATGACTGGAAGTTTGAAAATTTAGAGAGGATTTTAATGATTTTTTTTTCCCAAAATATAGTATTTTAAAACTGATAATTCAGGAATAATGTAATCCGGAATTATCAATTCCGGAATTACTTTTTTTTTTTTTAAAAACTGAATTTAACAAAATAATATTTCTGTAAATAGAGAGCGATCACGCCTATAGGTGGGAGCGATCGCGCCTAATGTAATCCTGCGTTACCAATTCCGAATTTCTTTTTTTTTTTAACTGAATTAAGAAAATATTTTTTTCTGTAAAAAATAGAGGGCGATCGCGCCCAAAGAAGTATTTCAAATCCGGAAATGCGAATTTCGAATTCATTTAAATTGAATTTCGAAATTAACATTTTCGAATTCAAATATTGAAGAGAGAGAGAGAAAAAGTTGTTTGTGTTTTTCAAATTTGAAAGATTTGAAGGAGAAAGAGTTTGCTTGCTTGTCTGAGAGAGAAAGAAAGAAAAAAAAGGAGAAGAAAGAGAAGGAGAAGAAAGAGAAGGAGAAGGAGAAGGAGAAAGAGAAAGAATTTGAAGGGAAAATTTGTTGAGAGGAAGAAGAAGAGAAAATTTTTTGAGAGAAAAAGTTTGAAAGGTTAGTTTTATTTCTTCTTTTTATTTGTTTTTAGTTCTTAATTTTAGCTATATAAATTTTTCTAAGAGTTTATTTGTGCATTTTTATATAATTTGTTGTTAAAACAATTATGATTTATGTACCTAATTGTTGATTATCAATGAATTAAGCAATTGTAATTCAATTTTTGCCTAGTTAGGATTTTCTTAAGTTAGGTATAAAATCAAGTGCTTGTTAAAATTACTTTGACAAACTTGTTGTAATTTTTCTACTTAATTATTAATTTTTAAGTGTTAAATTTAAAATTTGAACTTAAATGTAGCAAAATCTTAAGTCCCATTTAAATTTAATTACTATTAAATTTTTGTGTTTCAGATGAATAAAATTTTTTTCGGGTCGGACAAGTAAAAAATGGGTCGGATCCATGAAATACAATGTATTTTAGTTAAAAATGTAAAGAATTAAGAAATGGGAAAAGCCTAACTAATTAATTAAGATTGAAAAAATGTGAGGAAATTAGGAGAAAGAGAACAACAAAACTGTTAAGAAAAAGAAATGGATAGAGAGAAAGAGAGAATAGCAAAGATGGAGGACAAATAAAATTAATTGAAAATGTAGGTAGCAAGGCTCGAACACGGATTTGAAAGGAAACACCAAAGGCTTTAATTTCACCCCTTCTACCACTGAACCACAGCACTCACTGTTGTTAATTTTGAAGTTAATTATATATATACATATATAAAAAAAAATATGGGGGGGCAAAAATTTTTTTTTTCCACTGTATTTCCGCCGCCGGAGGGGGGGGGGGCGAGTGCCCCCCATCCCCCCCCCCCTGGCTCCGCCCCTGTATCAATGCATGGTATAGATCATATAAACAAACATGAATTTTCATTCTTAAACTTATAGTTTCATTCTCGTTCGTAAATGAAGAAAATATGTACAATTGCATGATATATTGCAACTTTTTCGGTAGCTATTTTTCAATAACCGTTCGAGTAGATAATAGCAAATAAGATATACAGTCCGCTCCATTTTGATAACAAATATTTTCATGTCGTATTTAATATTTTGATGAGTATTTTAAAATTGTCCTATACAAAATGTGATCTCGCCATAAATTTTCATGTCTGCATTTAAACATTTCAAGTAGCATATTCAACATATTCCATACACCATACAATTAGGCATGTAATCTTACCAATAAGGCAATAAGTCAATAAGTGTGTTCATTTATTTTTCATATTTTTTTATAGGTGAACCAATCACATACTAATTAATGTAATATTCACATACTCTACACACATAATCACATACTGTGAAAATGAAGAATCGAAACCGAATCGTGAGATGCATGGATAGGGGTACGGTTTTGGTGCGGGTCCTACGGGTACGTGTATCCGGTTCCCACGGATCCAAAATAATTCTGTTTTTTTTTCAAATTTTTTTTTTTTCAAATTTAGTTGTTAGGATCTTAGACTACCCACAATGGTTTCATCTCACTCTCCCATTTCATCTAACACTTTTTCTCATCCACCTAATATTTCATCTACCCATTTCATTTACCCCCACTCTAATGGCTAACTTAAATTAAATTTCAACTCCCTCCAACTCATCATTCTATACCCCACTACTTTTATTTTATTTTATTTATATTCTTTATTTTTATGATTAGTAAAATAATAATTATTATTATTTATAATTAAAAAAATATTTCACACTTAATTAAAAAAATATTGCATCAATTTATAGGTTAAAAAAATATAATGATTTTTTAAAATAAATGCTAAAATGAAGAAGGAAAATTGAGAAATGAGTGTTTTTTTTTTTTGTGTCCAAATCAAATGAAACTTATATCGATTTGTAGGGAAAAAAATGATGAATTTTGATGAAAAAAAATTAAAAAAAAATTAATTTACTAGGTAATAATTCAGCCCAAATTGAAAACTAAGTGTTTTTTTTTTTTTTTGTGTCCAAATCAAATGAAACTTATATCGATTTGTAGGGAAAAAAAATGATGAATTTTGGTGAAAAAAAAATTAAAAAAATAATTAATTTACTAGGTAATAATTCAGCCCAAATTGAAAACTAAGTGTTTTTTTTTTTGTGTCCAAATCAAATGAAACTTATATCGATTTGTAGGGAAAAAAATGATGAATTTTGGTGAAAAAAAAAATTAAAAAAAAAATTAATTTACTAGGTAATAATTCAGCCCAAATTGAAAATTAAGTGTTTTTTTTTTGTGTCCAAATCAAATGAAACTTATATCAATTTGTAGGGAAAAAAAATGATGAATTTTGGTGAATTTTTCTTTTTATTTTTAAATCATTTATTATAAGATAATTGAGTTTAAATAATTGGGTGAAAAAGTAATAAAGTCAAGACCAATAAGATTTTGACATGTGGCAAGTTAAAAAAAAAAATAAATAAAAAAAATAAAAGCAAAAGCAATTGTTTCATCCAGGATGAAACATTTCATTCCACCAATCCGACCAACCTTGTTTCAGCCCACCATCGCACATATTGAGCCGGATGAAATGGGATTTCATCCCCCATTTCATCCCCCATTGTATATAGTCTTACACTTAAGGCCTGCTTTTCCTGGGAATCAACATTCAAGATCCCATTAACATCATTTCCGAATTCACCACATAGTTATTTAACCTGGTGTGAAATTTTTGATTGCTCTTTAGTTCTTAAACCGTGACATCTCTTTGGAAAGGTTTATGTATTGGGATGCAAAGGATAGATCTTTTGTCAACTTAAATCATTGGACTTATTTTAAGGTATAAAGAACAAATAGATGAACAAACAATTACGTGCTCGACAGAATATCCAAAGCATCCTTTCCTTCATCTGTCATTGAAGGGTACCAAGACTGAAATTTTCAGATAACAACACGCGGGTTTCACGGGTACGGTGTTACAGGTCATAATGGGTACAGTTTCACGGGTTAGACCCGTCGGGTCACGGGTTTTGAGAAAGAGGAACCGGAACTGAACCGACAATTGTACGGGTACGGGTCCAACAGTTCACGGGCCTTACACGATTCCGATTCTGATGGATCAAATCCGGGTACGATTTCACGGGTCCGAATAAGTACGGATACGGGTCGGCCTTGTCTACAAATAGCACACTTTCTAGTTAAGTCCATTCATTCCACCAAGTTAGCATAGTTAATAGAGATTTTTTTTCCAAAATATTGTTTTTTTAAAATTTATTTATCAAAATAACATTGTTAAAAACTTATGAAATTTTTCCCAAATAATCCCGTTTTACTTTTTTATTTACCAAAATGACTTACTGTTCAAACTATTGCCCAGATTGTCCTATTTTTTGAAACTCGCTACACCGTGTAGCGAGTTTGACTAGGGTTGGTCAAAACTCGCTACACCGTGTAGCGAGTATAGGGCAATTAATTAGGCCGTTGGGAAATTAATTACGACATTTAATTAAACAAAACTCGCTACACGGTGTAGCGAGTTTGTATTAAACTCGCTACACCGTGTAGCGAGTTATTTAAAACCCTTTTCACCAGTTTACGTCTTCATTCAAACAATCTCAAAAGAAAAAAAAAACCTTCAGTGAGTCCGCCGCCCCTGGAGAGAAGAAGAGAAGAAGGGAAGAAGAAGAAGAAGAAGGATCGATCAACCAAGGAAGAATTTGTCAAGTAATTCAACTTTTTTTTAATTGTAAGTTTAAATTTTTGTATTGTATTAAATTTTTACTTTGATTTTATTATTTATTTACTTATAATTTATAATTTTTTTTATTTTTTATATGATGTTGTAATTGCATTTTGATGACATTGTTTATACACAAATTAGTCTCAAGGAATTTTTTTTTTTTTTATATTTAGTTTTTTTAATCCGAATTTTTTTATCATTTAGTTTTTTTAATCCGAATTTATAATTCAATCAAGGGAATTTGTTATTATATTTAGTTTTTTTAATCCGAATTTTTTTATTATTTATTTACTTATAATTTATTTACTTACAATTTAGGATTTTTTTTTATTTTTTTTGATGACATTGTTAATTCGAAAATATGAATGTTTGTTTAATTACTCTCTATTTTTTTTTTGTTATTAAATTTAGTTTTGTTGTGCCGAAAAAATGAGATAGTAATGTTTATTAATTTACTTGCAATTTAGGATATTTTTTTAGTGAATTCGATTAACACATCTTGGTTGATGATAACTAGGCATGAGCAAGAAGTAGGCATATCAACATATATAACCTAATTGTAGGATCGTTTTAGAAAAATACTCAAATTAAATTAATGTGCACCCGAAACCGAAACCGTTATTAAGAACCCAAATTTGGATATGTTTTTAAGAAAAGCTATCGGGTGAACTTTCACATTAGTAATCTTGATAGCGCTTCTTTAGTAAGTATTTCCATTCATTAATAAGATAGGTCTACCCCAAATTTGGATCCCTTCTCCTTTGTTTTTTAAAAAGATAAATAAAAATTAAGAAGTATACATTATTAAAACGTTGTAGGTATAAATAATAGGATATGAATTATTAGTGAGATAGCAAAATAGGATAGAAATTAATATACCTATAACAACATCCCTAATCTCATATACTTATATCCCAGAACCACTAAACCCTAAATCGAGATAGGTCTACCCCAAATTCTTAAAATATGATTTATTGTTCAAACTTTTTTATAAAAAAAAAAGCGCATCCTTTTTCAAAAACGCATGAGGATTACTTTTGAAGTATTACTTAGTATATAAATTTGAAAACCAAGAACTTCCCCACGGCATTTCTTGGAAGTGTGGGATAACTTTGGATTACAATGCCACGTACTAGTAATTACATTTTTGTATTCTTTTATTTATTTTCTTGCCTTATAGAACAATAACCAACCTTGATATTGAAATAAATAGATGGAAGCGTTCATTGATCCCGGGCCTATCGATACATACATTCGACCCGCCATGCGGACCATAGGGCTAGGTATATTTGGTCCGGGTGGCGGGTTTCTAGTCCCCTCGTTTTCGTCATGGTGCCGCCTTGCCGGGCGTATTAGCTCTGTCATATTATTGAGAGGCGGAGTGCGGATTCGGTGGAGTGCACTACATAGGTCGGATCTGACACGATTTTGCATTCTTTGGAGGCCTTGATCGAGAGATGGCGTCAGGAGACGCATACGTTCCATCTCCCGGTTGGTGAGATGACGATCACCCTACGGGATATCGGCATGATTTGCGGGTTGCTTAGATTGATGGGGATGTTGTTGCGATGATGGGTTTCCGGTACATATAGGGCGGGAGTGAGTGTCGGGAGTATTTAGGGGCCGTCCACGGAGACGGAGATATAGATGGGAGCGATGCGAAGCTCAGGTGGATTACCGGGCGTTTCACACACTTTAGTGACCTCCACGATGATCTTGCTCCGAGAGATTGTGGATCGGTACGTACGGGCTTATATCTTGCTTGCCTTGGGTTCTACGATCATGCACGATCGTACGAACAACAAGGTTAAGCTATGTTATCTCCCATTGCTTAGGGATGTTTCTAGGGTCGGGGAGTACGGTTGGGGGAGTGCTACGCTTGCTTTCTGTATCGAGAGTTATGTAGTGCGACAGGACCCTCACACGAGACGGTGCGGAGGATTTCTCAACGTTACGGGTATTTTATTTCATTTTAATGTTCATTATGTTTTTAAGTTTTATTTCAAATTTGCGGCATTATTACTTAGTTTTGATATACATTTATTTCATATAGATGCGGGCTTGGGAGAGGTTGACATGTGTGAGGCCGCAGATCCGTTATCGCCTCGAGACCGGACTACGTCATCATTGCCCCTCGGATGCATGTATACATATATCATACATTATTTTCTCGTCGTTAATGTTTTTATTTTTTTTGAACAAAATCTTATAATTATTTTGTTTATGAAATTTCAGGTGGACGCAGGCTTCGCTTGATCTGAGAGAGGTTACTGCACATAGCCTGCGAGGCTATCGGGATCAGCTGGCTCGGCTAAACGAGGGTCACGTGGTGTGGCAGCCTTATGAGAGGAGACCCGCTCCGGTCTACTGCACTGAGGGTGAGGAGATATGGTTGGCGAAGGTCCCTCTCATATGCTTTGAGAGGGTTGAGTGGCATCTGCCTGATCGCGTGATGAGGCAGTTTGGCCTGAGACAGTTTGTCCCAACCGTTCGACAACGGCACAGAGTTGCACCGTTCGGATCGGCGGGGAAGGAGTACGTCGAGATGGGGTGACCACCATCGCCCACTTGTTACACTATGGGGACAGCGCCACGAGAATTTGGTTTTCGGGGTGTTCGGCTTCCACGATATGACTTACACCGACCCATATATGGTATGGTATAGGGACATAACGTGTAGGTTTGTGCAGCAGCTCACTCACGTAGAGGTGGATGGATACCAGTCGTCTGCCCCTGCCATAGAGTTTATGGTAAGTTTTTACATTTTTAAAGTTTTTTTTTCTAATTTTTTTTTTTAAGAAAACATCAATTATTAACTTATGTCTCTCGTTCTTATATATATTTTTGATATAAAAACAGGTGCAGACCCTTCAGCGCATGCATGTCGCCAATGAGAGGGATGAGCATCCCCACCAAGGCGAAATGCGGGAGATTGTGACACACGGGTTCGGGGAGTTAGGGAGCTCCACCGCCTTCGATCTGCTACACCTCCCCACCGGTAGATCGCGTACGGGGACAACCTCGACAACGTCGCGACGTCGTGGACGGGCGGAACCACCACCCCAAATGGATTTGCACGATGAGCGAGCCCGAGCCCGAGCCTCAGCGCGGACCCAGACGATACATCTTATGGCCGTCAGATGCGGCGATCACGATATGATTTTGAGCGTTGGAGCGGGGTTTCGGGGGGCTGGGGCCCAGGGGTGCGGAGGGAGTGGGTGGGGGGTGGGGCTGGGGGTGCGGAGGGTGGGCAGGGGGTGGCAGTGGGGGTGGCTGGGGGGGTGGCAGTGGGGGTGGTTGGGGGGGTGGCAGTGGGAGTGCCCAGGCAGACCCTTCCCCTGGACCATCCACTATGGGCTTCGGCGCTTATACGAGTAGAAGTGGGTTGAGGACTCCTTTATCACATGCACGGTTCCATGGTTTCGTCGATCCGGCTCAGATGACCCCTGAACAAGAGCAACTGCAGGAACAAATGCTTAGAAGAGGGTCTCGGCTCCGAAATCCGCTGATCCTACACCCAGTCTTACTATGATAATAGGTAGAGAGTTCACTTTTGTTTTTTTATTATTACGTAATGAAACTTTGTTGTATTGGTTTAGTTTTTATTTGAATGTTTTTTATTTGTATTGAACTGTACTATTAGTTTACTTTTTATTTGAATGTTTTTTATTTGTATTGAAACTTTGTAACTTTTTCTTAGTAGTTTAGCTTTATATTTGATTTGAATGTAATTTTTCAATTTCTAAAAATGATTTTAGTTATTTTAATGAATATTTAAAAAATTATAATTGATGATATTTATTAGATTAGGGAGTAATAAAATAAAAGTTTATTTTCCATTTAAGTTTTAAGGTTCAATTTATGTTTAGCATAATTCCAAAAAAAAAATGTTCAAATGTGCTACTGTGTAATTATTGCGGGACGAATCAAAAAATTGTATTTATTGGGCCAAAATTGGAGTGGCCGCCCTTGTTCTTCGGCCAAGGCAAGGCAGCTTTGGTGGGCGCCCAAGTTCTTTAAAATCGCTACACCGTGAAGCGATTTTCAATAAACTCGCTACACGGTGTAGCGAGTTTAGTGAAAATCACTTCACGGTGTAGCGATTATAAATGTACATTTCCAATTCTTCCTTGTATTCCAGCATAAGTTTCTGTAAAAGGGAGCATCCGCTCCCAATGTGGCGGAGCGTCCGCTCCCAAGCTGCCTGTAATGTAATAATTACCTTTTTTTTGCAATTATGCCAAACATAAATTAAAACTTAAAACTTAATTAAAATAAAACTGAAACTGAAAAATTACATTCAACTCAAATATAAATTACATTGGACTTTTCAAGTTTAATGAAAACGACATAAAATAAAACTGAAACTGAAACTGAATCCAATTCAAGCCAAACATAAATTACATTAAAAACATTCTTCTACTCCCTAAGGTTCGGGCATCTACGACGATTGTGCCCTTCCTGATGGCATGATGAACACATACTCTTCCGTTTATCTGCTTGAAAGTCCATAGAATTACGAAAGCGTCTTGATCTAGGTCGTCCGGACTTCGCAGAACGTCGAATAGGGGATTAGGGAGGAAACTAGGCACCAAACCATCCACGCCCCAATAGTCCTCGTGCTCGATTGGTTCGAATGTTCCCTTCCATGTCTTGTAGTATTCCCCAACGGTGTAATATTCGAAACGAAATCTCGACCATCAATATTTTGTGCGAGAACAACAAGCAAGGAGATGGGAACAAGGCATGCGATAGGCAACCCATTTACCACATGTGCGGGTGCGCTCATTAAGTCGGACAATACGTATATTTCCTCAGTGATCACCACGACGTCTTGTTGTCACTTGATACACCCCCATTTCGTGATTGTTGAACCTCCGGCGTGATGTGTTGCCGCTTTTACGGTGTTCTTCAAGTAGTGATAAGCGACTTTACGGTTTGAATTGGTGTCGGGGATTGATGTTAGGGTTATCGGGATTACCTCCTAAGGCATTGATTGAAAATCCATGCCTTACTTGAAAGTACTCCACACAACGATAGAAGGCGGTTTCAACAATTCTTTGTGATTGGCATCCCACGAGCTCCCTTCATCACACCATTGAAAACCTCGAGACATGTTGGTAGTCATGATGCCATACACTGTAACCACCATCGTGTGCCAATGTCCATTTTCTAGCATCCAAATGCTGAAACCATGCAATTGCCTCGGGCTTAATTCCACGGATACTCTCTAAGATAGATTTCAATTTTCTATCTTGAGTTGCTCTACCCGCTCTCGAACGAGATACTTGAACCCTTCCCTCTATACTTTTCCAAGAAATTTGCTCGCATATGTCTCAAGCAATATCGATGATGCACGTTTGGCCACCACGTATCTTCGGCTACAGTCTTGAGAATGCCCCAATGACGGTCGAGATATCAAGCATACTTCACGACTCTTGATAATATGCTTGCAAACCAGGTATAAGAACCAACGCCCGGTTCGGCGGTCCTCCTTTTCAACAACGGCAAAGGCAAGCGGAAGTATCTTTGTCTTGGGCGTCAACACCCATGGCTTAATCGGTATTACCCCTTTATATCTACCATGCATAAATGTTCCATCCACAGAAATGAGTAGACAATGAGAGAAAGCTTCAATGCAAGGCCCAAATGCCCGAGAATACTGTCGAAATAGGGAGGCTTCACCGACGGGGAGGAGGAGGTGTAGAGTACTCAACAATTGTCCTCGGATTGTATTTTTGAATGGCCGCTAGGACGCGGGGTAACCTCTTATAAGATTCCTCCCAATCTCCAAAACCTCTGCAATGCCATTACGCTTTCCACACCATGCCTTCTTGTAAGTAATTACCTTGTCGAACCTACTAGAGATGTGTGCGATAATGACTCCAACCTTGACATCGAATCGGCCTTAATAACACCAACGACTTCCCGACCAGATAAACTTGGCATCTAGATTGGGGTGATTTTGACTTGCTCGAGAATATAAGCGGCGGTGAGGAGCCTTATACTTGGTCACTTCCCGATAGCCAAACTTCTTCCTACTCACACGAACATAAAAATGACATGGATAATTTTTTAACAGACACTCAATTACCCGTGTGTTCGGTGTGCTCTTTCTTACCACTGAACTGCGATTGTTTTTAATATGGAACCTTTTCATATCAAATTGTGCCTCGTTCTTGCCGGAAAGTGTATCCCTTTAGCAATCTCATTTGTTGTTCGGATCCCAAACTGGAAAACTATGTGCATGATCGTAATCAATCAAGCCTTGTTCTTGTCGAGCGAGATGTACCAATATCACTTTGTAAAAGGGATAACTCGCTCTCTCATATCTTCGATTTTGCGGCACTTCATAGTGAACAAGAGGCGCTTCCACATCATCATCAATCGGCCCATCATCACCGGCTCCCAAATCGACATCGAATCACTACTACCCTCCTCATATTCATCATCATCATCCTCTAGCATTGCATCTACATCGGTGTGCACTTCCTCTTCTTCACGGTCAACATCATAATCATCATTAACGTGATCATTATGCCCAAATGCCCGATCATCATCATGAACATGATAATTATGGCCAAATGCCCCATCATCATAATTTGGTGTTTGAGTTGATACAAGAGTTTGGGAACTTGGACCAACCCCATCATCACGGTTACCGGTTGGAGAAAACACGAAAGTACTCTGTGTCTTTGTGTTTCAAACTACGGATTGGATCGATTTTCAATTAATTTTACAACAACATACGGTGCAAATTTCCAATCCCCCAAATTTAGCAACCGATCGAACATTACATCCATACACGCATCATCTTCAATACGGAAAGGAAAGTACTCACCAATCCCGCTATCAAAAGAATGAGGGCATACGTAAATGACTTTCAAATCAAATTGAGACCGATCTAAGTTCGCCTTTTTATATAACTCATCAATCAACTCATTGTATTTCCATTGGCAATTACCCCTTATTGCACATTTTGGCCCCTTTTTGAAATGAGGACCATCAACGGTTGTTCATCATCACCTCCCCAATAACACATAAAAATGATTGGACCCCGTTCATATTTAACCCTACATTATGAAATCAAAGTGTTAAAACCTACATAACAAAACTCTTACATTTATTATATCTACAATATAATAAAACAGGTTAAATCATTAAATTTTATATCTAAACACAAGTCAAAATAATAATTAAGATGATGTTAATTTACCTTGATTCTTGTTGATCTTCAACAATTACGATGAAATAAAGAGAGAATTTGAGAGAAAGAGAGAAAGGTAAGAGAAAGAAATAATAATTGAGAGAAAGAGAGAAAGGTAAGAGAAGAAAACAAAAGCTGAGTTGAGAGAAAAAGAGAGAGAATTTGAGAGAAAAACGGAAAGAAAAGAGAGAATTTGTAAGAATCACGTGAAGCTGCTGTTTGTTCTTTGTAAAGTGCCTTGTTTTCACTTAAACTCGGCTACAGGTGTGGCGAGTTTCAATAAAGCGAATTAAACTCGCTACACCGTATAGCGATTTCGGCTTTATTGAAACTCGCTACACGGTGTATGAACTAAGTAAAAAAAAAAACCCTATACGATGAATGAACATTTCAAAATTTTTTACTTCTTTTTGTTTTTTCATTCGCGAAGGCATTTTGAACAATAAATATAGGTTAATTTATGTATCATAATGAATATCTAAAAATTGTTACTTAAAGTACATATAATGTTGTAACAATTACAACTTTTAAATTTTAATTTGGACAATTAAATCAGCTTCAAATTTTTGCTCAAAATAGCTTCGTAGTAACATCAAAAAAAAATTTCGTTCGCGAAGCTATTTTGAGCAATAATTATAGGTTAATTTAGATATCATAATGAATATCTAAAAATTGTTACTTGAAGTACATATAATGGTGTAACAATAACAACTTTTAAATTTTAATTTCGACAATTAAATCAGCTTTAAATTGTTGCTCAAAATAGCTTCGTACTAACAAAAAAAAAATTACATGTGTTAAAAAAATAATGACATGTGGCTGAATTTTTTTTTTATAAATATTTATTTTTCATATTTTAAAACAAATGATAACATAGAAAATCTTACATAAAATTACAAAAAATAAATATTTTCGAGTTAGTGGCCACATCCCGGCCACATAGGAAATCTTATATAAAATCACAAAAAATAAATATTGTCAAGTTAGTGGCCACATCCCGGCCACATAGGAAATCTTATATAAAATCACAAAAAATAAATATTTTCAAGTTAGTGGCCACATCCCGACCACATAGGAAATCTTACATAAAATTACAAAAAATAAATATTTTCGAGTTAGTGGCCACATCCCGGCCACATAGGAAATCTTACATAAAATCACAAAAAATAAATATTGTCAAGTTACATGTCCAATAACAGAAATTAACAGTCCTTGGGAAACACCTTAAAAACATTGAAAGTAACAATGTTAAGTATTTTTGATGAGCGCGAGGGGGCCCAAACAACAGCCTAATAGATCAACAAAACAAAACATTTATAACAAAATGTTAAGGAATATAATCTTAGGGAGTGTAATGTTAAGGAAAATATTTCATACCTTAGTCAGTATAAGAACAGCACCAACACCTATGTGACTTCCGCCCTCACTATCTCTCATCACTTTATCAGCAATGTAAGCATCAATGGTATCAGTAGGATCCTTCAAAACCAAATGCACAGAGCCATGATCACTTCGATTAAACTCCTTCACAACCACAACAACCTAATAGAACAAAAAAAATATAATGATCAATTATTTATAAATTTCAACCTTAACTATAATTAAAATAAAATAATATACCTGTTCCACCCTCTCATATTTTTGGCATTTCTCCTTCACCATTCTCAAGGGATAATAAGTACCCTCTGCAGTGAGATAGTCCATCGCAGAAAGCCAAGCTTTGCCACGAAAATCATCATCTTCCACCGGCTCTTCCAAGTTTTTTACGTATCGCCTCTTGGGTCGGCGAGCGGGGGTCCACGAGAAACATGAGCTTTTCCGGTGCGATGCCGACGCATGGCGGCACAGTGCTTCACCGGCGGGACCGGGTATGATATGACGCGGTGGAGATTCTCTCTCGTTCGATTTGAGGCGGTGGAGACGGTGGAGATTGAAACTCTCGTTCAATTTGAGAGAGATTAGATAGACGATTGGAGGTTTGACCGGGATGTCCTGGAAGAGGTTTTCGTCCAAGATACCAGCGGGGTTTTGATGGATCCATTTTGAGAGAGATAGATGAAAGATGGACTTAAGAAAGAAAGAAAGAAAGAAAGAAAAGGGAGAACTGGACTGAGAAAGGAAGAGAATGGTAAGTTTTGTTGGGACTGACGGAGAGGAATAAGTAGGGGTTTGGAATATATTAAACTCGCTACACGGTGTAGCGAGTTTGACTTAAATCTGGTCAAAATTCGCTACACCGTGTAGCGAGTTTTGTTTAATTAAATGCCGTAATTAATTTCCCAACGGCCTAATTAATTGCCCTATACTCGCTACACGGTGTAGCGAGTTTTGACCAACCCTAGTCAAACTCGCTACACGGTGGAGCGAGTTTAAAAAAAGAGGACAATCTGGGCAATAGTTTGAACAGTAAGTCATTTTGGTAAATAAAATAGTAAAACGGGATTATTTGGGAAAAAATTCAAACTTATGTACCAAACTAACACTTTCAACATTGATTTCGGAATTGGTAATTTCGAAATAATGTAATCCGGCATTACCAATTCCGAAATTACTTTTTTTTTACAAAATTGAATTTAACAAAACAATATTTTCTGTAAAAAGAGAGCGATCGCGCGATATAGGTGGGGGCGATCGCGCCGAATATAATCTTGTATTGATAATTCCGGAATTCATTTAAAAAAAAACTGGAAAACGTAAAATAATTCAATTCCGGAAATGCAAATTCCGGATTCATTTAAAAATGAATTCCGGAATTGCCATTTCCGGATTCATTTGAAGAGAGAGAAAGTGTTGTTGATATTGTTTTCAGATTTGAAGAGAGAGAGAGAGAGAGAAAGAGTTGTTTGCTGAGAGAGAGAGAAAGAAAGAAAGAGAAAGAGAAAGAGAAAGAGAAAGAGAAAGAGGGAAAAGGAAGAAAGAAAGAGAAAGAGAAAAAGCTTGAAGGAGAAGAAGGAAAATCTGAGAAAGAAAGAGAAGGATTGAAGGGAAAATTTTTTGAGAGGAAGAAGAAGAGAGGAAAATTTTATTAAAATTGCAAGGTTAGATTTCTTTCATTTTTTTCTTTGTTTTGAGTTCTTAATTTTAGCTATATAAATTTTTCTAAGAGTTTATTTGTGCATTTTCATATAATTTGTTGCTAAAACTATTATGATTTATGTACCTAATTGTTGATTGTCAATGAATTAAACAATTGTAATGCAATTTTAGCCTAGTTAGGATTTTCTTAAGTTAGGTTTAAAATCAAGTGCTTGTTAAAATTAGTTTGACAAACATGTTGCAATTTTCTACTTAATTGTTAATTTTTAAGAGTTAAATTTAAAATTTGAGCTTAAATATAGCAACACCTTAAGTCCCATTTAAATTTAAAACTTTACTATTGAATTTATGTGTTTCAGATGAATCAACATGAACAACAACCCTTTATTGATCCTGGGCCAATTGGTCCACATGTATTGACTGATAGGAGATACATAGATCTAACTATATTTTGGTATGGACAACAGTTGCCCAATTCTAGGCGTGGTACAGAGCTTCCAGCAAGAGTTGATTGGAGGATAGAGAATAAACTTATAAATGCTGGATTTTACGAGATGTATTTATTGGGTCATTTACAATATGATTGGCGCTTGATAGAGGCTTTGATTGAGAGATGGCGTCCAGACACCCACACTTTTCACTTACCTGTAGGGGAGATGACGATCACTTTAGAGGATATTGGTATGTTGTGTGGTCTTCCTGTAGACGGATTGGTTGTGACTAGTTCAGAAACTAGTAGGAAAAAGGAGGAATGGGCTGAGATTGTTGAGGAATTATTTGGGGTTGCAATATCTCCCGCAGACATCAAAAAAGGTGAAATGGTGTCTATGAGATGGGTTCTAGATCACTTTCCTCTTTTGGATCATCTTCCCAATAATGCATCCGAGTATATGATTGAGACATATATTCGAGCCTATATTTTTCTGTTATTGGGGTCATACATTATGCCTGACTCGTCTGATAACCTAGTGAAGTTGATGTACCTCTCACTTCTTAGGAAAATTAATAATATTGGTGAGTACAGTTGGGGTAGTGCAGCGTTGGCCTTCTTGTATAGGGAGATGTGTGTAGCATCTAAACACGATTCGAAAGGGTGTGGTGGATTCTTGACCATTGTACAGGTATGTCAATTATATTTGATTACATTATTCTAGTTGAGTTAATCTGTTTTGCACATAATGATAATTTTTTTATAGCTTTGGGCATGGGAGAGGTTGTTGTGTACACAACCTAGGAGAGATGGAGGTGACACACTTAATGGAACATTACCATTGGGTTGCAAGTATATTTCAATTACTTCAATTTGTAAATGATCTGTTTTGTATTTTATCACTTCTTTACTCATTATTTTTTATGTCAATTGTTTCACATGTAGGTGGAAGGGTCCCTTGTCGTATACTTCTGTGACCGCCCATAACCTGCAAGACTACCGAGACCAATTTTCGTATATGAACGAGGATCAGGTTGTGTGGCAGCCATACTTAGGTGTGATAGCTTCGAATTATTGTTTTCAGGGGCAAGATATATGGAGGGCGAGGGTGCCCCTCATCTGCTTTGAGAGGGTTGAATGGCACTTTCCAGATCGCGTAATGCTGCAGTTTGGGATGGTTCAAGGTGTGCCTGATGATTGTGACACTAGTTTGGACCTGCATGAGATTAGTCGGCGAGATCGGGCAGCCGTTAACTGGATGCAAGAACATGGTCCGCACATAGAAACTTGGAATGAACGAGCGATTAATGTCGTTGATGGAGAGTATGGTCAAGAGGATATGGGTTACCGTCATCCCCTATATGATATGGTATAGGAGAATTACTCGGTCGTTCATCAAGAATTCGTCACATATGGAGGGTCTAGGGTTCAGGCCACGTTCAACTTGTTTTGAGGGTGTGGTAAGTTATATACTACGTACATACAATGCTTTTACAAAAAAAAAATTACCATTTTTTTCTGTATTAATTATTTTACTTAATTGTTTTGAATAGATTCAAAGCCTTCAAGAGATACACATATAAAATGAGAATGCCACATCCTTGGAAGAACTGCGCAGTCACAATCGTCAATATATCAGAAACACATTAACATCTATTAGGGAGAAGCAACGATTAGAGGCCCAAGCTCCCCCTGCAATGGTTGATTATGCTGATGAAGAGGAGCCACAGAGGCAAAATCGGGTTCGTAGACGTGCCCAATACGTGCTGCAGGATGAGCCAGAGATGGAGGATCAAGAGGATGAGATGCATCAGTTTGGCTTCACTCCCCCAGGAACGGGAAATTCTTTTACAGAAATGATGAATCAGTTTGATTTCACGCAACCGCCTGAGAGCTCCTTCACTTATAGCAATTATACTCAGACTCTTAGGCGAGGCATTGGGGTTTCGGGATTTAGGCCTAGTTTTCATTTGCCTCGGGTGCGGTTTCAAAAAATCCATCTGGATCATCCTCATCCTCATCCTCATCTCAACAATGACCTGGATCGGGTGGTCGCCATATAATGCAGGAAAAGGGAGTAGGATTCGCAATCCTCACGTAAATTTTATCCCGTCTGATTATCCTTGACGGGTATCCTTATGTGACCGGGATGTGGTCACTAACCTCATACGTTTTCTTTTATTATTGTTAATTTTATTCCATGAAAACTTGCAGTGGATGTGTTTCAAATCGCATTATCTCATGGAACTTAGTTGCTTCTTCTTTAAAAATTCAAATTACCATTTGTTTTCTAATATT